>BSBK01007315.1:0-432500 GCA_027943335.1 Chamaecyparis obtusa
CATACATATATATATATATATATACATACATATATATATACATACATACATATATATACATACATACATATATATACATACATACATATATATACATACATATATATATATATATGTATATATATATATATATGTATATATATATATATATGTATATATATATATGTATATATATATGTATGTATATATATATATATATATATACATATATATATATACATATATATATATATATTATACATACATATATATATACATATATATATATACATATATATATATACATACATATACATATATATATATATATACATATAGATATATATCTATATGTATATCTATGTATGTATATGTATATGTATATGTATATATATATATATATATATATATATATATATATATATATATATATATATATATATATATATATATATATATATATATATATATATATATATAATATATTTCTTTAAAGGAACAACTATTAATTCTAAGGCCCATTATAGGACTTAGGAATGATTTTTTTAATTTTTATTTGAAATGAATATTTTCTTTCAAGAAGGTAGGCAATTATAAAACTTGAATAAGAATTATTACTTTCTTCTTAACCATAATAGAGATATTTTTTCGCTATTTAAAACTTTCCAAGAATATAGTTGATACTATTTAGGGAATTGTAAAAATCACAAAATGAAACTTTACTTTTAGGTAAATAAAGAACTTTAAAATAAACTTTATTGAAACTATATTTTTTTAAATAAGGATCAAAACAACATCATTCTTGCGAAGAATGAAATAAATCCTTTATTGATATTTACTTAATAATAACTCCATACAACCATACAACTTTCTACTACATCAAAATACAATACTCCATTCTTTATAATATGGTCATGTGAAATAACATAATAGCTATATGGCTAGGAACACAAGACTACACAAAAATGGTGAACTCTACATATCTCCATCTAAAGCTTTTCTTTGAGATCCAAAACATAAATCTGCATAACAATAGGTTGGACCATGGAGGCTCACCTCCCAACCTAGGCCTTTACAAGGCCACCTCAGAGCTTGGGGAATAAAGAGTGAATAGGTAACACACAAGAATTTCTAAAACAATCTTTCAAGTAAGAAAATACATAAACTTCCCATAACCAAGGCATACACAAAGACCTTCAAAAGACCCTTAACAATGAGGTGGAAAATGACCAAACACAAGAGGAGAAGCCAAGTACACAAAAAGAAACAAATACCACACATGGGATCAAGAACATCTTCCTTTCCACAATAATTCTCACAACAAAACCATGGCTTAAAGCCAACAATAACACCTTATGGCTCCCAAATGCCCATAGGAAAAACTTGACATCATGGAGACCTAAACATCCATGTTTATCCCTTCCACACAAGGAGAGAGTCTACATTAACAAGGGCTGTCACTAACCCCTTCACCCCTCAAGATTACTCTTACCTCCCAAGGGTGAGCCTTGAAAACATCATTAACAAAGTCTCAAAACAAAGATAAAAACATAACTTGAAAATAAACAAAACTCCCATGAACATCAATGGGGCTCTTTAACAAGAACACATAAAACTCCATGAAAGAACATACAAGATTTCATCACAACATATTTTAACTTACACTAATTAACATAAAAGTATGAACACCAACCTAAGATCCAAAGCTTAAGGAAATGAAAAAAATTGAGAAGAGCTTTTCCACTTTATCCTATGCTTTGTCTCCAAATCCTTTTGCAATTCTAGAAAGTCTATAAGAGTAGAGAGTGGGTGAAAAATAAAAAATGTCTACCAGAAACCCTCTAAAAGGCTTCCTACTCAACAAGTATCTTAGTCATAAATGGAGGAGTACTCCAACATAACTTCTCCAAATATCTCCCCCCTCATAAATGGAGTTTAAAGACTAAAATGGGGTTGAGAAGATGGCTTGCCCAAATTCTCAAAAATCTAAACTCGTCACTTGAATTTGGGATATTTTTGTAGGTGCCATACATGAGTTATGGGCCTCATAATGACTTAAATTTAACTCCTAACCCCTAGTATACGAAGTGGGGTAGTTCAATTTGACCCTAACTACGCTCTAGAAACTTATTTGACCCTACAAAACCTCACCTGAAGTAAACCCACGAGCTCAACTAACTTTGAACCATCTAGAGGCTTCACAACCCTAGGGTAAGCATGGGGATTCTACTGGCCTCTAGTTGGCATCATACTCATCCTAGCTATAATGACAAGTCATGCCAACACATTTTACACACATGTGTCAAGTGACACTACTTAAATTACAACATATTACACACATAGCATGACTAAAATCATAAATTCACATTTTCTTAATTAAATACAACCAGGAAGCAATACATTTACAAATAAAATACATGACAACAAGGTTCCTGTATCTTCACTAGACATAACCTTAGTTTCACTAATAAAACATAGATTCATTTTTTATTCCTTGTATTTAGAACCATGGTCAATCTCCTGCACACTCATTGCAAACATCAGTAGTCCAAGAAATAACCATATAACATAAACACGATAAATGATATAAATCAAGCACATATCATCTAGTACTTACATTTTAATGATTTATCATAACTTGACACAACATCTGCAATTGATCTTAATATGCATAAACATGAATTCATGAATCAATTTTGCATCACAATAACATCCAAATATATCCATCATTCTGCATCATCAAAACATAACATATCCTAACCATAGGAGTCATCTGGATCAACTATCATAAAGCATCAAATAAGCATGCTAAAAACCATAATTGAGGTGCTGAATAAACATAACATAGGATCTATCAAATCCTTAAATAATAACATATGTCCAATAAGTCTAAGTATCTCAAAATGAAACATCAACTGTAGAGTCTAGTCTAGAAAATCAGTGCTGAGCTATGACGGGCTGAGGTAGGCCTCACATCCTCCCCCTTTAGGAATGAAAATCCTCTTGGAGTTCATTGAAGAGGTGGGGTTACTGATATCTCATCTAAATTACATTCTTCTGTGAGGCTATCACCTCGTCATAGCAATTTTATTGGACCCTAACCTTGTCCATCTCTCTGCCTAGAAGGACCAACGTCCATCAAGACAATATACGAATGGGCTCCAAGGCCAACTATCTGTTTGAATCCACCTTCAAGGCATCTTAATCTATAACATGAGACTCATCATAAATGTACTTCCTCAAAACTAAAGCATGAAATACATTGTGGATTCATGATAGGATAGGTGGCAAGGCTAGACAATAAGCAACTGGTCCTATCCTCTCTAGGATCTCAAAAGGTCCCAACAAACCGAGGTGTAAGCTTAGAGCCCTTTCCAAAAAAATATTGCACTCTTATGCGACTATACTCTCAAGAAGACTTTGTCTCCAACCATTGAAGATCGATCTATCCTCTTCGCATCTGCATACTTATTTTGCCTATCTTGAGCCTCTTTGAGATGATGCCTAATCAAGGTCACCTATTGAGCCCATATATTTGACTACTTTTAGACCAATAGAAACTCTATCCTCGATCCTATCCCAACTCAATGGCGTCCTGTATGGTCTACCATAAAGAGCCTAGTAAGGAGGCATACCCAATGATGTATGATGCCCATTGTTATAGGAAAACTCAACTAGGTGTAGGTACTCCTCCCACCAGGTTTGATGATCCATCACATACATGCATATCATGTCCTCTAACACATGATTGACCCTTTCATTCTGTCCATTTGTCTCAGGGTGATAGGCTATATTGAAATTGATCTAGTGCCCATAGATGCTTGTAACTCTCTCCAAATGATGAAGTGAAAAGAGAATCTCTATCAGAGATGATCCTACGAGGTACATCATAAAGTATGACTATATCTCACAAGAAAACCTGTGCCATTGCTGGTGCAGCGAAGGTAGGATGCATAGGTGAGAAGTGAGCCACTTTGGTCAACTTTTCAATTGTCACCATGATGACATCATGGCAATAAGATGACATAGGAAGACTAACAATAAAATCCATAGAAATAATGTCCCACTTCCACTCGGGTACCTTATGAGGCTGAAGAAGGCCATTTGGATGGTGGTGTTCCGCCTTTACCCTCTGAAACTCTAGGCACCTAGCCACCATCTTAGCAATCTATAATATCATGCCTGGCCAATGATAAAGATGTCTCAAATTGGCTTGCATCTTCTTAACTCTGGGATGCACTGCATAAGGGGATCTATGAGCCTCTAGCATAACAAAATTATGCAATCCTCTGGAAGAAGGTACATAAATATGTCCTTTATGACGTAAGAGTCCATCAAACTCCAATGAATACTCTAAATACTTCCCCTCAAGGGGTCTTTGAGATTGAAACAAATCACAAATCTCTGTATACATCTCATCCTCATGTAAGTGGTGTAGTACACAATCTCTCAAATCTGTGCTAGTGGACATAGAAGAAAGATCTGTTGGCATTAAGCATGATTGTCATTAGTGACAACACTTATTCTGAACAGTGCATACCAAGCAGAACAGAGCTTACCGAGCAGAGTAGAGCTTACCGAGAAGAGAAAAGCTTACCGAGAAGAGTAGAGCTTACTGAGCAGAACAGAGCTTACCGAATAGAACAGAGCTTACCAAGCAGAACAGTGCATACCGAGCTCGCAAAGTTTCACAGTGTTTACCGAGTGCTGCACGGTTAAAAAGAAAATTTAGTTTCTATCAAGTAACACTTTATCTACCGAGTCTCCAGTGTTTACCCAGTTTGAAACTATGGCTGAGTGGTTAGTATGGACTGAGTTTCCACTTCTACCGAGTGCATGACGATGCCGAGTAATGCAGTGGACACCGAGTATCAGAAAGTCACTGAGTTAGTTTGCAGTAACCGTGTAACTATATTTGGGCCGACTCAGTAATATTTGTGTTTACTTGTTTAAGAGCCGACTTTGTAATTGTTTTGGAATTGACTTAGATTGATATATAAACAATGTTTTATGTCATATCCAAGTATGATAAAATAGAGAAGTATGAAAAAGAGAGAAAGGTAGAGATAAGAAAATTACAAAGGGCTATAGCAGTATAAGAAGCAGAAAAGATCTATCCATCACAGAAGGTGATCAGTACATCAGAGAATCTCAATCAGCAAGTACAGTTGCAAGTAAGAGATCTACTGTTTCATCCTAATAGGTGAATCAACTTCAAATCCTTTAACCGGGTAGACTTAACAGTCTTTGTAAAAATCTCTTAATTGAGTGCATACTTCATTGTATGTTTGTAAAACCTCTAACAAGGTGGACCTAGCAGTCCTTATTGCTCCTAACAGGGAAGATCATCAGAAGTGATCATTATAAGCCTTAACCGACAAACTTTATACTACAGTATTGAAGTTTTGTGGGTATCATCCCCACCCCAGTTTTACTTTCTACTTGGAAGGTTTCTGGGTCACCAAATCTCTATGTTCTAAGTGTTATGAATGTTTTATTCTTTCTATTACTCATGCATGCAGTCATATTATCAATCTAATATTATTAAGATCTGAATCTGTTAAAAGTTTTGAAGTTACTGATTCACCCCTCCCCTCTCAGTAACTTAGATAGTCTTGAATATTTCCAAAAATTGGTATCAGAGCTCAGTGGATCTCAGAATAAAGTTTGACAGCTTGAGAAAAGATTCAGGACAATGGAGATATTCAGACTGAACAAAGTAATTGAGAATGAAAAGCTAGATCTGGAAATGGCCATAACTCAACTCAAAGAAGCAAGAGAGCATCTTTCCCTTTCCCTAAAAAGAAGGAAGGAACTTGCAAATCAGATCAATGACCACCAGTATGTTGAAGAAAAGATTGAAGACTTTTTCCCTTCAAGCAGCTCAGATGAAGCAAACAATGCAATCAAAGAACTTCTAGAAAAGAATGGATCTCTGCAAGAAGAAGTGAGAAAATTGAAAAGAGAACAGGAAATTTAGTCAACAAGATTCTGTGAAGTCTTGGAACAAAGAAACAAGATGAAAGATGAAATAGATGGAAAGAACAATGAAATCCAAAATAAAACTCTTCAGCTAGAAAATCTTATTGATCAAATCTCCAATGCAAATGAAGAAATCTTAACTCTAAGATCAGAAAATGAAAATATGAGAGAAGAGCTGAGATCTAAAAAGCAAATCAATTTAAGAGTGATGAGTGAGCTAGATGCTAAAAGGAAAATCAATGAGAGAATGTTGAAATCTCAAGAAGATATGAATCAGGTGTATGAACGAAACCTTCATAGGCAAAAAGGAAAAGCAAGACTTGGATACAAAGAGGAAGGTGAATCCTCCAAACAAGGTACTCAAAAGAATCAGAAACCTACCTGTAATCACTGTGGAAAAATTGGTCATACTTCAAACAAATGTTGGAGCAATGAAAAAGCAAAATTCAATGGAAAATGCTACAATTGCAATCAGCTTGGTCTTAAAGCAAATGAATGCAAGGAGAAACCAAGATTTAAAGGCATATGTCACAAATGTAGCAAACAAGGTCACAAGGCATCAGAATGTAGAACTAAAACACCCAATCCACCGGAACAAATTATTAAAGAAATGTTTGGTTGGGATTACAACACTACGTGTAGATGTCATTACTGTGGAGAATATGGACACATTGGCACGAATTGTGTAAGGCACCACTTGAGAAAAAGGGATTCTACCATAAGATGTTATAATTGCACTAAGCTTGGTCACATAGCTAAAAACTGCATGAATTTAGGCAAAATTGAAGATGAAAAGAAAGCAAAAGCAAATAACATTAGGAAGCAGATGAGACATAAGTGGATTCCTAAACCTATCGAGCAAACCAATCCTAAAGTCACTAATGAAGTGAGTGGCTCTATGAGCTCTAACTAGTCTCCAAGAAAGCACTGGAACTGTATCTTCATAGACATATTCCAAAATAGTTCCTAAACTGAAAGGAAGACAGATCCAAATTAGTATGCAAGATATAGCAGGATCACAAGAAGGTCAGTATCAGTTACCACCGAGCAAGGTCGGGAGTAACCTAACTTCATTTGGTTACTGAGTAAGGTCGGAGAAGTATGAATTTGTATGATCGCTGAGTTGCGAAGTCTTCACCAAGCAATTAATTCATAGTGGATGACAACCTGTCTAATTCAATACCCTAATTCATACTGAGCATTAATGACAAAGTTTTAACAAAAGGAGTGAAATCAAGTTCACTATTCACCGCAAACAAAAGTCTCCTAGTGCAATCAAGCATTTCGAAGCATATTTCAGCAAGATATTCTCTTTCCTCGAAGAATTTATTGTGTTCACCGAGCTACCATGGCATCATCCAATGCTAAAGTGAAGAGAGATTCGGAAATGTTGGTTCATGGAGAATGGAAAGCACCAGATTTCAAACTCGTGCCCGTAGTTGCCAGAACCCTAGACCCGAGTGGAGCTCAATCTCGGATTCCTCCTAAGGTACTCCTTATTAACGATATTCGTAGTCATTTTAAGTGTACAATTCAAGAGCTTGGAACCCTAGAGATAGATACTATTCATGAGGAACTATGTGTCGATGGTGTTCTCAAATCGGAGCATCAACATTTGGAAGATAAGGGTTTAGTTCACATCACAGACTTGCCTCGGAGCTTTCAAATAAAATGGGTCAGATTTATCCTTAGCTGAGTACATGAAGGTAAAATATGGCTTGAGCAACTAGTAGAGATTACGAAGAAGATGATTCACTGTATCACTGGTCTTCCCATGCTCGACAAGGCAAAATCTACAAAAACCCTAGGTCGGACGGGAATGGAAGAGAAAACCCTAGCCGAGTGGGACGGTAGAGGTATGAAGATAAGAAGAATTACTGATGCAGAATTGAAGTTTGGTATACATATCGTAGCTCACAAGATATACAGTTCAAGTAGGCAGAACAATGTTCCATGTGAAGCAGTTGACCTAGCATATAAAATTGTAAAGAACAATCTGTCATTTGAACTAGCAGATCTTTTGTTGAAATAGTTCAACAAGAACATGGAGAGCATCCAAACCTCAAAGAACAATCCATGTAAGTTTGGCTCACTGTTGGTTTGTTTATTTTTCTATGCTCAAAAGTTTTTCCCATCAAAAGGTATGATAGTATGGAGAAAAGATGTGCCGGTTCTTTATCAGATGAATGAATACATTTCAGAAATGGGTACAATTTTGAAAGCATAATGGATAACTATTTTGAATCATTTAAAGAGAAAATGAATAATAGATTCTGGATTCCACAGAAATTGGTGGAAGATTACAAAGATGATATTTGTTTCATGGTGGACTGTGATAATCTGTATATACAGGCAGCAAAACCAAGGATTGTACATGTGAAACCTCTTCCCTATGAGGTAAATATTGATGAAACCAATAATATTATTGAAGCCCTAATTAATCAACCTGTTAATCCAAAGGCACCATATTTTGGGACATATGAAGAAGCTAAGGAGAGAATTGAGCTTAGTATAAAGCTTCCACAGGCGGTTAACAAAGGAAGAAAGAGGATGGCTAAAATACAAGCTAGCTCACCTCTAATGTCAACCGAGGAAAAAGGAGAGGACTTTGAAGAAGAAGAAGAGAAAAAGGATGAGGAGGAAGAAGAACAAGTACCAGCAAAGAAGAAAGGAAAAGTAATTATCATCAAGGCACCCAAGCAACCCTCTGCAGTATTTACAAGAAGGAGTGCAAGAGGCAAGGCAAACAAAGATAGTGAAGAAATAGTATTCAAAAGGCCTCCTCCTTCATTAAAAGAAAAGATCAAGGATATGAAAGAAGGATCTGGAATTGGAAATTTCAAATCTCTAAAATATGAAATCAGATCTAAGGAAGAGTAGCAGGAAATTGAAGATGCTGTTATCGAGAAAATAGGAAGATGGAAATACTCACCTGAAGATATAGCTTCTCAAATCCCAGGAACTCTACTGAAAAAAATTAAGTTGAGATGGTCCAATGCAAGACAAACTGTCAAGGACATCTATGCTCAAACCTTGAGGCAATTAATGCCAAGTTTGAAAAATGCTGAAATTAATAAGGCATTGATAGATAATGAAATTAAGATGACACTCAAATTCAACAGTTGTTTGATTTTGATCAAAGATATTGAGTGGGTTGTGAAGAGTGCCACTGCCACATGGAAAAACATCTATAATCTTCACAAACTGAGTGTCAAAACTATGATAATCAAGGATATTGATGATGACAGTGATGAACATGAAGAAGATACCGAGGTAGACAAGCAAAGTGATGAGGAAGATAATATTGTTCGGATAGCTGCAGAAGTCATTGCCTCACTTCCTCACTCTCCAGAAAAAGTTGCTACACCTAGCACAGAGATAACTTCAAGTATGATTATGACAACTTCCACAAATACATCAAATGTCAAATCATCACTAGCACAACTCAATGAATCATCGACAGAAATGACTACCACCTCTTTTACCAAGTTGTAGTCTCCTGTATCTACTTCAGTACCTACTTCCATATCAAGTTTTCCAGTAGTAAGTACCTCAGTTTTGGATACTTCAGTAAGTATTTCAATTTTTGATTCTACAATTGTGAATACTTCAGTTTTGAGCCCTTCAAGTATTCCAGTCGGTAGTTTATCATTTTTCACAGCTCATCCTACAATGTCTACAATAACTTCTACAAAGGTATTAAGTGCAATAACAGTTGATCCTAAGGCTCAACCAAGTACAAGATTTTTGAGTAAGAATGTAGAAGAGGATATAGACTTAGATGAGGAGATAGAGATTCCAAAACTAGACTTTGCAAATCTTTCAGCAGACCAAATGCAAAACATTGGTGAACTCCTCCAAAAGAAAGCAAAGCAGAAGAAACTAAAAGAAGAAAGGGACAAGGAATATAAAATTATTGAAGATGCAAAGGATATTTTGTCAGAAGCATTAGGTATTAAAGTTGATTCCTCTCAACATATTTTGTTACAGTTAGCTGAGGCAATAAACAAGTTCCATGAGGATTCCTTTGCGTCAGAAAAGATTATTGAGAAAGCCGAGAAGAAATTTGACAATAAAGTGCTTGAGCATGTTGCTCAGCATATAGCTATTATTTAGGCAGAATTATCTTCAGTTTTGATAGATATTGAGTCCTCCTATTCCAATGTTACCTCACTTGTTGCTAAGCTATGTAATGTTGCCGAGTTCACTAAGGAAGTCAAGGAAAAATTGAATAAGATTGATGAGGATCTAAAGGGCAGTGTACAGAAGTTGCAACTTGAACCTAGTTCAAGCTCTGCACATCATATGAAAATCACATTCCTATCAAATAGGCAGTCAAAATTATTAAAAGAAGATACAAAGATCCGGTCAACACTGCTAGATATTTAGAACATGATCCTTCCCATCATGGACATAATGCAAAAGCACATTGTTCACTCAAAAGCATTACTCCATGACAATCAATTTTCCATTGCAAATCACATGATTGAACTCTCTACATAAGTCCAAATTGTACTCCAAACATGCAAGATTCTGCAAGAGAATTGGGATAGAACTCTGGCACTAATCATAAAGGTACATTCTGATTTTCTTTCACATTTTGGATTCTCCCTGTAAAATACTTGTATATACACCTTTGGCATTATTGTCAAAAAGGGGGAGAAAATGTATAGGAGAAAGTGTATAAGATTAAGGTGTGTAATACGAAAGGGGGAGAAAGTACTCTATATAAGGGAGTCATGAAATGTATAAATAGCAGTTTGACAAAGATAAATTTTGAAAAATAAAAAAAAAGATTCAGCATGATTCTTGTATATAAGTTTTGGCTATAAGTGTTTTTGTCACTAATGCCAAAGGGGGAGATTGTTGGCATTAAGCATGATTGTCATTAGTGACAACACTTATTCTAAATAGTGCATACCGAGCAGAGTAGAGCTTACCAAGCAGAGCAGAGCTTACCGAGTAGAGCAGAGCTTACCGAGCAGAGCAAAGCTTACTGAGCAGAACAGAGCTTACCGAGCAGAACCGTGCATACCGAGCTCGCAAAGTTTCACAGTGTTTACCGAGTGCTGCATGGTTAAAAAGGAAATTTAGTTTCTACCGAGTAACACTTTATCTACCGAGTCTCCAGTGTTTACCGAGTTCAAAACTATGACCGAGTGGTTAGTATGGACCGAGTTTCCACTTCTAGCGAGTGCATGACGATGCCGAGTAACGCAGTGGACGCCGAGTATCAGAAAGTCACCGAGTTAGTTTGCAGT
The DNA here is from genome assembly GCA_027943335.1 of Chamaecyparis obtusa. Lineage (NCBI taxonomy): Eukaryota > Viridiplantae > Streptophyta > Pinopsida > Cupressales > Cupressaceae > Chamaecyparis > Chamaecyparis obtusa. Next base: position 11,223 of record BSBK01007315.1, read on the forward strand.
AACTGTGTAACTATATTTGGGCCGACTCAGTAATATTTGTGTTTACTTGTTTAAGAGCCAACTTTGTAATTGTTTTGGAATTGACTTAGATTGATATATAATCAATGTTTTATGTCATATCCAAGTATGATAAAATAGAGAAGTATGAAAAAGAGAGAAAGGTAGAGATAAGCGAATTACAAAGGGCTACAACAGTATAAGAAGCATAAAAGATCTATCCATCATAGAAGGTGATCAGTACATCAGAGAATCTCAATCAACAAGTACAGTTGCAAGTAAGAGATCTACTGTTTCATCCTAACAGGTGAATCAACTTCAAATCCTTTAACCGGGTAGACTTAATAGTCTTTGTAAAAATCTCTTAATTGAGTTCATACTTCATTATATGTTTGTAAAACCTCTAACAAGGTGGACCTAGCAGTCCTTATTGCTCCTAACCGGGCAGATCATCAGAAGTGATCATTGTAAGCCTTAACCGGCAAACTTTATACTGTAGTATTGAAGTTTTGTGGGTATCATCCCCACCCCAGTTTTACTTTCTACTTGGAAGGTTTCTGGGTCACCAAATCTCTATGTTCTAAGTGTTATGAATGTTTTATTCTTTCTATTACTCATGCATGCAGTCAGATTATCAATCTAATATTATTAAGATCTAAATCTGTTAAAAGTTTTGAAGTTACTGATTCACCCCTCCCCTCTCAGTAACCTAGATAGTCTTGAATATTTCCAACAAGATCATGCCATCTTCTACTCAAGGCATCTACAACCACTTTCTCTTTCCCCTTGATGTAATGAACATCAAAATTATACTCACACAAGAACTCCATCCATATCCTCTACCGAGCATTAAGGTTCAGTTGTGAGAATATATACAGTAAGCTCCGATGATCTAAATGAAGCTCAAAACAATGTTCTAAGAGGAAATATTTCCATCTCATAAGGCACACACCACTACTACAAGCTCAAGGTCATGGGTGGGGTAGTTAAGCTCGTGAGTCTTAATTTTCCTAGACTCGTAGGCAATAGCTTGACCAACCTACATAAGGAAGTCTCCTAGTCTATCTAAAAATTGATCTGTATAAACCAAAAAGTCTGCTAAAGGCTCTGGCATTACAAGGATAGGTGCACTGGTGAGTGCTCTCTTGAGTTCTTGAAAATATATCTCTCACTTCTCCATCCACTCAAACTTCTTTCCCTTTCATTGAAGAGAAGTGATGGGGTGTGCCACCTGAGAAAATCCCTCAAAAAATTGCTTGTAATAACTAGCTAAACCCATGAAAATCCTAACCTTGATCATAGTGGTAGGTGCTGGCCAATCCATAATAGCATTAATCTTTGATGGGTCCATTGAGATTCCATCACCATAATATCTGATCTCTGGTTTGAAAAATGCACACTTTGACAAGCTACCAAACAACTAATTATCTTTCAAGCACTGCAATACCTGCCTTAGGTGCTCCTTGTTCTCCCTCTCATCTCTAAAATAAATCAATATATCATCGACGAATACTACTAAAAATTTGTTAAGGAAAGTATGGAATACTTCATTGATGAGGCTCATGAATACAACCAGAGCATTCGTAAGACTGAATGGAACCACAATGAACTCATAGTGGCCATATCTAGTGCAAAATGCGGTCTTTTGAATATCGCTATCCATAATCCTCAATTGATGGTACCTTGATTTAAGATCTATCTTTGAGAACACTTGGGCACCTTGAAACTAATCAAATAAGTCATCAATCTGAGAAAGTGGATACTGATTTTTGATGGTTACTTTATTTGAAATTGGTGGTAATCCATGCACAACCTAAGAGATCCATCCTTCTTCTTTATGAAGATCACTAGTGCACCCCAAGGAGACACACTAGAATGAATGTGCCCTTTCACTAACAGTTCCTCAAGCTGAATCTTGAACTCATTAAGCTCATTTGTGGTCATCCTATAAAGTGCTCTGGAAATTGTCTCAACTCTTGGCACAAGATCTATGTGAAAGTCAATTTCCCTACAAGGAGGTATATTGGGTAGCTTTGATGGAAAAACATCTACAAACTCCTATAGGGTAGGATGGTCATCAAGTGAGGGTTCTTTCTCTTCCTCATCCTCTCTGCCACTGATGGTAATAGCATACAACTGAACTCCCTTCCACATACACTGCTTAAGATGTATAGTAGAGATTATATAGAGAGATATAGATCTCTGAATACTTGTGATCACTGTAGGAGTTCCATCATCATCCAAACATTCAACCCTCTTCTGAAAAAATTCTAACTTGGCTCTCTGGGCATAAAGCCAATCCATGCCAAGTACTAAACCATACAAACCAAGATGGGTAATTCTGAGGTCTGCTATAGTGGTCATGCTACCAACATGAATTTGACAATCTCTAACCAATGAGGTAATGACTACTCTAGATCCTGAGGCTAACTCTAGCTCCCATCTCTCATCTTGCCTAGCTACCACTAGCCCACAACACTCCACCAATAATGGAGAAATAAAAGAGTCAGTAGCTCCTGAATCAAATAGGATAGAAACACTACTACCTCCGATCATACATGTGGCCTCAATGAATGTAGCATGATGCTCTTCCTAGCGGTTATCAAACGTTGCAAATACTTAATAGGATGTTCGCATATCTCTAACTATAGGCTCTAACATAGCTTCTCACTGACTACCTCGTGAGGACACTCTCGAGAAATGTGCCCCATGGAACTGCATGTGTAGCAAGGTCCATGTGCCTGAATCTGCACTCCCTGAGGTTTAGAATATTGCAATCTCCTATCTTATTGGACCCAGTGAAACCACCCCTAGAGGATTGCTAAGTCCATGTGGGAGGTGTATAGGGTGCTTGGGGTCTCTAGTCTCTCCTAGGGACCTATGACTACCACTGTTTGGTCTTAGATCTTTGTTGTCCCTATGGTGGCCTCTATCTTTGGCTCTTCTATTGCTATTGAGGATGGGGATTCTAAATGACCTCGATGAGTGCCTCTAATTCTACATTGTTGAGTTCATGTAGGAGGTGTATAGGGTTCCTAGGATCTCTAGTCTCTCCTAGGGACCTATGATTTCCACTCCTTCGGCTTAGACCCCTACTATCCTAGTGGTGGCCTCTGTCTTTGGCTGTATTGAGACTGCTGCTTCTATTGCTTCTTAGACTGGGGGTTCTAAATGAACCTGATGAGTGCCTTTGATTCCCCTTCCTGTAATACCCCAAAAATGGGCTATAAGTTCATTAATCTCCTACATCTTCAATTCGAATGAAATTGACATCAAAGTCCTAATCTAAGGCCATCTGCACATCATCGAATCCTAATTGATTATCTTAAATTTGGCATCGGGGAATATTCCTAGTAATATTCCTAATCATCATAATTATCTTTAATTTTATAATTATTTGGCAATAAATCACATTTATCCTAAAGTTTGATTAATTGAATATTTTCATATTTAATTAATTAGATTTAATATCTTGCCACTTAATTGTGTAATTAAATTTAATTCTATCTATTATTAATTGTATTATTTAATTTTGACAATAAATCCAAATATCCTATGAATAATTGATTAAATTTTTATTTAATTAATTAAAGCAAGTTGTCATTATTTAATAATATAGTTTTTAATAAAAATTGGATTAAATAATTGATTAACCCATAAATCAATTGTTTTATTTTTAAAAAGCAGTTAAGTTGGAAATAAATCACTTTATTATTAAATTAATTCATAAATAAAACATGCACAATCATAAAAGCAAACAACTATCAATTATCAATTAAAGCTAAACTCTATTTTGAGTTAAAACTTAGCTTTTGCATGTTTTTGTGAGTTAATTATCCTTTATTTAAAAATAACTCAAAAATCAACCTGAGTTATTTGAGTGATTTATGGCTTTTTTTCATGCACCTCCAAAGCCCTGGATTTTTATAAAAACAAGGCTCAGCTCTTCATAATTCATCTCTCAATCATCTCTCATATCTCTCAAATTTGCATCCAAGCATCTCATGTTTTTGCACAATCACGCTGGAGAATTGGAGGCTGAGGAATCAACTTGCGAATTCAAAGCTTTGTGAGATCAATTTCAATTGCATAGTTTTTATATCTTAGCATAGAATTTCATAGTTTTCATATCATTGTTAGAATCTTCATTGTTAGATCATTTAGCATTCATTTCATATCAGTTTTCAATAGCATTCATAGCATATCAGTTTATCATTCCTATTGCATAGAAAATATCAAAAATATAGATTAATTGCATTCAATTTCATATCCATCTTTTGCATTCACATCCTTCATTTAGGTGTCATCTAGGTCACTAATCTCGATTACAATCTGAGAACATTAATCTCACACCTACTAGAAGGCAGTAAATCGCTTGGTTAGATTAGATTTCAATTTTGCACGATTTTGATTATAACTAACCTCTAATATTTTACTGAGTGTTGTGTCTACAAATCAGGTACAATTTTCACACACACATTTCTGGCACCCACCGTGGGGCAACCCACCTTTGCATGCTGATTTTGATTCTTGTAGCTAAAACCCTAAAGTTTCAAAGATTTAATTTTATCTCCCAAATGGATTAGAGTTTTGGTCTGAAATTTTTTTTCAGGTTGGAGACATATCAGGAAAGTGTCAAAAAAAAATTCAAAATTTTCTGAATTATTTTGAATTTTTAATAATTTTTTTTCAATTTTTCATAAAAAATTAATATCTGACGCAAATCAGCATTTTTTAAAATTTTTTTTACATTTTCGGAAAGCTCTTCAAATTCTACAGGGGGTCTATTATTTTTGTTTTAAATTTGGATGCAATTTAATAGTTCAAATAGTCAATTTGCAAAAACTGGTCTATTTTGATAAAATGGGTCTCTAGGGCACAAATGAAGAGATTTTTCTAAAATTTTTGCATTTTTGAAAAGCTCTCTATTTTTTAGTAGGGGTCTCTATTTTGAATTTCTATTTTTGTGGCCAAAATCATATCAAAAAAATCAGATCTTGTTGACTAGGTCAAATGTAGTGCAAAAAAATTAAAATTTTATGATGGGTATGCACTTATTTTTCATATGATTCAATGCATGATATGAGTTGTCTTTTGGATTAATTTATGGTTATTATTTCTCCTAATAATTGATTTTTAGAGCTAACCCTATGGTTTTCATAAGTTGAATATATTTTGCATATCTTGTTTGCTTGTTTGCTTGTTGGAGAGTTCGTCACTTGCTTGCATGGAAAAGCTCAACAAAAATTGTTAAAAATAAGGTAGAATCTACTAAGCGCGTTGTGAGGATCATGAGGTATTCTCCTTGTTCTGAAAACTTTTTGATTTGGACTTAAAATAAATCTCTTATGTGTCAAGCTTGTGTGCATCTTTTCATGCTTTTGATCTATTTCTACACACTTGCATAATTTGATACTAGGTTGTGATCCCTTAAGGATTCATTAAGTAGTCTTAGAATACTTGTGATTGATCTTGATTTCTATCTTGGGTTATTGGACTCGCTAATCTGCCGGCCCCTCATTTCTGCCCCGTGGTTGCAATCTCAGCGCCATAAAGGGGAGGGGTCAACAGGACAGAAGCGTTAAGTGTTCCACTTGGCAACCCTTTTGTGCTTTTAGGAACTCACTTGTTTTCTAAGTTGTGGACTCATTTTCAGCTTGTGTGAGGTGTTAAGTGTTCCACCTTGTTGACTCATCTCATATTTGCTTTAAGCGTTAAGTGTTCCTCTTTCTACTTTTTGGATGCTTTTGGTAGATTTGCTTTCGGGAATATATCTGTGCTCACATAGTAATTAGGCCCTATGAACACTATTCGTGATTCTTGAGAGATTGGATTCCTAGAGAAATCTTTCTTAATGATAGAATCCTTGTAGGTAGGGAGGATACTTAGTGCGTTTCACATTCAACTTGGTTAGTGCATCTTCTCTTATTGATCGACACATTCTCTCTCCAGAGAGGTTGATAGATCACGTAGGATTGATATCACGAGCTTTGGTGAATCAAAATTGGTTAGTGCGTCTTCTCTTATTGATTGATACATTCTCTCTCCGGAGAGGTTGATAGATCACGTGGAGTTGATATCACAGACCTTGGTGGAACAAAACTTTGTCTTAGTGTGTCGGATTAATCTGCTTGCTTTGTTTGGGTTAAAAGTGAAGAGGTGTCAAAACCTTGAATCTGGAGCCAAGTCCCCTTGTGGTATAAATCTGTGAGTCACCTTTAGAGAGGGTTAACCGTAGCGGACAATCCCTTCACAGGGCAAACTGCGTTGATGGAACTTCAAGCGGTAATAGCCATTTTTGCCATGGTAGTGACAGCCGCTATATAAATGTCCTTGTGGAAGAAATCTCCACGGGTATGGTTCATTGTTGGGTTGTCAGATCTCCCTAGCAGCTCTTGAAGATTAAGTTCTCGGACTGTGTCAAAACCCTCGTGCGCCAGGATTGGAGTTCACCCCTTTGAATCATAAAAGTTGCAGAGTCAAACCATTACTAAAAACCCTAGAGAGGCCAATTTTTTTCATTCTCAGGTATATGTGTGTTATTGCAAAACTTTTCAGAACATACACAATTAGTACTCTTAGGGATTAGCACAATTTGGTCACTTGATTGTTCATGCGCAAGGTTGCTTTTGCCCTTGTTCATTATTTTTAGACGTGCTTGGAATCACTTGCTTGCTGTTCTGCGTGTTGGTTTATCTACTTGGCTATTAAAAATGATAAAATCTAGTATAACCTTCAAAATCTGGATAGTACAATTTGCAAACAATCCAGAACTGAAGACCTTAAATTTTGCAAAAATTGACGTAAATTCTTTCTGGAGTCAAAAGTCATTTTAGAAAGTCAAAAGTCGTACGAGTTTTGTCAAGTGTCATTTCAGTATTGCCCATCTGTTGTACGATTGAGAACCTAGTGTCGTACAAGTTTTCAAACCAACAAATTCAAGAAAGTCAAAATCCTGTTAGCAACTGTCGTATGATATTTACAATTGTCATTTCATTGCTACCCAACTGTCATACGAGTTTTACAACTGTCATTTCATTTCTACCCAATTGTCATACGAGTTTAGCAATTGTCATTTCATAGACTACCCAGTGTCGTACGAGTCTGCAGAGTGTTGTTTGGAAAAATTTGAGAGAGTTATCAGAATTGTCAAATTGCAAGATATCCAATGTTTCCAGCCTAGTTCCAAAATCTGTCAAAAATATCATTGTGTCAGGAACAGAGCAGTAGTTATTGAGCATTCTACCATTTTCTGAGTTTGATCTTTTGAATCCGATCTAGTCTTCTGTTTGATCAATTTGAGTCCTTTTTATCTCATGTCAAAACCTTGTCATAACTATCAATCTTCAATCAATCTTCAAAAATAGACTAAGTGTTGAGAACTCATGTCCGCTATCTTTTGGGCGATCTATCCCATACATCCAGGGCATAGTTTCCTTCACCCACATCTCATCAGATCTTCAAAACTATCATAATCTTGACAAGGTTGCGTCATCCAATTTTCTCGAATCAAATTGTTCTTCAGTTGTCTTCATCCTTTTCTTCTATTTCATTCAAAGTTAATGGTGGAGACCAGAGCTTCTTCACACAAGAAATCAAAAGAAACATCTCAGAACTTACTTTTGACCAATACCCCAGGTCCAATTCTTGAACAACTCATCAAGTCAGGTATCTATGAAGATGACAGTCTCGGTAACTTTCGATTGAAAACTGGTTACATACCTCCTTTATCAACTCACAGAGGTAATCAGCAAACTCCTCCTCAATCTGTTCCAGGGAGCCCAAAAACTCCTATCATGTCTCAAGCAGGGACAAACCACAGTTCTCTAGGAGGAGGGTCCCAAGGACACCATTCTCAACATAATGCCGACCAAGAACCTACCCCCTCTGAAATCCATCGATGTCAGAATGATGATGAATTCCAGAGAATGATGAGGCATTTCTTGAAAGTGGATAGAGAGGCATACTTTTTACAATTAGCCCAGGAAGGGGCTAAGCTTCCTCCCAACTTTAACGTTGATGATATAATCACACATGAGGAAGAAACTCCACTCACAGCTATGACAAAATAGATGCATGCTATACAAGTCAAATTTAACAATCTTAAGAAGGAGAAGGAACCCAAGGAGTTCTCCATGGAGGCCCTATGTCCTTTCTCGTTCGACAAAAACTTGTATATGCCACCATTCCCAAAAAGAGTGGAGATACCAAAGTATGACAAATATGACAGACACTCTAATCTTCAAGATCATGTCAGAGAGTTCTGTATGAAATCCATGGAATTCATGCATGAACCGACTTATCTAATGCATCTTTTTCCTAGATCCTTGGGAGGAGCATCCATTCAGTGGTTTTCAAGATTACCTTCTATGATCAAAACTTTTGAGGAATTGATTAAATTGTTTTATCAACAATATTCCTACAATATTCAACATCCGGTCACCATGATCGATATCTGTAACCTCAAGCAATATCCAGGGGAGTCATTCCTAACTTTCCTCAAGAGGTGGAGAAAGAAGTTCTCTCTATATGCTAGACAAATTCCTAAAATGGAGAAACTTGAAATCTTTATCAATAACCTTGTTCCAGAGCTCAATTATCCATTACAAATGCAAGATCATGTATCTTTTGATAAAATGGTGAATAATGCAATCAAGATTGAGAAAGTACTTGTCAAGAAAGGAGAAATCACACTTCAAAAGGACAAGTCTGAATCTGGATCTAGCTCAAAAGATAAAAACAAGAGCTGGAATAGAAACAAAGGTACCATCTTTGATGGTGTTGTTGACACTATCCGCACCCCATCAAAGGCACTGGCCTACAATCTCACCCTTGCCACCAAAGCCATTGAAGCTTCAGAGCAAAAATCTGCTGAACCATCTCCAAAGAAGCCGTTCAAACGATGGGATAATAAATGAAAGTTTACTCCCCTGGGAGAATCTTTGGAATCTTCCCTGAGAACCCTGATAGCTGATAACATGATCTCTTTACCACCAATCTGAAACCCTGATCCAGATCCAAAACCATATTGGTGGAAAGATAATGCATTCTGTGCTTTCCATCGGACTAAAGGCCACAGAACTAATGGATGCTTCCACTTGAAGCATACCATTCAAGACTTGATAGATCAAGGGGACATCATGATCAATAATCCTACCAGCAATAATGATCACATAGCATTTACAGAACCATTTCCACAACATGGCAAGGGAGTTTCCACTTCTCAACCTAACATAGGGGCAAAAGTCAACTATGCCTACCCTGGAAACAATGCTGTCATCAATATGGTTGAACCATATCTCTCTGAGAGCTGCAATGTCATCACGATTGTACGAAGAGATAGAAATCATTCCTCAGCTAATGCGGTTACCAGATCACAAGCTAAGGCTCATCTGAAAGGACAATACCCAAGTTCATCTAATGTCCCTAAGATACCTTTCAATCTCACATCTGCTTCTAAACAGAAGGTTGCCTCGAAATCTTCCAATCCAAAGGATACAAGACCTACATCTTACAACATCGTCCAACAACTCCAGCATACCAATGCCAAAATCTCTATGTTTGAGTTACTTCGAATATCTCCAGCTCACAGAGATATCCTAGACAAAGCTTTGCTCGGCTCTAATGTTCCTGATGATCTAGATCTAGACAGGTTCCAGACTATGGTTGGTCATCTAACATCTTCACAATATATCTCCTTTTCAGAGGAAGATGACAACTGCCTAAGTCACCCACATAATCAGCCCTTGCACATAGAAGTCTTGATGTAGAACCGTCGAGTCAAACGTGTGTTGATAGATGGGGGCGTAGGCCTCAACATTTGTTCTTACAGCTTAATCACACAGTTGGGATTCTCAGAGATGGCTATTGATCCTCGAAAGAAGATCACCATAAAAGCCTATGATGAACAAGAAAGAGCTTCTAAAGGCACCATTGTCTTACCCATCCGAGTGGGTCTGGTCATCAAAGATACCACATGTCAGGTGCTTGATCTACCATTGGCTTACAATATCCTTCTAGGGAGACCCTGGATCCATGAAATGCAAGCCATCCCTTCTACGTACCATCAATGCTTGAAATTTCCCTATGAAGGGGTAGAAGTTACTATCCCAGCAGATTTGAGTACAACTTGCAATACATTGAAGGAAAGTGCCGATAAGCTTGTACCTAATAACAGAGAATCTTCCATCAAGCAACAAAATGTGGCTTCCACATCCAAGATGGAAGACATTGCTAAAGAGATCAATATCAAAGAAAATGGGATGAGAGAATACACTATAGAGCCAGTCTTGTCTCTGACATCTCTCCCTATCTCACCCAAGTCATATGGACAATCTTTGAAGCAATCTAAATCAGAACCTACGGAACCTATGGAAGCATACAAAATAAATTTTGTGGCGGAGCAAGTATCCAAACAAGAATTTGAAGAAGATGAAGCTGTGCTTGCATGGCTATACAAAGATGATTCTGAATCCAAAATTGTTCAACCTATTGAATATATAGCACCTACAATCCCTTCTAATTCATATGGTCCAGGAAACAAATTGATAGCCAAGATGGGATATTCCAGTCAAGGACCTCTAGGAATCAGCAGAAAGGGTCTTGTGACACCCATTTCACATATTGGTAGAGCCAACAAACATACTGGTGGCTTAGGGTTTAAGAAGAAACCCTATCATCTCAAAGGTGGTTGTTCTCATGTCATAGAACAAATTGTACCAGGAGAACCCCTTCTTAAGAAAGAAGAAACAAAACCCTTTGATGATGATTCAGATAGCTCTGAGCTTATCCCCTATGAAAAATTTCCTAAAGAGATCAAAGATCTTGATGATACAGATGATCCTATCAAAAGAATTAATGTAGTAGAAACACAAGAACCTACTGTAGCGCAAGAGATGGTTGCACCACAAGAACCAACCAATCTCGAAGGCGATCAAACTGATCAAGAAGAAGGGGGTAGTTATTCTGACACTGATTCCCATGAATATGAATTCAAGTCAGAAACTGAGGGTAATCCTTCTTGGGGTATTCATCCTGATTTCACACATTTTCTAAGATTTCCTAGAGATCCTGAATCAAAAGCTGAGTCAAATGACTATGAATGGGGTGCCATTCCAGAAGAAGATGAGCTTATAATAGAGAAATATATTGATGTTATTCACCAATATGTATCTCAACCCAATGTAGGTCTAGAGCGAAACAATGAACTTAACGTGTCGGATCCACCTATGGCTGAAGAGGTCTCCCATGATGATGTTGAGCCTATTCATGAATTGAACATTTTGAGCTGTAATATCACCTTTGAACTTGAGTGTCGGGTTAGGACCAATGATGACATATCCCCATCCGTGAACACCATATCCCAAGCCTTTCCCGCTTTAACTATCCAACGCCCTGATCTTATCGACCAAACTTCCACAAACCCAAGCCATGGTGTTTACACCTTTTCCAGTGACTATGCCCTTGCTTGTTACCTCAATGCAGTCGAGCCTATGAGGACTTCCATCAGTGAATCGAGCGTCAGCATGACCGAGTCGGACATCAAATATCTTAGTCAAAAAAATAAAAATAAAAAGGAAAAGAGTTCTGAGGGTGAAAACCACTTTGTGGCAGTCTCAGAACCTACAAAAGTAAAAAGAAAAGACGTATCTGAAGGTGAAAACCTCTCTAAGGCACCTAAGGATGAGATATTTGATGTCCTTCCGAGTCATTTACAGGATAGATCTCCAGTTCTGATTGAGCCAACTCAATCCATCAATTTGGGTACAACAGAGGAACCACAATTGGTACATGTAGCACAATCTCTATCAGAAGAAGAGAAACAAAAATTCACTACATTCTTATCAGACAAAAAGATCAACTTTGCATGGAAATATTCAGATATGCCAGGATTGGATCCCAATCTCATTATGCACCATCTATCCATTGCTCCTGGAGTAAAACCAATCAAATAAAAACTAAGAAAGATGCATCCTCATGTTGCACTCTTAGTCAAAGCAGAACTAGAAAAACTCGTAAAAGCTAGATTCATCCGTGTCATAGACTATGCTGAGTGAATCTCTAACATTGTACCTGTTTCAAAACTAGATGGTTCAATCAGAGTGTGCACGGACTTTAGAGATGTGAACAGAGCATGCCCTAAGGATGACTTTCCACTACCTAACATTGATATGATAGTGGACATGACTGCGGGCTATGAAATGTATTCCCTTATGGATGGTTTTTCTAGATACAACCAAATCAAAATTGCTCTAGAAGACCAAGAGAAAACTGCATTCACATGTGCGTGGGGAACCTTTTGTTGGAATGTTATGCCATTTGGACTCAAAAATGCGGGAGCTACATACCAAAGAGCAATGACTTCTATTTTTCATGATATGATGCATAGAATAATGGAGGATTATGTTGATGACACATTAGCAAAATCCATGATTAGAACTAAACATCTAATAGACTTGAGCATGATCCTAGACAGAATGGAATAGTTTAGTCTCCGACTAAATCCTAAGAAGTGTGCTTTTGGTGTCACTTCTGGAAAGCTCTTAGGATACATAGTTTCAAAGAAAGGCATTGAGGTCGATCCAGCTAAGGTGAAAGCTATCATAGAGATGCAACCTCCCAAGAATATCAGTCAAATACGAACTTTGCAAGGGAGAGTACAGTCCATCAGAAGATTCATATCACAGTTAGCTGACATATCACAACCTTTCACAAAAACATTACATAAAGGTGTGACCTTTGCATGGAATGAAGAATGCGAGAACAACTTTAACCATATCAAGAAGTATCTATCAAATCCGCCTATCTTGATGCCTCCTATTCATGGGAAGCCATTGGTCTTGTATGTCTCTGCAACAGCCACATCACTGGGGGCATTGCTATCACAACATGATGAAGACAAGAAAGAAAGAGCCATCTACTATATCAGCAGAACTTTAGTGGTCTATGAGAAAAACTACTCAATGATAGAGAAGGCATGTCTAGCTGTGATCTTTGCATCACAAAAACTGAGACACTACATGTTAGCTCATACTACTCATTTGGTAGCTAAAATTGATCCACTGAAATATCTCCTAAGCAAAGCTGCCCTCACAGGTAGACTAGCTAAATGGGTCATGCTCTTGAGCGAATTTGACATTGAATATGTTGAAAGAAAAGCTATCAAAGGACAGGTCATTGCTGATCAATTAGCTGAAGCACCACTGTTTGATGATACACCCATGCAAATGGAATTTCTCGATTCCTCTATCATGCACCTCTCTTCTAGAGCATGGCGGTTATTCTTTGATGGCTCCTACACACAAAATGGATCTAGAGCAGGCATATTGTTCATCACTCCTCAAGGATACTCGATACCCAAAGCATTTAGACTAAAGTTTCCTTGCACAAACAATATTGCTGAATATGAGGCACTTCTCAATGGTATGAAAATGGCAATACAGTGGAGAGTTACAGAGATGCACATCCATGGAGACTCACAATTGGTTATCCATCAAGTCAATGATGTGTACCAAACCAAAGATGAAAAGCTCATTCCTTACAAGAGAATGGTAGATGATTTAAAGAAATACTTCATCTCTATCACATTTGAGCAAATACCCAGAATGGAGAATAAGGTTGCCGATGCAATGGCGACATTATCTACTCTCTTACAGTAGCCCGAACATGAACTACGCTACGAGTTCCTGGTGGAAGCCCTATCCTATCCTGCATATGACTCCCCTGAAACCCGCATGATCTGCACTGTTGTAGGTTATGACTCATCTCGCTACAAAAATCTGTTCTCCTATTTCCACGACCAAATCATCCTTGAGTCCTTTAACCATTTTGAGAAATGAAACCTTATCCGATCCGCATCTTGATATGTCATCATTGGTAATGATCTGTACAAACGAGGTCTAGATGGTACACTGCTTAGATGTTTAGAATGGGAAGAGTCTCAACGTGCATTAGAGGAAGTCCACGAGGGTATATGTGGGTCACACTCGAATGGTTTAACGTTAGCTCGCAAACTTATTAGGGCTGGGTACTATTGGCCTGAAATGGAGAAAGAAGCTATTAAATTTGCTAAAAACTGTCAACAGTGTCAAGTACATGGCAACTTGATTCATGCTCCAAGGAGAGATTTGATTCCCTTTACTACACAATGGCCTTTTCAACAATGGGCATTTGATCTCATAGGTGCTATCCATCCTCACTCTTCTAATGGACATACCCATATAATCACAACTACAGATTATTTTACAAAATGGGTAGAAGAAGTTCCTCTAACACAAGCAACGGGGAAACAGATCTCTATGTTCATCCTAAACTACATCATTTGCAGATATGGGATCCCTCACTCTATAATCATAGATAACGGGGGACAATTCAAAAACAAGGATCTAGATGACTTATGTGCTAAATTCAAGATTACACAACATTGGTCTTCTATTTACTATCCTCAAGGGAATAGACAAGCTGAGGCTTCAAACAAAAATCTCCTAAAAATCTTGCACAGAACAGTGAATAAAACAGGAAGAGACTGGCATCTCATGATCAATCCAGCTCTCTGGGCATACAAAACTAGTATCAGAATGCCTACAAGGGCTACACCTTTCGCTTTAGTTTATGGGTCTGAAGCGGTACTGCCTATTGAGGTTGAAATCCCATCACTTAGAATTGGAATGCATGGACTTGTCACTGATGAAGACTACAGAGTGTCTAGGTTACAAGAACTAGAATTACTACATGAGCGCAGGAAAGCAGCGTATGATCATCTCAGAGTGTATCAGAAAAGAATGTCTAGAGGCTACAACAAGAAAGTCCGACACAGAGAATTTCAGGTTGGCGATCTAGTGTTGAGAGAAAATCCTAAAAATCAATCACATCGAGAATGCAAGGGGAAGTTTGAACCCAATTGGCTGGGTCCCTTTGTTATCACTGCTACTTTTGGCTCTGGTGCCTATCAACTCTCAATGACTGAATGAGAACAGCTCTGAGAACCAATCAACGTTCTCCATCTGAAGAAATTCTACGCCTAAGGCATTCAGTCTATGGTTAAATATCCTGAAAAAATCCTAAAAATTAGAAAAAGTCCTGAAAAAATGAACATCTTGGTGAAAACCTAGCAATAGGCGCCTTGATGATTCACAAAAAAATAAAAAAATATCAAAAATTCAAAAAAAATTGAAAAATGAAAAATACAAAAAAAAGAAGAAAAAGTGCCTCGGTGAAAACTTTGAAACAGGCGCCTTGGTAGCAAAAATAAAATCTCTGCCAAGATGGTGAAAACCCGGCAAACGGGCGCCACTTGTTCCAAAATGCTCCATCTATCAGCATAATCTTGGTCTTTCCCAGCTTTCAGTCTTGCTTTAGTTTGTACATATCTCCCGGTTTGTTTCTGCATATCCTGGTTTCAATAAGTCGGTCTGTACACCAATCAGCTCAAGCGTCTGTATTCTATGAATGTTCAAATTTGGGGGCAATCCATGTCATATCCTATGGTCTCCCATGTATCTTAGACATTTCCTATCTAGTCAGAGTCCTTTGAAGCTTCCAGTTGAGTCAGTCAGTCAGTCTCGTCTCCAGAAAGGATTTTGCATCTACAACAATCAAACATCAAAACTCAACTGAAAAAAATTTGTGCTTTTCATGCTTTTATCTCCTTGTATGCTTACTGATTCGCATTGGGATTTTTGCATATTGTGTCCCTTCTAGCTCTTCGATGATGTCCTTTACAGGATTTAGAGGGTGATGACTGGGGGCATAATCTTTTCTTTGTCTTCTGCTTGTATGTGAAAATCTAACAACTTTGGAAATTCTGGATTGAAATGGTGTCCGACTGTAAGAGCCTCTATCTCGAATTGGATGGCCATGCGTACCTTGACCATTGATACCCAAAAAATTCAAGGACGTTTGATCTAACTATTATCTTTTTGAAGTAAATTCTTTCTCCTACTGTGAAACACGATCTTGCCTAAGGAGGTGAACGATAAAGGGTCACTACGGGTAATTCACACTGGATTTAGAATGATCTTTTGATTGTTTGATGTGTTTGCAATGCAAGGAGTATTCTGGTCATCACGAAATTCATGTTTTGATGCTTATACAAATTGCTATATCAAAATGGACATGATATTGAGGTCATCCTGGCATTTGTGCCTTGGTGCTTATATCTAATCCAACATTCCAAAAACAAATCAATATTCATATGTCCATGGTTGTATAACCAGTGGGTGTTGTATTGATTCTTGTGCATACAAATTGATATTCATATGTCTATGGTTTCATGGCTAGTGGGCATTGTATTGATTTATCCGGTTACCTAAAAGTTCAATGATGATAACAAATCAACACATGATCAGTGACTAGGTCCTAGGTCTTAGGTTGCATTTCATTTTGTATGTCTCTTTGCATTTTGCATGTTTGCATGATCTCACAATGACTAAATGAACTTCAATGCTTAAACAATTCTTCAATCACCTCTTCCAATCTAACAAGTGCTGAATCTCCCACGAAGGTTCCTCCAATGAAATAGCAAGTAGAATCCTTTTTCGGGATCAAAATTGAAATCTGAGATCATTTATCTTATTCATTGCTTGCATAATCAACCTTCAATCATCACAGAAATCCAGAATTCACCTTAACTGATTATCTTACATCAAACTATAAAAAATTTCAACTTGGTCAACCATGGTCAACTCATGGTCAAACCTAGTCAAACTTGGTCTTTTGGGACCTTCTAACGATGCAGAATGCGTTCTCGGACGTGTTTAACCACTTCTCAAATCAATTAACATGCTTCTAAACTATCAACGCTGACTTTTCTTGTCAGATTTCAATTTTAATCCCGAAGGGGGCATGGTATTGCACATCATTCAAAGTCTGTAAATCAAATTCTATCGATCAAATCTATCAATATCTTTCATCAGTGATCAAGACAACAATCACGTCTAGTCGCTGATTCATCAAAAGTCCTCATCGCTCGGGGCAAATCTATCATCACTTGGGGCATATTAGATTCATCAAGATCCATATCAATCTGGTATTCTCCTAATCTTGTAAACTGTATCAGTTTTTGCAACCATCAGATCATAGTGTTCTTTCCTTAGTTCTTCGGCAACTGAAGGGTTTGGATGTGATACTTGCTAGTTCTGCTAAGACAATCGAGTCTAGAACGGGTCACTCACTTCTTATCAATCCTAAAGTTTAGAATCAGGCATTTTGACACTTTTTCGCAATCATAGGTTCATCGCTGTTATAGTGAACATTATCTTTGGTCATTCAAGACCTATTATCTTCATATCAAATCAATATCAATCAGCTTCTGTCTCATATCAATTATCAATTTCGCATCAGTTTCATATCTCTATCAAACACAGACTTTCTTTGAACCACTGCGCTTCACACAGTAATTCAAAGAGGGGCAAAATGTAATACCCCAAAAATGGGCTATAAGTTCATTAATCTCCTACATCTTCAATTCGAACGAAATCGACATCAAAGTCCTAATCTAAGGCCATCTGCACATCATCGAATCCTAATTGATTATCTTAAATTCTGCATCGGGGAATATTCCTAGTAATATTCCTAATCATCATAATTATCTTTAATTTTATAATTATTTAGCAATAAATCACATTTATCCTAAAGTTTGATTAATTGAATATTTTCATATTTAATTAATTAGATTTAATATCTTGCCACTTAATTGTGTAATTAAATTTAATTCTATCTATTATTAATTGTATTATTTAATTTTGACAATAAATCCAAATATCCTATGAATAATTGATTAAATTTTTATTTAATTAATTAAAGCAAGTTGTCATTATTTAATAATATAGTTTTTAATAAAAATTGGATTAAATAATTGATTAACCCATAAATCAATTGTTTTATTTTTAAAAAGCAGTTAAATTGGAAATAAATCACTTTATTATTAAATTAATTCATAAATAAAACATGCACAATCATAAAAGCAAACAACTATCAATTATCAATTAAAGCTAAACTCTATTTTGAGTTAAAGCTTAGCTTTTGCATGTTTTTGTGAGTTAATTATCCTTTATTTAAAAATAACTCAAAAATCAACCTGAGTTATTTGAGTGATTTATGGCTTTTTTTCATGCACCTCCAAAGCCCTGGATTTCTATAAAAACAAGGCTCAGCTCTTCATAATTCATCTCTCAATCATCTCTCATATCTCTCAAATTTGCATCCAAGCATCTCATGTTTTTGCACAATCACGCTGGAGAATTGGAGGCTGAGGACTCAACTTGCGAATTCAAAGCTTTGTGAGATCAATTTCAATTGCATAGTTTTTATATCTTAGCATAGAATTTCATAGTTTTCATATCATTGTTAGAATCTTCATTGTTAGATCATTTAGCATTCATTTCATATCAGTTTTCAATAGCATTCATAGCATATCAGTTTATCATTCCTATTGCATAGAAAATATCAAAAATATAGATTAATTGCATTCAATTTCATATCCATCTTTTGCATTCAAATCCTTCATTTAGATGTCGTCTAGGTCACTGACCTCAATTACAATCTGAGAACATTAATCTCGCACCTACTAGAAGGCAGTAAATCGCTTGGTTAGATTAGATTTCAATTTTGCATGATTTTGATTATCACTAACCTCTAATGTTTTACTGAGTGTTGTGTCTATAGATCAGGTACAATTTTCACACACACATTTCCAAGGGGGTCTTTGATATCATGAAGACTGAGGTGCATAATTATAGTTATGAGACCTATCATGTGAATTATACGATCCTATCTCTATATATCCTCAGCTATCATGGCTCTCTCAACTATGTAGCACAATCATGCACACCATGACTGATATAATATGGTTCAATCCTTTAATAAAGTGATTGACCTGTAACTTTTCATCATGTATGTAATCTACATAAGGAAGGATCTCAATGAACCTGCTCTTATATTGGGACACTATGAGTCCCCTCATTGTAGGTCACAAAAATTATCTATATGGCACTGTCTGAACTGCTATGACAGGTATTTGGCTCTAAATCTCTCCAAGAAGATCTCCCAAGAGAGGGTGTCTATGGCCAAGTGACCCTTGAACTCCTCCTATCTCCACCAAGTGGAGGCTAATCCCCTCAAGAGATGTACTCCAATATGTTCCTTAAGATTGCTCCCATAGGGATGCAATCCAAAGTACCTGCCTAGGCTTAGAAGTCAAGACTCAGCCTCTATCCCATTGGTAGAACCTAGAAAACTAGGTGGGTTGAGGCGTAACAACTCTTTGATTTTGTCCCCTATTTTCCAGGGTTCTCTCTCATTCACCTAAGCCACTAAATCTAGTGGTGGCTCTGACCCACGAATAGACTCAATATTGTGCTATGCTTGCCTCTTTGCAAGTCTTAGAGGAGGGCTCCTACTCTGCTCTCTAGCTGAGGCCCTATGACCCTCAATGCCCTAGTGCTGATCCTATTGAACTACTAGAGATATTCGATCTAAGCTAATATCATAAAGATTCTGCAATGCTAATAATATGTCCTAGTTTGGATTCAGAGGTGGTTCAGGAGGGGGATTTTGGTTCCCTCCATGAATTTCTACCTTCTACCCAATCTCCTCATGAACCGAGGGGGCACGCCTACAACCTCACCCATGTACATGAACCTACTATGTAACTGGTGGCATCCTACACAAGATTTAAAAAGTTCTATGTTAAATGTAGCGGTTTTAGGTTCCCAGTGTTGAAACTAGGCTTTGATACCAAAATCTCATGCCCAAAAGTTAGGCAAAGACACACAAACAATTTTTTTTTAAAAGCCAAAGTTATCTACGTTGACTAAAAAGCTCCATTCTGCTACCTATAGTTATTAGTTGAGAACCTTGAATAGGTTCGAGAAGTCAATTTAACTCTAAGATCGAGTTGAGTTAAGTTGTGCTCAAAATGGATAACTAAAATGAGCTATGTGATCCTTACCATTAACATTTAAATTGTCTTGTAAACAAATGTAATAAGACCCCTTAAACCAAATAAATTATTAACATTATAATATACGTTTGACTAGACCATAAGTCCACGTTTACTAAGGTTTGATAATAATCTAAAATTAAATATCGTTATTTAATTGTTTATCAAATTAACAAATAAAATGACAATGAAGATTGCTAAGAATCTTCCCTTGAATACTATATAGTCTAATCTCGATTAGAATGATTAGACATACCCGAACATGAGTTGACACTTAATAAAATCATTAAGTAATAAAGTTCATCACCTAATTAATAAACTTATTTAAATAAATGCATTTGAGTCTAATTATTGACTTAATTAAATAAATTATTAAATAAATTTAAATAAATTAACTCTCTAAACAATAAAGTTTAAAATAAACTATATTCCAACATTAATAAACTTTAGGATTAAATATCTAAATCTAGTAACCCATTAAAATGGGTCACATGAAAATATCTCTTTTATTGAAATTAATAAAATTAAATGAGAAATCATATTTCCCTAAAAAACTCAATAAAGACAACTTTATTAACTAAATTTGATAATTTTTGAAATAAAAATCTATAAATATCTAATCTTTCAACTTTATAAATTACTAATTTACCTTTCCTCTACTTGATTCTATTTTATTCTCCATTTTGTTTGCAAGTTGTAGGTATGGAGGTTTTCTCAATAGAGAATGATCAATTATATATATATATATATATATATATATATATATATATATATATATATATATATATATATATATATATATATATATATATATATATATATATATATATATATATATATATATATATATATATATATATATATATATATATATATATATATATATATATATATATATATATATATATATATAAGAGAAAGTATGCCTTGTGATCTTTTTTTTTGGCACTATGTTTTATTTTATATTTTTAAATGCTGGTTTGTTGTTTTGTTAACCCCCATTCAAAGGGGAGGGGGCTGAGCCCCTTGGGTGGCCTATGACCATGTAGGGAAGGCCATGACCTCCCTGCGGGTCCACAAACCCACCAAGGGCTACAACCCTTTTAGTATAAAGGGAGAGAGAGGGGGAAATGGGGGGAGGGGTAAGGCTTCGCCCCCCTCGTTCTCCAATTTTTTTATATTAATTTGTTTTTATTTAAATTTTTTTAAAAAAAACTCTGTTAAAAATCAAAGGGTTTGTTTTGACAGTTTCATTATATATATATTTAAAGTATATTATATAAAGATTTCATAATAATAAAAAAATGATTTGAGACAATAGAATATGTTTATTTTTCTTTAAAAGAACAAGTATTACTTCTAAGGTCCATTATAGGAGTTATGAATGATTTTTTTTATTTTTATTTGAAATGAATGTTTTTTTCAAGAAGGTAGGCAATTATAAAATTTGAATAAGAACTATTATTTTCTTCTTAACTATAATAGAGATATTTTTCACATTTAAGAAATTTCCAAGAATATAGTTGCTTCTATTTAAGGAATAGTAAAAATCACAAAATGAAACTTTACTTTGAGGTTACAAATAAAGAACTTTAAAATAAACTTCATTGAAATTGCATTTTTTTTAAAAACAAGGATCGAAAAAAAATCATTCTTGCAAGGAATGAAATAAATCTTTCATTGATATTTACTTAATAATCACTCCATACAACCTTACAACTTTCTTATTACATCAAAATACAATACTCCATTCTTTACAATATGGTCATGAAATAACATAATAGCCACATGGCTAGGAACACAAGACTACACAAAAATGGTGAACTCCACATATCTCCATCTAAAGCTTTTCTTTGAGATCCAAAGTATAAACCTACATAAAAATAGGTTGACCATGGAGGCTCACCTCCCAACCTAGGCCTTTACAAGGCCACCCTTGAGCTTGGGGAATAAATAGTGAATAGGTAACACACACATTTCTACAACAACCTTTCAAGCAAGAAAACACATAAACTTCCCATAACCAAGACATACACAAAGACCTTCAAAAGACCCTTAACAATGGGGTGAAAGTGGACCAAAAATCAAGATGAGAAGCTAAGTACACAAAGAGAAATAAATTCCACACATGAGCTCAAAAACATCTTCCTTTCCACAATACTTCTCACAACAAAAATATGGCTTCAAGCCAACAATAACTCCTTATGGCCCCCAAATGCCCATATGCAAAGTTTGGCATCATGGAGACCAAAACATCCATGTTTATCCCTCCCACACATGGAGAGACTCTACACTAACAAGGGCTATCACTAACCCCTTCACCCCTCAAGGTTTCTCTTCCCTCCCAAGGGTGAGTGAGCCTTGAAAACACCCTTAACAAAATCTGAAAACAAAGATAAAAACATAATTTAAAAATAAACAAAACTCCCATGAACATCAATAAAGTTCTTCAACAAGAACACATAAAACTTCATGAAAGAACATACAAGATTTCATTGCAACATATTGTAGCTTAAACTAATTAACATAAAAGTATGAACACCAACCTAAGATCCAAAGCTTAAGGCAATGAACAAATTTGAGAAGAGCTTTTCCACTTATCCTATGTTTTGTTTCCAAATCCCTTTGCAATTCTAGCAAATCTTGAAGAGTAGAGAGTGGGTGAAAACCAAAAATATCTACCAAAAACCCTCTAAAAGGATTCCTACTCAACAAGTATCTTACAATCATAAATGGAGGATTACTCCAACAATAACTTCTCCAAATATCTCCCCCCCTCATAAAATCGTCACTTGACTTTTGCAATATTTTGGAGGTGCTTTAAATGAGTTATGGGCCTCATAATGACTTAAATTTAACCCTCGACTGATAGTATACCAAGTGGGGTAGTTAAATTTGACCTAACTACCTTCTAGAAGTTTATTTGACCCTCCAAAACCTCACCTGAAGTAAACCCATGAGTTCAACTAACTTTGACCCATTTGGAGGCTTCCTAACCCTGAGTAAGCATGAGGACTCTCCTGGTTAACTTTCTAGTTGGTGTCATACTCATCCTAGTTATTTAAATGTTAAAAGTATAAACCCGTGTCACACTTTTATAAAGGAAAAGGTCAACAACACACACATTGTTCAACTTTAACGACATAAAAGAGGCATTTGTGTTTACAATTTGCAGATGATGTAAACTAATGAAATGTGTAAAACCGGATAAAGTTTATGCCTATAATTTTAAAAAAAAATTGAACAAGAATTGACACAATTTTTAAAATTTCGAGGCCCATTTTTTAATTGTTGAAAAATGCTAAAAATCTAGGGTTTAGTTCTGACCAAAAAAGTATATACAAATAATCTTTTTATCCTTTGATTTCAAAATATGTTATAGATGACATGTATAGCTAGTGCAGAAAAGAAGAAAAAATGGTTTTTGATGTATATTTTCTCCATTATAATTACGCAAAGTTGAACTTATCCAAAGTCGACAGTTTTCATCTCCCGTCAAATTTTCCCTATCAAATCTACACCATTCAGAAAAAAAATTACATATTCTTGAAGATGACTCTCTCCTTTACTGTTTATGATTTACTATTTGTTTTCTTTATTTGAAGGAGTATCTTCTCGAATGTTAAAATACTTACTTGCAGTATTTTAAAATTATAATATGTTAGATCTAATCAAAATACTATAAAGCTTATATGACAATAATCTTGACTCTGAGCTCTATAAAAGGGTATTTTTATATTTTAAAAAAATATCATTAAAAAGAGTAGGAGTTATTGAAACATCACTTTTCTAAAATAATTTTATTTTTTTGGTAATTGGACCCAAATTGATATAAAACATGCATTCAATAGACATTTCCAATTGGAAAAGTTGAAGTACTTTTCTAGAAAATCTAGCTAGACCATATATTTGAAAAAAAATTAACTTTTAGTTAGAAATACTCAAATTCAGCTGTGCTGATAAGTTAGGCTGAAACGCGACACAAATTTGTGCTTTATTTTGTTACAAGTCATGCCAACACATCTTACACACATGTGTCAAGTGACACTACTTAAATTACAACATATTACACACATATCATGACTAAATCATAAATTCACATTTTCTTAATTAAATACAACCATGGAATAATATATTTACGAATAAAATACATGACAACAAAGTTCCTATCTCTTCACTAGACAGAACCTTAGTTTCACTGATAAAACATAGATCCATTTTGGATTCCCTGTATTTAGAACCATGGTCAATCTCCTGCACACTCATTGCAAACATCAGTAGTCCAAGAAATAACCATAATAACATAGCAAGATAAATGATATAAATCAGGCACATATCAACTAGAACTTGCATTTTGATGATCCATCATAAATAATAAAACATCTTCAATCGATCTTAATATGCATAAACCTAAATTATAGAATCGATTTTGCATCACAATAACATCCAAATATATCCATCATTCTACATCATCAAAACCTAACATATCCTAATCATAGGAGTCATTTGGATCAACTATCATAAAGCATAAAATAAGCATGCTAACAACATAATCAAGGTGTTGTATAAACATAGCATAGGATCTATCAAATCCTCAAATAATAACATATGTCCAATAAGTACAAGTATCTCAAAATGAAACATCAACTGTAGAGTCTAGTCTAGAAATTCAGTGTTGAGCTATGACAGGATGAGGTAGGCCTCACATTTTGGTTAAAACAATTTTTGAAGATGGTTCAATTTCCAATGTGAAATCTATATGGAAGTTGACACAGCCAGAGAAAAATATTTTATGAGTTGTTAGATATATTGTATCTTACCTAACATAATTTGGATCATTTGTATATCAGATCTAGGGTTTATTTTAAGTTGATAGAAGAAAATATATATATTGGAAGGTTGAAAAAGGAGTTATTTGCTGATTGAAAATTGTAGAAGGGTGCAGTGAAAAAATAAGTGAATAAATCCAGTGTGATCAAGCCAGGAAAGATTATAGTGTGGGGATAAGAGTTTCAAAACTTAACATGATCTTATCATTTTATCTATTTCTTTCTAATCATTGTAACAATGAAATCCCTTAACATGGTGGATCCTAACAAATATTTATTGTAAATCCTCTAATAAGGTGGCATTTGTATTGAATATTTAAAGTCCTCTGACAAGGTTGTTCCTAATAGGGAAAATATCCTAATAGGTCTAAAGGAAAATCCCATAATCGGGTAGCACCTAATAGTGCTTTTGTAAACCTTTAACAAGGTAAGCTCCTCATAGGGTGTATTCTAAAAAAGTACAAATTTAGTGAGTACTAATCCCCACATGTGGTTTTTCCCATTTGGGTTTCCATGATAAAAATATATGTGTCATGTGTGATGAGTTTGTGGATGCTTGATATTGCTTTCTTTTATTTTCTTACAATAGTTATATGCTTTGTGGTTTGGAAGCTAATATTGAAGTTATTTAGATTGGTGGTTGAATTAGTTCATATTTTTCTTGCAATGATTCACCCCCCCTCAGTGCCTAAGAATCCTAACACCTTAAAATTTTCTTTTAAAGGAAGTTTAAGGTCATATATGTCTATTAGTTTAGATGTCTTGTTTTCATGTAAGTGCTTGAGCACAACTACTTTTGGAAAGTGGTAGATTTTGAGTTTTGTCAATAGAAGAGAAGAGGTTGCAGGATTTTTAATGACTCCATGCCTAATGATTTCTAGGCTACTAATCTTCATGCACTTAGCAAGAAAGTGTTCCCCAAATTCGCTATAAATGTTGAAATTTTATCACCATGTAAAAATATGTGTTCAAATATGCATGATAATATTATTTGAGCATGCACACAATTAAATTATGAAACAAGTACAAATGTGCATGATGTAACTAAACTACGTATGAAGCAATATAAATACATGTTGTAATAGGAGATATAATACATGAAACATCAAATGATATTACTAAATCATGGGCTAAAAACACCCAAAAGAGGTACCCATCTTGTCTCCAACCCAATATTCTCTATAATGTGTCAGACTACACATCACCATATTTAACTTTCTTTTACAACTCATTTATTTGTTCAACATGTTTTTATGTTTTCCATTTTAGGGTTCCAAAGGCCATAACTTTTGATATGGGTGTTCAATTGACAAACTATCTAAAGTGTTAGAAATTTCATAAAGCATTCTATCAATCTTTTACCTTCAACATTGACTATGACTACTTTCGAGCCATTTTAGAGTCTCGAACACCTTCAAATTTGACTGAAACTTTTGTTCACAACTTTTAAAACTAGATATTTTAATATCTTTGAATATAGACATAATCTTGAAACCAAAAGTTATTAACATTCTTATTTAACTAATCCATAGCTTTGGGGAGATTTTGGACCAATTCATGCTCACATGTAAACTTACTATAAACAATAACCTTATGCAACTATAAGGTTGAGACATAATTAGATATCATTTAGGTAAAATCTAGGCACAAATGCCAAAATGATTCTAAAATAAGTGTGAAATTGTAAAGGGATACAATTTATGGCACACAACATCTTCATATATAAAAAATCAATTTTTTTCAATTGTTACAATACAATGGTAATATAAAGCCTTCTAACTTCTAACTACCCAAAATCACCTAGCCACTAACTGCAACTAACAACTAAACAACGCCTATCTGTATAATATTATTTCTTACTAACTTGTATTAAGAATTAGTTTCTAACATCTCCTAGAGCTAACATTAAACAAAATTTATGGATTCTCCCTTTCAGTTGAAAAAAATCTATTTGGATGTTAGTTTTCAATTAATAAGGCATCCTTATAATGAATTTTCCATACTATTGCTCTAATTATAAAGAGATTATCATTCTCTTGTAATTGTTTGAATGACCTAAATATCTCCTTCAATGTCTTCTTGATTTAAGCCTCCTCTAGTATGTGTGTAGTATGAAAAGGAGATACCTTAAAGCCTACTTTTCCCCAATTCACAACACACATGGAAATACAAACTCACCTCAAGACAAATAAGACCAACACCACCTTGTAAGAGGGATGCTGATGCAATATTTTCACTCTCAGGGCTTCTATTCTTTTGATTCTTAAAATCATAAAAGGGATGAATACAACTAATATGTAAATGACTAATCAAGATAGAGAGATTATTTAATTAACTAAAAAATTGACGTCAAAGGAGATAAAAGTGAATTTGAGTGCATGCGGAATCATAATAGAAGAATTGAAGATTTTGATATGACTTTACGACTATCGAAACATAAAAAATACTTATAAATGACAATATAAGATCCTAAATCCAGTATCTATTTGCACCTAAAATTTCACTAATTTTTTGAGGGAATACAACATCTAAAACATTTTGTAGCCAATATTTTTTGCTGAGACAAATTGCAAAATTTCTGTCTCAGTGATGGATAACATAAGGGCCCGTTTGGACCACGACATATCGGCCGATATACCGGATTATCAAATTCTGAATACGGTCTCCATTGTTTATGTGCGACATTGAAGGATGGAATTGGAATTTCGATATTCCAATTTTACCAAAAAAATGGGCATTTCGTCTTCCACTTGAAAAGGTGGAATTGGAATTAGAGGCTCATATTCTCATTTCGTATGCCAATTTTTAAAACAGTCGGGTCCGCGTGCAAAGATAACTGGTTCACGTCCGCCTTTTGACCGTTCATTTTCAGCAGTTTGGAGTATTATCGAGCGTTTGGAGCCTCTGCAACCTTAGGGCCGTTATGGTCTTTTTTTGCATCTCAAAAGCTCCTCACCATCCATCCCAACTGCTGTAATCTTGAGAAGCTGAAGCGCAGGGAGATCAGAGGAAATGGATCTATGTGCCAGATACTCCATCAATACTATCCACTGAAACCCACCTTGCATCCCCAGATCAATCACATGAATTTTCTCAGCATTCCCCACGACATCTATGATTGCCTACACAGACGTGAACTGCGTCACTCTGGCTCTAGCACCAGCTCCAGTAGCACTGATTTCATGAGCATTAGTAGCAGTTTCATTTCGAGAGCCCCCTATATATCCATGGGCAGTCGATTATGGGATATTTGAATTTGAGTCATCGCAGTAGTGTGTTGAACCAAATAGGTCATTCCATTTTGTGGAAATCATTTTCAGAATTTGTATCTTCCAGAATTTCAGAATCTTCCAGAATTGACTATATTCGACATTTGGTATGCCGTGGTCCAAACGGGCCCTAAAAGTTCTGACAGCTAATTCTAGGATTTGGTGCACTTAAAAATATGAGAAATGTGTGTGTGGGTTGCTATGTAGGGATTTTCCTTGGTCAAACCCCCATTTTGGTGATTTCCACCTCCATGAATAGCCTTTATAATAGAGATAATCTATGTATAAGCCAAAGTGCATAAATACAATGTAAAGATCTAGACCCTAGTGTGATAGAGAAAACCCTATATGAAAATGCAATTAGTATGTGATTGAGAACATGTAACAAGTATAGATCTAAAGCACAAGTATGTAGATATAAAGATAATAAGAAACCATACCTAAATCTAAAGAGGAAGAGTACAAGTCAATCATTAGGTAGTGATCTCCTAGTCATCATCATAATATTTTTGTAGCTCTATCATGATGTTGACAATGTTTAGAGTACTTGAATGCTTGATAGAAGATTTATGTACGCTTGATTCACTTGAGTCTTCACTTCATGAGATGTCTTAAAATTGGTGCTCCAAGCTTGAAATTGCTTCCATCTTATCAAAATGAATTGTGAGGCTTTCTTTTATACAAAATCAGGAGATAAAATTGAGAGAGTCGATTGTAAATCGTAATCCTTCACTAAATCATCAAGACAGGGACCCAATTTAAATTTAGATCGAAAAGTTAGTTTATCTTTGTATATCTATTATCTTTATGGTTATCTATCATCATTTTTATCTCATTTATATTGACTGTTGTGAAGGTGGAAACACTTAAACATGGATATAACTAAGGTAGGTCTCCAATTAGCCACCTAATATTTTATTTTGTTTCTATGTGTCCAGGTTCATAGGAGAGTAAAGCGGTTGGTTGGCTTTATCAAATTGTATAAATTGCAAGGTCATTTCTTTCCCTTCCCTTTCAATTCTTGTTATTTCCATAATATAATTATATTTTTCATATTATGTTAATATCTTATTTTCCATCCAATTATTCTAGTTAGTATCTCTCATTTTTCTCGATCTTTGGCCATCCTATGTACTATGTCTGTATGAGAAGTATGCATGCCATTTATTCATCCCATACTTGCGCTATTGTCCTTGACTTGCATGTGCATCATGGGTAGTGAGCTTGCACAACTCAACATTTTGTCTTTGTAGTGTGCTCTTTCATTTTCTATAGTTAGGATATCATTTTGTGTTGGTAGTTGTTAGTCATTTTGAATTTTGTGTATCTAGTGTTGTAGTTCATTTAATCTTTTAATCATTTAGTTTTTCTTGATCTTCTAGCTCACTAGAGTTCTAGTTAAGTGAGGTGGCGTAAGGGATGGTTCATTCTTTGATACCTTAATTAGTTTTAAGGTTAGCAAACTTTTCCTTCTTTACAACTTCTTACACTCACAAATTCACCTCTTAAGATAATCAACATTAAAATTAATATTTAAATATTGCAACAGATTTTATTGGAAAGAAATCAAAATTTAACTAAATCTAATCATGCACACAATGAAAGAAAAAAACTATAGGAAAAGTGAATAAAATGGAAGAGAAAGATGATGCATATGAATTAGTGATGTCAAAAAATTCATTGTGAGGAGCATGAGATCTCCCAATGAGTACTCCTAACAAATACACGAGAAGGATGGATACTACAAACTCCAAATTTTGTAGAAGGTGCACATCATCTTGCTAATCCTTTGTTTGCACCACTTTGAAAAACACACAATACTGAGAGGGGGAGGGGGTGAATCAGTATTTAACACAAACTTTTAAAAATAAAAGGTAGAAATTAAAGAGCACATAGCCAAGAAGACAAGACACACAAAAATATCTTGTGGAAACCCAAGATGGGAAAAACCACGACATCACTAGTCCAATGGGCAACAACTTGTTACAACAGAGAGCTACAACTCTCATCAAGCATTCAATATTAGGCTCCAACCTGATTTAGAAGGCAGCTGCCTTCCTTACAAGCGGTAAACTATGAGTCAACTCAAAAGTTCATTCTAAGTCTTCACTAATGTATGAAGACGCTGTAGAATACTGAAGCTTTCACTTGGACAAAAACTCAACACTCCCAGATTGAGTATATAGAAATGAACTCCTCCTTTTCTTGATAAACCTCTCTAAATTCTTTTATCAACACATTGATCTCTTTAACAGCTCCTGCAATTGTTTTCTGATTATCAAAGACTTACAACATATTGACTGCAGTTTCTAAAGAGCACATGTCACTTTCTTTTCAATTTTTTTGCTTCAGGTGCCTGCAGAGATTTTAGCTACACAGTCACTATAAAGCCAGATCACCTTGCATCAACAGTCACTCCTCTATTTGGTTCATTGATGCAGTACTCCCTCTCTACCAAGATGTGTAAATACACAGACGTACCTCATCTCTTTATTTCACAAGAACTACCTAGAACTCCAGGCCTCTATCTCCCGCTAAGATTCTCAATTTTTAAACTGTTTATGAGAACTACACTTCTTCTTTCATTTCCATTCTCCCTTATGCATCATCAGTCACATCTATTCTCACTCCCCCCTTTGATCTACCGTAAAACAACACCTTATGTTCGGATTCCAGAATGAGTGCGCATATATCCTTTTTGTGTCTCTTTTTCAAAAATAGTCACACCAGTTATTTTCGTGGCTCATTGAATACTCTTCTACAGTCCCATGTATATTTTTTGCTACTTCCCAGTGCATTTTTTTTTATCGTATCTCCCCAAAAACATCAAACATGACACTTTCTGTTAATGCATTTTTTTCATCCATTCAAGGTTGAGTGTTTTTGTTTATTTCAAATGTTCTACTTTCTTCAAATGACACACGTCCACCGAAAAGGACATAACCAGAGCCATTGTATATATTGCTATATATGTTTGTGATATTCTCATCTTAGCTTGGTGTGATACTCATAGAGCCATTTGATAGATGTATCATGCTCAAGGGAGATTCTCATTTTTCTCTTACTTCACCGTATCATGATCTTCATCTCTTGCCTTCAGCTCGCATTGCCATCTTTCACCAAACAGTTACTGATCAATTTCTACCATTACCTTCGAATGACACCCGTCTCCATATGATTCTTGTGTGTATTATGCAACAATAGCAATGTGATTATTAAAACTGTACTCATTCATACGTCCGTCATAAGAGACATAACCAAAGCCGATATTTGTTGTTGTGTTTATTGTAGAATTTTCTTCTTGGATAGACACGATCATTGCCGAAGATGTAACTGTTGCTTTGTGAAGATACTCACAGAGCCATTTTGTATGATGGGTAGCAGCCTCTATGAAATTGCCATGTGTCAATTAAGCTATAGAGTTGATAGAAACAGTCTCAGCTCTATGCAACACCACATCCACGCACAATCATGAGATGGTGTTGTGACAGGTGAACATGACACACATAGTAGGTAGGATGTTAAAAGGTGACACTTGTAGCGAATACAACAAACAAGCCACCCAAGTTAAATCTGCCAGTCATCGATGACATAAAATTGTAACAATCTCCCCCTTTTTGTCATTGATGGCAAACCAAT
This sequence comes from Chamaecyparis obtusa, assembly GCA_027943335.1. Taxonomy (NCBI): domain Eukaryota; kingdom Viridiplantae; phylum Streptophyta; class Pinopsida; order Cupressales; family Cupressaceae; genus Chamaecyparis; species Chamaecyparis obtusa. The sequence goes on from BSBK01007315.1 coordinate 42,896, forward strand.
TAATGCATTGCTGAAACATTTGGAAACTCCCCCTGACTAAGTAAACCAACCTAAAAAATGTTTCACATCTGAAGCCACTCCCCCATCCAACAGAAAACAAGTGAATCAATTGAAACAACTGAACCAACTCCCCTAGTGCCAAAATCTACTCACCCTTTGTCATCAATGACCATGCAACTCAAACAACCAAGAAAGACAAATAGCAGCACAAAAAATTTAGCAATTGAATACATCCATTGAAGATAAACCTTTCATTGAGGTGAGATAACACCAAGCTTGCTTCAAAGATACTCAAAGCGATCACAGGGTAGAGGTTTAGTAAACACATTTGCAATTTGTTCTTGAGAACAAACATAATTCAGTTTAACAACATTGTTTGCAACCTGTTCGTTCAGATAGTGATACTTAATTGGAATGTGCTTGGTTCGAGAATGCATCACTGGATTTTTTGAAATGTCAATGGCACTCGTGTTGTCACAAAAAATGCAAATAGGATCAGTAATCTCAATCTTATAATCATGTAAAGTATTTTTCATCCAAATTACCTGCGTGCAACATGAAACTGTTGCAATGTATTCAGCCTCAGCGGTGGATAAAGAAGTGCAAGACTATTTCTTGCTAAGCCATGAAACTAAACAACCAACTAAAAAGAAAGCACACTCACTAGTGCTTTTCTTATCATCCACTGAACCTCCCCAATCTACATCTGTATATGCTATAAGAAGAAAATCAGAACTCTTTGGAAACCAAAGACCAAAATCAACTATACCTTTCAGATATTTAAAAATTCTCTTAACAGATGAAATATGTGTTTGTTTTGGAGAAGCCTGAAATCTGGCTACATATCCCACAACGTGCATGATATCCGGTCTAGTGGCTGTCACAAACAGCAGACTTCCTACCATGGATCTATAAAATGAATGATCAACTGAAGGAGACACATCCTCCTTACTTAGTTTGCATCCAGTTTCCATAGGAGTGCTAACCGGATTGCAATCTTCCATCTTAAATTTTTTAAGCAACTCCCTAACATACTTGGCTTGGGAAATAAAAATACCTTTAGAAGAATGATTAATTTGTAGCTCAAGAAAATTTGTTAATTCACCCATCATAGACATCTCGAACTCATTTTTCATACATACAACAAATGTCTTGGACATCTTGACACTATCACTCCCAAAAATCAGATCATCAACATAAACAACAACAAAAAGAATGATGTTACCTTCCTCTTTGACGTACAAGTTGCTATCAACATATCCCTTTTTGAAGCCCTGTTGCTGCAAATAGTTATCCAACTTGTTATACCAAGCTCTAGGATCTTGTTTGAGTTCATACAATGCCTTCTTCAGCTTGCATACATAGTCTACATTATCAGAAATCAGACCTTTTGGTTGTTCAACATAAATTTCTTTAACTAGATCTCCATTTAAGAAAGTAGATTTTACATCCATTTGAAAAACTTTGAAGCCTTTAAAAAAAGCAAAAGCAAGAAAAATTCTGATTACTTCTAACCTTGCAACCGGGGCAAAGGTTTCACTAAAATCCACACTTTCAATCTGAGAGTAACCTTTGCAAACTAAACGTGCCTTATTGCGAATAATCTTACCATCTTCATTTACCTTATTTCGGTATACCCATTTTGTACCTATCACGTTGTTGTTGATAGGTCTTGGAACAAGCTCCCAAGTATTTCTCTTTTTGATTTGATCCAACTCCTCTTTCATGGCAGCCACCCAATGTTTATCTACAACTGCTTCTTCAAAACACTTAGGCTCAAACATGGAGATGAGTGAGAAATCATCATCCTCAAAGTAGTTAACATTTTTTCTAGCATTTCTAGTTTGCCTTTCACCTATAACCTGATCAATAGGATGATTATTTTGCACAAACTTAGAGGGAGTTTTGAAATTAGAGGCATCATGTTCATCTTGAGAATCACTTCCAGAATTATCATGAAAATTTTCAACATGAATAAATGTAGGAACTGTTTCTTCGTGAGCAGATTGTACTTTACCTTTATCACTTTCACTACTCTTGCTGGTTGTTCCAGCTTGAACATGTGGAGGAGAGGAAGGTACAACAGTTCTGATTTGAATTTTAGAAGCTACCACAATGCTGGTGTGAGTGTCACCTTCTTCGGGGCTGTCATCATTTTTACCAAATTGATTAGTAACTTCATGGACCTTGACATTAGCACTCTCTACTAATTTATGCAACCTTTTATTGTAACATTTGAATGCCTTACTCTTAGAAGAATAGCTAAGAAAGATACCTTCATCAGCTCTAGACTCGAACTTACCCAAGTTATCTTCATCTCTCCTAATGTAGCATGGACTCCCAAAAATTTTAAATTACTTAACAGTGGCTGGTTTACCTTTCTAAAGTTCATAAGGAGTCTTCTTGAGCTTTGGTCTCAACAGTGATCTATTCTGAATATAAACAGAATTGTGGACAACCTCTCTCCAAAATATATCTTTTACCTTACTTTCATTCATCATGCAACAAGCCATTTCTTGAACGGTTCTATTTTTCCTTTCCACAACACCATTTCGTTGTGGTGTTCTTGGAGCTGAAACTCATTTCTTAATGCCATGTAGCTCACAAAACTTGACAAACTCATTAGAAGTGAATTCTCCCCCATTATCAGAACACAAGCATTTGATTTTCATGTCTATTTCATTTTCAACCAAACTTTTAAAAATCTTAAACTTCTCTAAAGCTTTTGATTTTTCTTTTAGGAATGTAACCCAAGTCATGCGTGTATAATCATTGATTAGAAGCATAAAATATTTCTCACCTTGAAGACTAGCTGCCCTTGTTGGTCCACAAAGATTCGTATGGATGAGCTCAAGTGACCTACTGCTGAATTCATCTTTTGGTTTGAAGGAAGCTCTAGTTTGTTTTCCTTCTTGACAATTTTTGCAAACAATATCTCCTAGTTTTTCTAGCATAGGCATATCTCTAATAGCCTCCTTTTTGCTGATCTTAAGAAGATTATCAAAGTTAACATGCCTAAACCACTTGTGTCAAAGTCAAGCATCCTCTACCTTGCTTAAGCAACATGTCTCATCATTAGAATCATCAAGAATATAAAGGTTATTAGTTGCTTTAGTAGCTTTTGCTATGACATCAGTTCCCTTTTTAATAGAGTAAGCATTCGAGTTAAAACTGAGATCATAACCTTGATCACATAGCTGGCTCACACTTAGAAAATTATGTTTCAACCCTTCCACCTAAAGAACATTCTCAACAATAGTTTCATCATTTTTAATTAGGACTGTACTTATACCAGCAACCTTTGCAGAAGAGCTACCACCAAATTTGACTTTACCACCTTTCATTTTCTTAAGAGAATGAAACTTACTCAAGTCACCTGTCATATGTCGGGAGTAGCCACTATCAACATACCATATGTCCTTCTCACTACTAGCTAGAAAGGTTGTTTGAACAACAAGTGCCTTAGGAGGATTCTCTTGAACTTTTCTCTTCCAAACCTTAGTCACTTTAGCTCTTTTTTTAGGCTCAACATTATAAAATGAATCTGCATAGTAGCTGTTACAAAATCTAGATGTATGTCCAAACTTATTGCAGTTGTAGCAAATCAGATTGTACTTCCTAAACACATTTCTTTCATGCTGATAATGATTCTTGTAAGGAATAGCTTTACAATCAACACCTCTATGACCAAAGTAATTACAAGCAAAATAGTAGCCATAGAAAAAAGGTTTCGTTACCTTGTTAGGAGTAGGCTGATTACTTTCCGGTGGTGAAGTGCTTGATTCAGATTGCATGCCAACTCCAAGTTTATCTTTGGTGGGTCTTTGAGAACCAAGAACATCATTTAAAGTGACTTTACCACTATTGAAAGATAGCTCTTTAGTAGAAAGCATAGAAGTTTTACCAATGTTTCTCATAGCAACAATTTCGGCTTCCAACTTAGCAATGTTATCTTCTTTTAATTGAATCTGATTTTTTAAATCTTCACGAATCTTTTTGGCCTCCTCATTCAGAATTTTAATGTCTACAATCTTGGTTTCAACCTCCTTAATAGATGTAGCAATCTTTAATTTTTCAGCACTCTCAACTTGAAGAAGATCCAGAAGATTCAGATTTTTCTTTTTCAATTTCTTAATTTCAGAAAGAGCTGAAATCAATTCAAGCTCAAGGTCAACTTCATCATCTTCATCATCTCCAATATCTTTAGAACTAGCATCTTCAATAACCACATCATCAATAGCCATGAACATGACTTCACTTACCCTTGAATCACTTTCGCTGCTTGATGAGTCATCGCTATCATTTTTTGTAAACATCACCTTCTTACCCTTTTTAGACTTCCAATTTTTTGTGGTAAACCTCCTAGACTTCCGGTGCTTGAAATCTTTTTCATCATTGTTGTTCTCATCTTTATCAAATGGACACTTAGAGGCAAAGTGACCAAGCTTTTTAAAGTTGAAACATTTCAAACCAGACTTGTTCCTATTTTTTTTAAAGCCTTTTTTCAGCCTCCTAATGAAGTAAGCTAATTCCTCATTTGAGTCCTCATCCGAGCCTTCACTTAGATTGGTCTCTTTGTCCTTGCTTCTTTTGGAAGCCTTAAATGCAGATTCAATTTTAGAAGACCCTTTAACCGTAGTCCTCATTTCATATGTAGTCAAGATGCCATGTAGCTTATCAACAATTAGAGTGTCTAAATCAGACATTTCTTCAACAGCAGAGACTTTAGCATCAAGTCTCATGGGAAGAGATCGAAGGATCTTCTGAACTACAGTCTTCTCTTCAACATCTTTACCTAAGCCTCGTAAAGAGTTGACAACTTCGTCAACATGTAAAAAATATGTAGCAATGTTTTCGCTGTCCTTCATTCGAAGACCTTCAAAAATAGCTCGGTGAGTTTGAACTTTGGCCTTTCTGACTTTTTCATCACCTTGATATGCATTGTGCAATTTATCCCAGATTTCTTTAGCTAAGGCGTAGTGCATAACCTTTACAAACTCAGCCTCAATTAGACCACACAGAATTGCATTCATGGCCTTGGCATTATTCTCAAATTCTTTCTTATCATCAGCATCTATAGGAGGAGTAGTAGGGATTTTATAGCCATTTACGAGACTGAAGTACACATCGCAGCCAAGAGACATAATATAAGTTTTCATACAAACACTCTAGAAGGCAAAGTTATTTTCATCAAAGAGAGGAGCACGGTTTGTAGCTAAACCTTCTAAGGCACTCATGATGGACACAAGGCTTGAAATCTCAAGTTTTTAAGCACGGGAAGAGAGTAACCGGCTCTGATACCAATTGAAAAATGCACAATGCTAAGAGGGGGAGGGGGTGAATCAGTATTTAACACAAACTTTTAAAAATAAAAGGCAGGAATTAAAGAGCACACAACCAAGAAGACAAGACACACAAAAATATCTCATGGAAACTCAAGACGGGAAAAACCACAACATCACTAGTCCAATGGGCAACAACCCGTTACAACAAAGAGCTACAACTCTCGTCAAGTGTTGAATATCAGGCTCCAATTTGATTTAGAAGGCAACTACCTTTAACTATGAGTCAACTCAAAAGTTCATTCTAAGTCTTCACTAATGTATGAAGAGGCTATAGAATACTGAAGCTTTCACTTGGACAAAAAATCAACACTCCCAGACTGAGTATATAGAAATGAACTCCTCCTTTTCTTGATAAACCTCTCTGAATTCTTTTATCAACACGTTGATCTCTTTAATAGCTCCTGCAATTGTTTTCTGATTGTCAAAGACTTACAGCATATTGACTGCAGTTTCTAAAGAGCACATGTCACTATCTTTTCAATTTTTTTGCTTCAGGTGCCTGCAGAGATTTTAGCTACATAGTCACTATAAAGTCAGATCACCTTGCATCAACAGTCACTCCTCTATTTGGTTCACTGATGCAGTACTCCCTCTCTACCAAGATGTGTAAATACACAGACGTGCCTGGTCTCTTTATTTCACAAGAACACAACTCTCTATTACCTATCGCAAGGCTTCCTATTGAGTCAACTGCAACTCCTTTTGTGCATACATAGTTCTTTTATATCAAAAGCCTGCTCACTATTTTTGACTTCACTGTTTAAACACTTCCAGAATTGCCCAGAACTCCAAGCCTCTATCTCCGGCTAAGATTCTCAGTTTTTAAACTGTTTACGAGAACTGCATTTCTTCTTTCACTGCCATTCTCCCTTATGCATCATCGGTCGCATCTGTTCTCACTCCCCCCTTTTATCTGCCATAAAACAACACCTTATGCTCGGATTCCAAAATGAGTGCGCATATATCCTTTTCATGTCTCTTTTTCAAAAATAATCACACTAGTTATTTTCGTGGCTCATTGAATACTCTTCTACAATCCCGTGTATATTTTTTGCTACTTCCTAGTGTGTTTTTTTTTATCGTATCTCCCCAAAAACATCAAACACGACACTTCCTGTTAATGCATTTTTTTCATCCATTCAAGGTTGAGTGCTGCCATTTATTTCAGACGTTCTGCTTTCTTCGAATGACACATGTCCACCAAAAAGGACATAACCAGAGCCGTTGTATATATTGCTATGTATGTTTGCGATATTCTCATCTTAGCTTGGCGCGATACTCATAGAGCCGTTTGATAGATGTATCACGGTCAACGGAGATTCTCATTTTTCTCTTACTTCACCATATCATGATCTTCGTCTCTTGCCTTTAGCTCGCATTGCCATCTTTCACCAAACGGTTACTGATCAATTTCTGCCGTTACCTTCGAATGACACCCGTCCCCATATGATTCTCGTGTGTATTATGCAATAGTAGCAATGTGATTATTAAAACTGTACTCATTCATACGTCCATCATAAGAGACATAACGAAAGCCGATATTTGTTGCTGTGTTTATTGCAGAATTCTCTTCTTGGCTAGACATGATCATTGCCGAAGATGTAATTGTTGCTTTGTGAAGATATTCACTGAGCCATTTTGTATGACGGGCAACAACCTCTATGAAATTGCCATGTGTCAATTAAACTGCAGAGTTGATAGAAATAGTCTCAGCTCTATGCAACACCACATCCACGCACAATCATGAGATGGTGTTGTGACAGGTGTTAGACCAGTGAACACGACACACACAATAGGTAGGATGTTAAAAGGTGACACTTGTAGCGAATACAACAAACAAGCCACCCAAGTTAAATCCTCCAGTCATCAATGACAGAAAATTGTAACACACTTGACTTTATAACAAGTGGATGAGCACAAAAGAAGGTGATGTGATTGTAGAGGAGTGCAAGATCTACACTCCATTACCTTAATCAACTTGACAAATGAAACGTGATGGGGTGAAAATCAAAGAGGCCTCTTTTGAAACTTGCTCTGATACCATATATTAGAATCTAAGATAATGTCTCAAATCTAACAATTCTTCGTTAATTATAAATCAATTATCAATGCAATTGATACATAAAGCCTTCTAACTTCTAACTACCCAAAACCACCTAAATACTATTTTCTAACTTTACACTCTGTATGTAAAAAGCACAAATCACTTGTATCACATGTGAAGTCACATAATAAAAGATTAGACCTTAGACAACATTTTTCTTTTGATATATTACAAGTAATTAATTAAGCTAACTATCGTGCTCTTTCAATTTCGACATTTTATCTTTCCAAAAATTACTTCCCTTTACAAAATTTTTAGTTTTTTAATCAAACCACTTCCACTTTCATTTTACTTAGTTTTTAAATCACTTATTTTCTTCTAAAATATCTTTTTCATACATTGAATTCCATTGCTTTCTCCAATCTTTTAGCAACGTTTTTCCATTAAAATAGATGATTTCCTTATACAATTAAATTTCATTACCACTACTACTCCACTTGCTGTGATTTTCTTTGCGATTCTACACCTCCCATTTTTGGTGCTACAAAATGGTGATAATTTGGTGGCTTCGTGCACCTTTTCTCTCATTCTTAGCTACGATTTTCTCCTGAAACAAAATGACTTTCAAGTTGCAAGCTACAACATTCGCCTTTTTTCAACTTCCATTTAATAAACTAATCAACTACAATAAGTTTCTTCAGAAAAACTTAGTTTGTTGGTAAGCTTTTGTGATATCTTCTTTGATTACAATCTGCCTTGCAACAATTTTTAAAACTATGATTACCTCTTTTTTTAATGTAACCTGGAGTGTGATTATTTTCCTAAACAGCGACGTCTTTCACAAATCTATGGTTTATGTTTTGGTGAAATCTATTGATTATTTATTAAGTTATTTGGAATGTTATCTTCAAATCTGATTGCCCTTTATTCAAGCCTCCGCAATTAATTTCTTTTAGCTACACGTTAAGCTAGGTCCTACAATTTCATTTAATATTGGTAATTCAGCAAAAAATAATGCTGCTATCTTACTTTATTTTGGAGTAGCTATCAACTTTGTGATTACTCTTTTGAGCGTGGTGGTATCTTAGGCTATGGCCACTTCTTTTGGACCACTTTTCATTTGGCGTGGTGGTATCTTAGGCTATTAACCGCAATAATCTATTATTAGAAAAGCAGGAAAACTAATTGAGCACATTGAAAGACTATAAGCCAAAATTTTCAAACTAACTAGCATTAGGCCAGAAGAAGAATTGCTTGACAATGCAGTGAGAGGAGATAATTGTTAAAACATAAAAAAACTAAAACTAAAAATGGAATTCGAAACTGAATTAGAGATTCGCAGACAAAACACAAAACACAGTTTTATAATTGTACATCCACTCTTCAAACAATGAAATATTCAATACAAATCAATATTATTATTCACTTCTTCAATAAAAATCAGATCCATGCTTTTATAAGCAAACATAACAGCTTTCACATCCAACAATAATAAAAAATAAAAATAATACATTATTCACTGAAAAAAGGCGCGGGGAAAGTACAGCCACAAGATATGGCAGAACATCCGAGGCTATCCAGCCAACTAAACAGAACTTAAAAAGAAAATTAAGTGTCCGCCTTGGTTAGTTTGCTGTTCAGACGTTTCCGTGGCAGAAAAACATCCAAAAAAAAACGACAACATATAAGACATATCTCTAAACGTATTGATATGCTTGTATTAAAAAACTTATCAACCATAACATTTAGGTTTTGTATTAAAAAATCCATCAACTACAACACACACACATATATATATTTTGATTTACACATTGCTTGACAGATTTAGCTAGATGAAAATGACAGCGAAAACTGCAGTAGATTTCCACAAAAACAGACCTCACGATGCAGACTTGGCCGAGATTTCCGTCCCAGTTGTGTCATAGGACGGCAGACGTTGAAGCCACTTATTACAATAATCATCGCCGAAATCCTTCCGAGTATTGCAGGGATATCTATGAATGCAATCATCCCACACACTACTCTCCAACGGATGTGTTTCCCGCAAAACTTCCCAGACGGCAGTATTACACTTGAATCCAGAACCCAATGCAACCTGCAAAACGCGATCCCCCGCCCTGAGACGCTTCTTAGCCTCCAAGTAAGCCAATTCATACCAAAGTCCACTGGTGGAAGTGTTTCCGAACCGAAAAAGAGCCATCCGCGAGGGCTCCAAATCATACTCACTAAGACTCAAGTTTTTCCCGATTCCGCTAATCACTGCCCGTCCGCCGGGATGAATGCAAAAGTGCTGAAACGCCGACCTGAAACTAGGAACATACGGCTCACGTTTCATCTTCAAAAATCCAATGCAGAGATAATTAAGGTAGGCGTAGTAGAGCATTTCCCTAAGCGGAAGAACCTTAGGGCCCAGGGCCGAAAGATTCGTCTTCACGGCATTGGCGGCGACTGTAATAAGCGCCTGGCGGAGACCAATGCCGTAATGTCCTTGCTCGTCTTCCTTGGTCATGACGCACGTGTAGGCGTCGTCAATGGCGGCGGCGTTGGTTCTGACCGTGTGCACCAGCCGCATTTTGGCCCGCCGCCGGTCACCCGGTTTGTTGGACAAGAGCATGGCGTAGCCGCCGACTCGGAAGAGGCAGTAGCATAGCATGAAGGACTTATCAGTTCCTTCGTAGTGGCTATGCAATGTAATACTCTCCGTGCCGACTGCCAACACGTAGGAATTCGGGTACGTCTTCAGAATATCTCTGCCCATATCCGCCGAAATTACGTTGGCACTGCACCCCATGCCGGAAAGATTGAAGCTTTTCACGTCTTCTCTCATCTTGTAGCGGTTCACCACCCATGCAACCAGTGACGGCGCCGGGCTAAACGTCGAAACATTGGCTATCACAATGTCGATCTCAGCCGGGTTGACGTGGGTCTTGGCGAACAGCTCGTCCAGAACGGCGCCAAAACTTTCCTCAATCTCCGCCCGCACTTCCTCCTGTGATGACTGCCGCATTCCTTCCTTGAAAAACGAGCTGGACACATAGGTTTCCTCTCCCAGTCCAGAGCGCAGGTACATTTTCCACTGGAAATCCAAGCGCTCCACGTCCAGCGGCTCCTCCTTGGCTTGAAAGTAGACGCTCAGCTCCGTGTTCGCCTGTCGCTCCTGTGGCGGCTTATAGCACGTGTAGTCTACCAGATAACATTCCTGGCGGCCTCTCATGGCGGTCCTGTAGATCAGCACAAGCATAAGACCGCCAAGTGCAAACCCAGCTATGTTCCACCAGTCGCCGCCACCGCCGCCAAACCATGGGAGTACCGCTGCTGCTACTCCGTGTTTGCAGGAGGAGAATATAATATCCATCATAGCGGATTTCAAAGGAGGCAGTGCAAATATCTATCTGGAGGTGATGGACTTTTTGTTGCATGCATTGTTATATATTTAGATCTGGTTCTGCGGCAGCCCCCTGCTGGCTACCTACTGAACAATGATAACTAGGCATTTTAATGTTTTACCAACTCTTCTGTTGATATTGCCAAAAATGTGATCTGAGTACCGAGAATTGCATTGAGATGAGATTTCCATTTGGGGAAATGAAGTAAATGAGAGTTATGGCGTGCAGGTGATGGTATTTACTATTCTTTCAAGGCTGAGCTGGATAAAAGTATGCTGTTATGGGAGTCTGAAATTTATAGTTCGGCACAAAATACATGATATATGTTGTGGGATTTTACCGCGTAGGATTTTCTACTGACATTAAGTAAGTCTCAGCTAGTTCCATATCTTAAAAACGTTTATTCAATATAAGCTTCTGGTTTTGATTGTATCTGTGATTTAGCATTAATATTTCAGGTCACGTTCCACAATCTACCATCAGAATGAAAAGAAAACTATTAAGAAATATCTTACCAGTCACCATTCTCTCTGTGATTTTTTTACCTAAGATTAGGGTCTCTTGTTTGTACTTGACCCTGGTCATGGTTTGTACCTCGTCATTTTTCATGTTTGCTCTTGGTTTCTTTGCTGGCTTTCACCATTTTTGGTGTGCATTCGATTGATTAAACAAAGCTTGGTGACTGATTGTATGGGCTGTTTACATCCTCTTTGTTATTTTTATATAATTTCATTTCAATAAATATGAAGTGATGGGATTTTTTGGGGGAAAACAAATGATACGTTAGTAAATATTTCCAACGAGTACAATTTTTTTTTGTAGTGTCAAATTACATTATTGATTGCACTCTTTAATAATTGGAAGTTGGTGATCTTTTGTTTTCTTGGAAGATACATTTATTGTCTTCTCATTGATGCATATAAATTTATTTAGGTATTTATTAAATGTTGGCATTCAATTTTTTAACAATCAAAATTTCATTTAATGTGCAATGTATACATAGCTAGCTATTTGCAATAAATGTCAGTTTTAACTAGACAAATAATATTAAGTAAATAAAAGTATTTTTTAACAATGAAAGTTATTGAAACAAAGTACATTTAAACTATAAATGACATAATATGTTGTTATTTGAATTGTTTATCAATTGATATTTATTTTGTAAAGTTGAAAGATTTTGTAGCTTATTATCATGTTCAACAACTTTATCCATTGCCAAGGTCTACACCAACCCATAATCTAAAGTAAGTACAAATTTTGGCCAATGAACAAAAACAACATGAAAAACAATTTATCCTTGAGATTTGAAGGAGATCTCCCTCTTATTTATTTTGCATTACAATGTGCAACTAGCACCCCGTAGCACAATAGTATATGTTTATTACATTAAAAAAGCAAGTCATTGTTAGAAATAAACATGTAGACAATATCTAATTAATTCTATTATTAGTTCTTTATTACTTTATTTGTTTAAACTAAATTTATATATTTTTCCTTTTTATTGAATTAGGCTAATAATAGCTCAAGTCTTCTCACTCATTACGATTGTATCACTTGGGACTAACAAATTTACTATTTCCTTAGGATTTTCATTTAGGGTTTTACTCATCCTTTTCATTAGGATTCATTTATTCATTTTAACATAATATTTGTGAATCAATATATAATTCTCGAGTTGTTGAGAAAATTATTCTTGCAACCTTCATTTGTGACTAGTGTTGTGGTTGTAGATGATTCATGAGCTTGTGAGGTTGAACAAGTAACTCCAATATAGCATCAAAGCACTAGATATAATAAGGTCACGAATGAGGGGTCCAAACTTACATGATCATACTGACCCTTGAGTTAGTACATCCCTTTTGTTCTCTCTTTTGTCATGTGCTCATTTCACTTGGTTTGTCTTTTCTTAAGGGTATCTCATAGTGGAAACGTCTCTTATGGGTGCATGTATGCTCCGTTAAAGCTATTGCTCCCGTTAATGCATTTGCAATCTTTTTAATGTGGGGCATACATTTTGCAGACACATAATGATTCAATGTAATCTCTCTTATGCAGATGGCTAAGGAGACAATGCTTTTCTTACGTTCATCTAAATTAGTCATCTATACTTCCTTGACACTTGTTTATGAAGTTGTTGACATTTAGGAGTTGATTGGAGAGGTGCCGATTCCATTTTGATACCTCATCGTATTTCTTTAGATAGTTTTTTCCCACTGGGTTTTCTATCTTTCTCCTTTTATGAGAGATTTCAACTTGAGGGACCTACGAGGTTTCAACAAGCCCGCCTTTTGGAATCTCAAAAAGCGATGCAACATGGAGTTTTGCAAAATCCAGGCTATGCACCCGGGTTTGAACAACACGTTTGGCTCTATGGGTATGCACCTCGTGTGCAACCTGCAGACTATTCAACTATTTGACTTGTGTGTTTGACCCCCTCATTGGGGTTTGAGCAAGAGTCCTTTGTGCGTTGGCTTCGATGGTCTACTCCCAATCTCCTTGATCATCCGCGGACCATCAATAGACACCTATAACATTGGCTGACCTTATAGAGAGCCTATGCACACATAGAGGAGATCACGGATTTGAAAAAGTCTACAACTCGCAATTAAGAAAAGACCACCTTCTTTTGCAATTTGAACAATTGTAAGACATAATAACCTGACCAAAATAATCCTAGATAGAATAACCTGGTCATAATAACACAAGGACCGATTACTCTAGTAATACACGAGAAGCGTGAGAGGCTTCCTTCCTTCCTTCCTTCAGAAGCGCGATGGCTACTCCACCCTCCTTGCTCACAAATCGCCAAGTCTAATGTCCTTCCCTGTACGAACCCAGAAAAACTATTTTAAAAACCTCGTAAGCCAAAAAAACGCTCCAACGTCCACGTCAGCGGAGTAAGTGAATAATTTTTCCTTGCGAGTCCCCTTGCAGGCCATGCTTTTGGGCAACGTCTAAATCGTAAATTAAAACGTAGATCTTCCCTTATATATTTTACGTTTTAGTTTACGATTTATCCAATACCATGCTGTTGTAGGTGGCCTACCTCGAAACCCTGGGTCTCCACTCCACGTGGACAGCCATAAACATGGATCTTTATTCCACGTGTACATTCATTACCGGCGATTCCTTGTCACGCGTGCCGGGATTTTCCGTTCGATTGCCGGGAAAGCAGTCGTGCGCGTAACTAGGGTTTATTTTAGCCGGAGCGTGGTAAGTATCATTTAAGTTCCCGTCCGGACGGACATAAAAGGAAGCAAAACAGTCGGACTTGCTCACTGACTTATCTTAATCCAAACGCTAATTAAATGATTCCGGCAGTGAAGAACCCGGCGGTCTTCTTCCCTTCATTTCCGCCCTGCTTTTGCGGAGATTTGATTGGGACAAAATTGTACTCACCTCTTAAATGATGCTCACGACTTTACGCTCATTCCCCACACCTTGGAATGCATTCCGCACACCTTGGAGTGTATCTATTCCCAACGATTTTAATTAAATAGCTAAGATTTTCATTTGTTTTTACTAATTTTTAGTATCCACTTTTTCCCATGCTTTATTGTCATTAATTGTCCCCAAGGGACTTACCTTTTACCATATTGCCTTTGTTTATTTTGGAAGATCCAAATGGGGAGATGTGAGAATTATCTATCTAAAAATTAATATTCTTATAAAAGAATATTTTTTTATTCTAAATTTTTTTACTAACACTAAAAAAATTAATTAATTAAATATAATAAATTACAAGCAATTAATTTAAACCTAAACATTAAGATAGATAACAAATTATAATTAAGAAATATAAAATTTAACACTTATAATATGAAACAATGCAATTAGATAGGATAAATGATTGTTAAAGTGAATTACATAAATTAATTTATAGTGTTAAAATGGTATAATATGTAATTTTGTCAATATAATTGATATATTATAAAGTATATTGAATAATTATATTTTAATATTAGTTTATAACACCACCTAAACTAGTTTTAAGATTGCACACAATCATAAATGTAAAATATATCTTGTTATACAGATTGCATATATGTCAACATATAGTCTATGAATGATTATCTCTTATCTCTATATATAGAGGGACAAATTATTAAGAATACACACCTTATTTATAACAATGTGCAATTTAAAACACAATATTAATCATGTAATCCAAATATATTTTACATGAAAGGCATTAATTCGTAAATTTCATCTTAGATGAAAAATATTTAACACAATTTAATTCAAAAACTATTGCATCTTGCTATTATGAGCTTTGGAAATCTTGTATCTTTAATTATATAAACTCTTTAAATTATAAAATACATAAGTGTAAAGAACCATTATGTAAATCATTTGTGGCTTATCAGAATCCTAAAACATCTCTTTGTAAGGTACTAGATAATTAAGGACGCCGCTAAGCTCCCTACAAAATGCACTATTGACCAAATTTCAAAAACTAGAAAACACAACAGATTTTCACCAAATTTTCAGCATCCATTCTTCATGATCTGCATATTTTGTGATCTAAAATTAAGAATGTAGTTCATAATAAAACTTTTGTGGTACCCAATATGTGAAGAACTTTAGGCATGATTTTGTGTTCTCCATGGGAAATCAAATACCTGAAGTTTCTAAAGCCTTTTAAATAGACCCATTTTGTTCATATTCTGCAATCAGAGTGTTCCATTAGGAAAGTGCACTTTGAGGCATTCTATTGAATAGTTTGGGTGCCTTGTGTATGCTTCCAAATTTTGCATATCCTACAATCGCGTGATTTCAAGTGAGAACAAATTTCTTGGAGGCATTCTGTCAAACTGTTCACAGGCCTTTCTATTGTTCCATAGTTTGTTGTAGCTTCAACATCTGATAAAACTCCCCCTTCCTTGTCATGTGACAGGAAGTGATGTAGGACGGTACTGATGTCTGACTACAAACACAATTCTCAAACCACAAAACTCTGTTGGAGATACTCTCTGCTCAATAACAATGTCTGATTGCTGTACAGAAGAGAAACACATTCATATATTATTGAAACAAAATAATTTTAAATTTATTACAAAATTTGGCCCTCTCAGACACTCTTTCTGCACATTCGTAAATATGTAATTTCTCCTTCTTATATTATGCAACCCACCTTCTCCCTTCTTCCCACCACTCTTATATCTCTATTGTATTCGCAACTATTTATATTAACACATTTATGTTACCAAACATGCTAGCAAAGATCACCGGATTTGGCGTTACATTGGCCTTTGAAATTGCTTTAATCATTGCATTCCATTGGACGACATCTCTTTGTAAATTAAGTGTGTTATCAATATTCCATATTCTGAATGCTTTGTTTCCCCTCTGTTGTAAATTAAATACATTTATGTTTTACTTTTTATTTAAAAATTAGTTTTTACATCTATTAAAACATTAAATTCAAATTCAAAAATAAATCTAAATTTATATCAAATAAATTTAAGCAAAGCTCTTGCCCTTGTTGGCATCATGTTTGTCTGCAGACCCTTTCAGGCTCCCTCTGCTCACCGCTTCTTTGCTGGTTTCATGCCAGCCTTGTGTCAAGGTTGAGAGGGGGGGCTGGGAATCACAACATTATGGTATGTGGCTCGTGCTGGCACTCTCTGCTATATGCCGAGCTCCATTCTATCCACATCATCCTTAGGAACACACCAGGCTCTTGCAGTGGGAGGAGATGTTGCTGGCGCACCAATGAAAGCACCTTCTTAGTGCGTGCAGCAGTTGCAAGGTGGAGGGCCCGCTTTCTTGAGCAGACTCAATTTGCCTTTTGGTGCCAGTCATCTGCACCGTCCTTTCAGTGGATGTTGGCTTTGCAAAGAGCTGTGCCCGTGCTCTGAATTACAAGACTGTGAAATTCGAGGTTGTAGAGGAGAATTTGTGCAATCGAAGTGAGCTTCTCCTCCAAATAAAATCCTGTATACAAGTTTTGTATGGATGCTCAGCCCAGGACGTGGGACTGGCACCACTCTCATCCCGCACACCAAATCGATGCGCGTGCTCCTCTGATCCTACATAGCTTCTGACAGTGGAAGTAGTATGGGTGTCACAGTCCACGTGTACGCCACCATCGTGCTCAGTTTCTTTTGGCCAGTGCAATAATTTATTGGATTTTGTTTGGAGGTTGCTGACTCGTCTCTTTTCCTTGGTGTGGTGAGCCTTTTCTTTGGTCTACGTGCGCAGCTTTTGCGTGATGAGAAGCATACGCATGAGATGCCCTTCCTTATCAACTTGCACCGACCGCTATTCTCGCCATATCTCTCCTCTCCTTTGCCTTCTTCCTTGAAAGGAAAGTCAAAACCAAAATTGATTTTCACATACTTTGTGAGATTTTTGTTCTGGGTTTGTGAGCACTAGTGGCTTCATCGAGAAGAAGAATTGATGGATTCTTGAGAATTGCCCTGGCAATGGCCACATGCTGGTTGTGTGATTGATCAGTGTCCATTGGCTGGGCATTTTTCACTCCTTGTTCAAAAGTTTGTTTGGCGTTATCTTTCTCTGAGTTCATGTGGATAGCAATCTTTCCCTCCACATCTTGGCTCGTGGATAGCTGGTTTGAGTTAATGCTTTCAGACGACTAGCCCGCGCTGGTATGACACTTATGCACTACATTTATAATAATGTTGACTTTGGCAACATTGGGTGGTTGAATATAATATTAGTTGTTAGATCTGCCTTGCACATTAATGGCAAGTTTTTAGATCTGCCAATTGATCAATTTTTTGGTGGTCAGTTTAGCTGACATTTCAACTTGGAGGTCGGCATTTTCTTTATGGCAACCGCTGACAACTTAAATGTTTGCATATTCATGAATCATCTTTGGCCTGCATGGTTCTCCTGTTGATTTGCTGGCTCGAGTATATCTGAGTTGGCTGAGTCATGCTTTGGTCGACGCTAATATTATTTGGGCCTTTTTTGTGAAGATTTCCTCACTTTGTATTTACCTAGTGCAATTGATTTGAGTAACCAAGACATCACCAAAAAGCTGCTTCGATGGATTATGCTATTGTGACATAGGTATTTTCCAAAAAAATTTTTCCATTCAATGCCACTTTGACTATCTTGAAGTAGAAGTTGTTTCTGTTTTCTCTTGCCAAAATTACTATTTGGGAATTGTAAAACCAGTTTGTATCTATTTTGGGGAGGGTGTATCTTGCATATTTATCCTTTGTGTACCCTTGTCCAACATGTCAGACCCTAGGATTGAGTTGCTCACCCCACATAACTATCACACATGGAAGCTCAAAATAATGCAGTTGTTGCAATCTCGAGGCCTTTGGCAGCTATTGCAAGCTGACCAACCTGAGTTCACAAAAGCATTTGAGTAGTTTGTTCATAGAAACAAAATGGCTGAGGCAAAAGGACTCATCGGTCTTCATGTGTCAGATAACTTGTTGTTTCACATTGCTGAGTGTACAATACCAAAAGAAGTATGGGATAAGCTTGTAGGGTTGTATGGTAAGGTCAACCAATTCAAAATATTGCAGCTTGAAGCCGATCTCACTTCTCTTTCCCCAGATGCATTTCCCTCTATTCAGGATTTCCTTGCATAGTTCAAATCAATTTTGTCTCAATTGAAAGGTTGTGATCATGCCAAAGACGATAAGGAGTGTATTTTCTTGATCTTGTCTAAGCTTAGAGGTCCTTTCCAAGTATTTGCCTCTACCTTCTATTCTACTATGGATGCTATGGGAGACGATCATAAGATGCCCTCATTTGAGGATTTTTGTGATAGGTTAACTAGGGAGAAAGCCAAGTTAATTTAGATGGATGCTCTTCCTAAGAGTCATGCATTGATGGCTTAATCTCCTAAAGGCAAGGGTAAGTATAAGAAGAAGCCACAAACAGATTCATCTCAAGGAGGTAAGCCTCCTTATAAGCCTAAGGTGAATAATGATCAGAAGTCTAAGCCTCCTTCTCCTAACTTAGGAGGATCATCTTCTAAGTATAAGACGAGACAAGAAAATACTTCTTTTCGGGGTAAACCTAGGCATAATGACAGACCATACTCTCAGAGGCTAGCAACATTAGAAGAAGCTATGAAGAGGCACAAGATTACAGTGCCTAATTCTTCTTCCTCGGGCAAAGGACAAGCCTTCTCAGCTAAGGCTTCACCATCTACAAGTTCTAGTTGGATTCTTGATTCTGGTGCTTCACATCACATGAATCATTCTGTTGATCTTCTTAATATATTACAGTTGGGAACTCCTCACAGATTCCAGTTCTAGGGACAGTCTCAGTTAAGATGCAAGATGGTAGTATTGATGATGTTCTTTTTGTTCCTAATATTTCACAGAATCTTCTTTCCATCCATCAAATTTGCAATCATGGTGATGGAAAAATTGTTGAGTTTTCTCCTACTAATGTGACTATTACAGAGATGCAGAATCTTGAAAAGGTCATTGCTACAGACACAGTTGATCATGCGGCCCACTTGTATAGGTTTGATGGATTTGATTCTTCATCAGGATCATCCCTTATTTCTCATGTAGATTCTACAAGTAAGCTTTGGCATGAAAGGTTTGGACACCTGAATTATAGATATCTTCAACAGATGAGCACACAGAACTTGGTCATTGGTCTACCTCAAATCTCTTGTTTAGATGGAGTTTGTTCAGGTTGTGTTCTTGGCAAGCATCATCGAGATCCCTTTCCTAAGGGTATGGCCACACGAGCTTCGGCTCCCCTTGAGTTGGTGCATAGTGACCTCATGTCATTTCCAACTCCTTCATTTTCCGGGGCTAAGTATGTGCTCACCTTCATTGATGACTTCTCCAGGTGCACATGGGTGTACTTTTTAAAGTACAAGAATGAGGTCCTTCAACACTTCATGACTTTTTTTGCATTTGTGGAGAAGCAATCAGGATATTCCCTCTAGAAGATCCGCACAGATAATGGGGGGGAGTATGTCAATCAAGCATTCAAAGAATTCTATCGTACTCAAGGTATTCTTCATCAGCATACAATGCCATACACTCCTCAGCAAAATGGTGTGGCCAAGTGGAAGAATAGAACCTTACGGGAAATGGCCAATTACATGCTTCAGTCACAATCCATGTCTCCAACATTTTGGGCCGAGGCTATCAATTGTGCAAATTATATTTAGAACCATATGCCTCATAAGGCAGTACTGAATAAAACTCCTAAAGAGGCTTGGTCTCATGTCAAGCCCCGAGCATCCCATTTCAGAGTATTTGGCAGTGATGCATGGGCATTTATTCCTGATAATCAGCGCAAAGCCATGGAGAAGAAAAGTCAGCGATTCATATTTGTTGGCTATTGTGAGGATGTGAAGGGATATCGATTGTTTGATCCTATCACTCAAGAGGTTCATTTTTGTCATGATGTTCAATTTGATGAATCCTTTACTCAACAGGATTCTTCATCACAAGCCTCTCCCTCTCTTCTTCCACATTCTTCTTCTGAGGATGTCTTTCCTTCAGATGATGATGATGTTGCTGATGCTCTTGGTGCTACCATTCCTGAAGATGGTATTGATCTAGTTGTTGACATTACTCTATCTTCTTTTACTCCTCCACCTACACCTAGTAGACCTTTATGGGCTTGAATAGTTGTTGAGGAAGCTGGTCCTCTTGCAGGTGATCCAATAGCCACTCGTCGCACTCATTCCCAAACTTTAGGTATCAGTCTTTTGAGTCATGGGTATGTGCAAGATCATGAGGGGCCAAAAAGTGGCGATGTGAAAACTATTCACTTTTCACTTGTCCAAAAGCGCATGAAAATGCTTGTTGACTTTTGAGTAGGCCTGGGTGTTAGTACACCTGGGAAAACTTGACACCAAAGCACAGGCCTAATCGGTACCCGATAACTGTGGCATAAATCTGAAACCCGCGAGCCCTTTTCTTCATTTCTTTCCATGTTTTTTCTTGCTAAAATGACTTGATATATCCTATACCTGATATATTTTTGGGTATCTGATTTGGGCAACAACAAATTTGACTCCCAGCATATTCGATAAGTAAATTTTTTATTTATTTTGATTATTTTATTTAATTTTCATGCCAAATGTCATTTTTTTGTTGAAATAGGGTTTTCTATTTATATTTGTAATACTATATGAAATTAGATTGAAATTTAGATTTGTTTTTTATTTAATCAGGCATGACTGACAATAATGAAGAGAATAACCCTCCCACACCAACTAACATTCCCGAAAACAATCCCTCGTGTCAAAACCCTTGATCTTTAGAAGATTTGATACAAGATAATTTGAACACAATATGAGGTTTCCAAAACACATATCGAAATATACCTACATTAGGTCCCATGCTTGCCACACTAAATATAATTGCTGAAAATATTGACACACTCACGCAGCAACATAATGCTGCTCTTCATTGGCGTGATGATATGCACACCCAATTTGATGACGGGCTTGACCATGATGGGATTGCGGCCCTTAATATAACTAAGGAAGATATAACCACCCTTTTTGTCAATCCTAAAATTGGAATACCAGTTGACCCCAAAAAACCCAAATTATCAATAAAATGGTGCACAAATGAAGCAATGTGCACAAAATTTTGGAATCGGTGGTGGATGGTTTTTGATAAACCACCCCATAGAAATTTGGAGGTCCCATTTTATTTCATAAAAAAATTGTATGCTGAGTTTGTGCTTGGTCACCCTGTTGATTATTGGAGTATGAGGCCCAACATGGGCATAGGCGGAGGAGCTCCTCAGACTAGGCCATCTACGCAGTGCAAAAAGGCCACCACCTTTGTCCCCCCCATTGATGTCGCACCCCCTCCTTGAGTGCAGCATCCCGATATCATTGCAGAGGCTGCCTCACAGACTATTAGGGCCATTCATTTATTGAGTGATCAGTTGATCATGCAGACTAGGTCAGTGTTGCCTCCTGGTGTGGATGATGCTAGCACATCGACATCTCGTCAGAGTTCACATGTATGCGAGCCCCATATTTGCATTATATGCAAGAATATGTGCCTCAGACCGCTTACTGATGCTGATATATATCAATTACATGTTATTGATGTGGATGATACAGGAGACGCAGCTGCAGAGGCTGCAACACCTCATGGAGCATCTACATCTCATGAGAGTGCTCAGGAGGTGTATGCAGAGCCATTGACTCCTGTTACTATGGTAAGAGTAAACATTATAAATAAATTTGTCACATGACTTATTTAGTTTTAAAATAATTTATTTATTTAGATTAGTTTTAATGATTGCATGCACTTATGTATATATATATTTTCCATTTATGTTCAGTCGATGACACAAGAGGAGGTGAGACAGGTGGATGAGTCCACACTTTCGGCCATTTCATTTGGCCTTGATGACTATATGGTATATTATAAATTATGTACCCATTAGTTATTTTTTATATCATTTGGTGTACATGCTTAAATCTCTATCAATTAGAGCAATAAAATTCATACATTTACTTATATATTGTCATCTGATTGTGTTCTTGCAGGGTACATCCGATGTCAGTGGGGGGCACGAGGGGGTTCCTTCATCAGGTGTCGACAAAGGAAAGGTAGTTAATTGTTTAAGATTAATTATGCATGCACATGTATGCTACTTGTGTGTAGTAATAAATATTTTACTTGCACTTTATTGTATAGGGTGTGGCTATTGATGATGTCCCGATAGCAGTTCGATAGCGTAGGGTTACAAGCATCTCGATTCAAAGTGATAGCCCGATCGTACATAGACTTTTACATATTGTTATTTGTATTTTGTAACCAGGGTTGCTATGATGAAGTACATTTATATATAATTTACAATCTTTTTACTCTCATAGGTTACTCCGAGTGTGAGGGAGGGCCCACGAGAATCTTTCGTATCTTTGTTGACCCAGCCCACCATTCTAGAGGAGGGATCATCAGATGTAAGTTTTAATTTTAGTTCAATCAATTTGTAATTTTATTATGCTATCATCCTATTTAGTAGATTTATTACTCTATGTTGCACCACTCTACTAATCTCATTATTGCAAATATATATTTATAGGTCACAGTTGGTATTGTTGGCATGGTCCCTTCGCTACTCAAGACTTATGCTAGGACACCTGATCGTGGTAGGCGACCAAGAGACCAGGTACAGATATTTTTATTCAGTTATAATTTTAATTAAATTAGTGTTTGAATTATGAACACTATATATATATGTACAAATCATATAAAGTAAGCAATCTAACTTGGGTTTGAACTCATTTTTTATGCAGGATTAATCAAAGCCCAACACTTCTTCAAAGAGGCTACATTTTGATGATCCCTCTACGACATAGGATGTAGTTTTAGTTTTGTGGTCATTTAGAGATGCCACTTGGCACATTTTGAGATGGCATATATGCCACATTGTACACCTTAAAACATTGATTTTGTAGACATTTTGAAATGGCATGTGCCATATTTGTATATGAAGATACTTTTGATACATTTGATACTTTGTATATATAGAACATGTTCATTTATATGTTATATTTGCGTCATCTTTTGTATATACATATTTATTATTCATGTTTATGGAATTAAATGGTGAAGTTATATTTTGACTATGATTATCATTATGATTTAAATTATATCTTGTTGAAGTTACATTTGTTTTTCTTTACTTTGGAATACCCTGTTCATGGAGCTTATTATGTTTGAGGTTTAATTTCTATAGATTTCCTATGTTTCTTATGTTTCATACCATTATATATACTCACTTGAGCCACTTAGTACTACATTTTTTGAATACTATGTATATACTCACTATGTATATAACTTGTCATATTGGGGTCACTTGAGCCACGGAAGATCGCTTCCCAATCGTGCTTAGTGCACCTTGGGGTCACTTGGATCAAGAGTGGTTGCGAGTGTTCCAGTGACTTCGTGGGCGAAATGAGGTTGTCACTGGCATTTACTTGACCAACCAGAGCTAATTGAGCAGATGGTTCGATGCAATGTCAGACGGTTTGAAAGATACGCTGCTGAGCCACTTTCAATTGACCCTCACTACAAGTTTTGGCATCGATTGAGATCGTCTTGCCAAATGAAAACAAAGTTGAATCGCCCAAAATAGAGAGAGGTTATTATATACCTCAGAAACATGATCTTATAGCCCCTGACGGTTTGTCGATACCTCTCACGAGCTCTGAGATACGAGCCACGAAAGATCACTGCCCAATCGTGCTTAGTGCACCTTGGGGTTACTTGGGTCGAGCGTGGTCGCGAGCATTTTCGTGACTCTGTGGGTGGAACGGGGTTGTCACTGGCATTTACCAGGCCAACTGGAGCCGATGGAGCATACAGTTTGATGCCAGGTCAGACAGTTTGAAAGATATGCTGTTGAGCCACTTTCAAGTAACCCTCACTGCAAGTTTTGGCATCGAATGAGATCACCTTGTCAAATGCAAATGAAGTCGAATTGCCCAAAATAGAGAGAGGTTATAGTAGACCTCGGAAACATGATCCCATAGCCCATGATGGTTTGTCGATACCTCTCACGAGCTCTAAGATACGAGCCCCAGAAGATCACTGTCCAATCATGCTTAGTGCACCTTGGGGTCACTTGGGTCGAGTGTGGTCGTGAGCATTCTTGTGACTCTGTGGGTGGAACGGGGTTGTCATTGGTGTTTACCTAGCCAACTAGAGCTAATGGAGGAGAGGGTTCGATGCCAGGTCAAATGGTTTGAAAGATATGCTGCTGAGCCTCTTTCAACTAACCCTCACTACAAGTTTTGACATCGACTGAGATCGCCTTGCCAAATGCAAATGAAGTTGAATCACCCAAAACCAAGAGAGGTTATTGTAGACCTCGAAAACATGATCCCATAGCCCCTAACAGTTTGTTGATGTACACACTAAAATGGTGCACTTCTATGAACCATTACATGCAAGGTTGCTCAAGAATGAGGCCTCACAAAGCAGCTCATAGCTCTCTATGCATGGAGTTGCAAGGGACTATGATGTGTTTGCTCTCAGCTAGAGCTACAAGCTTGTGACCTTGCTAGTCAACCACACAATGAGAGATTCAAGTGAAGACAAGGGCAACAATGCCAATATCTCCAAGAATCACTATGAAGATGTAATGCAATGCAACTAAAATGAGGATGCAATCTAAGCTATGAAAGGAAAGTACAATGCAACTAATCTATAAAGGGAAATAGCAATGGATTATAATGCTTCCTATTTAGACTATGTGAGCTTATTCTATTGCATAAAAGGAAGTCTATACTAAGAATGCCATTATCATGCAACTAAGAAAGCAAATATGCAACTAAATGATGAAATGAGGCAAGTCTTCAATGTCTTCAAAAGCTCCAAATGCACCTAAAACTTGCAGCATAACATTAGCATAAAACAAGTGGATATGCAAATGGAGGAGAGAGCTCTCCTTTTATAAGAAATGAGGTGAAATGGACCATGGAGATTAAGAGGCAAAAAGTCTTAATCAGCGGTGGAGCTTGAAAGAGGAGCAATCCATGTGCACAAGTATCCTCCAATAGGAAAATAGGAGTTGACTTTATGTCCATATGAGACAAAAAGTGCTTTTTCTCCTTTTGTAAAATAGGAATAATGCTTTATTTGTGCAACTTAGGATAAGAGGAAAAGTGGGGCTTTTTATTTAATCAAAAGGGGAGGAAATATTCCTTTTAATTAAATAAAGACTTAGGATAAATGATTAGCCCAAGGATAAAAATCCAATATATGATCGAAGTTAAGACTTGATCAAGAGATTGATATTGTTGAAAATATTGATTATTGATCAAAATGATTTAGGGTTGATAAATCAAATAAATGGGGCCCAAAGTCTAGGCGACCATTTTTGGGTGCATACAGTTGATACCTCTCACGAGCTCCAAGATACGAGCCCCGAAAGATCACTACCCAATCATGCTTAGTGCACCTTAGGGTCACTTGGGTCGAGCATGGTCGCGAGCGTTCCTGTGACTCTGTGGGCGGAACAGGGTTGTCACTGGCATTTACCCAGCCAATCAGAGCCAATGGAGCAGACGGTTTGATGCCAAGTCAGATGGTTTGAAAGATAGGCTACTAAGCCGCTTTCAACTGACCCTCACTGCAAGTTTTGGCATCGACTGAGATCGCCTTGCCAAATGCAAATGAAGTCGAATCACCCAAAATTGAGAGAGGTTACTATAGACCTTGGAAACATAATCCCATAGCCCCTAATGGTTTTTCAATACCTCTCATGAGCTCTGAGATATGAGCCCTGGAAGATTGCTACCCAATCGTGCTTAGTGCACCTTGGGGTCACTTGGGTCGAGCATGGTCATGAGCATTCCCGTGACTCCGTGGGCAGAATGAGGTTGTCACTAGCATTTACTCAGCCAACTGGAGCTAATGGAGGAGGCGGTTCGATGCCAGATCAAATAGTTTGAAAGATACGCTGCTGAGCCGCTTTCAACTAACCCTCACTACAAGTTTTGGCATTGATTGAGATCGCCTTGCCAAATGAAAATGAAGTCGATTCGCCCAAAAATGAGAGAGGTTATTGTAGACCTCAGAAACACGATCCTGTATCCCCTAATGGTTTTTCGATACCTCTCATGAGAGCTGAGATACGAGCCTTAGAAGATCGCTGCCCAATCGTGCTTAGTGCACCTTGAGGTCACTTGGGTCAAGCGTGGTTGCGAGCGTTCCCGTGACTCCATGGGTGGAATGGGGTTGTCATTAGCATTTACCCAACCAACCAAAGCTGATGGAGCATATGGTTCGATGCTAGGTCATACGGTTTGAAAGATATGCTGCTGAGCCACTTTCAACTGACCCTCACTGCAAGTTTTGGCATCGACTGAGATTGCCTTGCCAAATGCAAACGAACTCGAATCGTCCAAAACTGAGAGAGGTTATTATAGACCTCAAAAACATGATCCCGTAGCCCTTGATAGTTTGTTGATACCTATCATGAGCTCCGAGATAATAGGCATGGAAGATCTCTGCCTAATCATGCTTAGTGCACCTTGGGGTCACTTGGGTTGAGTGTGGTCGCGAGCGTTCGCGTGACTCCGTGGGTGGAATGGGGTTGTCACTGGCATTTACCCAGCCAACCAAAGCTGATGGAGTAGATGGTTCAATGCTAGGTCAAATGATTTGAAAGATATGCCGCTGAGCCACTTTCAACTGACCCTCACTGCAAGTTTTGGCATCGACTGAGATCACCTTGCCAAATGCAAACGAAGTCGAATCGCTCAAAATCAAGAGAGTTTATTGTAGACCTTGAAAACATGATCCTGTAGCCCCTGATAGTTTTTTGATACCTCTCATGAGCTTTGAGATACGAGCCCTAGAAGATCACTGCCCAATTGTGCTTAGTGCACCTTGGGGTCACTTGGGTCGAGCATGGTCGCGAGCGTTCCCGTGACTCCGTGGGTGGAATGGGGTTGTCACTGGCATTTACCCGGCCAATCAGAGCTGATGGAGTAGGTGGTTCAATGCCAGGTTAGATGGTTTGAAAGCTATGCTGCTGAGCTGCTTTCAACTGACCCTCACTACAAGTTTTGGAATCGACTGAGATCGCCCTGCCAAATGCAAATGAAGTTGAATCACCCAAAATCGAGACTGAGTTTATTGTAGACCTCAAAAATATGATCCCATAGCCCCTAAAAATTTTTTGATACCTCTCAGGAGCTCCAAGATACGAGCCCTGGAAGATCGTTGCCCAATCGTGCATAGTTCACCTTGGGGTCACTTGGGTCGAGCGTGGTCGCGAGCATTCCCATGACTCTATGGGTGGAACAGGGTTGTCATTGGCATTTACCCATCCAAATGGAGCTGATGGAGCAGATGATTCAATGCTAGGTCAGATGGTTTGAAAGATATACTGTTGAGTCGCTTTCAACTGACCCTCACTGCAAGTTTTGGCATCAACTAAGATCGCCCTGCCAAATGAAAATGAAGTCGAATCGCCCAAAATTGAGAGAGGTTATTGTAGACCTCAGAAACACGGTCTTGTAGCCCTTGATAGTTTTTCCATACCTTTCACAAGCTCCAAGATATGAGCCTTGAAAGATCGCTGCCCAATCGTGCTTAGTGCACTTTGGGATTACTTGGGTTGAGCATGGTCACGAGCGTTCCGCTGACTCCGTGGGTGGAATGGGGTTGTTACTGGCATTTACCTGACCAATCAAACTGATGGAGTAGATGGTTTGATGCCAGGTCAGACGGTTTGAAAGATATGCTACTGAGCCGCTTTCAACTGACCCTCACTGTAAGTTTTGGCATCGACTGAGATTGCCCTGCCAAATGTAAACGAAGTTGAATCGCCCAAAACTGAGAGAGGTTATTGTGGACCTCAAAAACATGATCCTATAGCCCCTGATGGTTTGTTGATACCTCTCACAAGCTCTACGATACAAGCCCTGAAAGATCACTACCCAATCGTGCTTAGTGCACCTTGGGGTCACTTGGGTCGAGCGTGGTTGCGAGCGTTCTCGAGACTCTGTGGGTGGAACGGGGTTGTCACTAGCATTTACCTAGCCAAATAGAGCTGATGGAGTAGATGGTTTGATGCCAGGTTAGACAGTTTGAAACATACGTTGCTGAGCCACTTTCAATTGACCCTCACTGCAAGTTTTGGCATTGACTGAGATTGTCCTACCAAATGAAAATGAAGTCGAATTGCCCAAAACCGAGAGAGGTTATTTTAGACCTCAGAAACATGATCCCGTAGCCCCTGATGGTTTGTCAATACCTCTTACAAGCTCTGAGATACGAGCCCTAGAAGATCGCTGCCCAATCGTGCTTAGTGCACCTTGGGGTCACTTGGGTTGAGCGTGGTCGCGAGTGTTCCTGTGACTCCGTGGGTGGAACGGGGTTGTCACTGGCATTTACCCGGCCAACCAGAGTTGATGGAGTAGAGGGTTTGATGCCAGGTCAGACAGTTTGAAAGATACGCTGTTGAGCCATTTTCAACTAACTGTTAGTGGTATGTTTGAAATTTGAACTGTGAAACTAATCATTATTAAGCTTATGAAATTTGAACTGTGAAGATTATTATGTTTGAGGTTTAATTTTTATAGATTGTTTGAAATGATAAAAAATAATATCCTTAAAGCATTATAAACAACAATCAAACATGTAAGAATTCAAACCATGCAAATGACATGTAAGATCCCTTCTTGGCACTATTGGCCACCCATACATGATTTTGGTCATAAGTCCTTATCAAGAGTATTAGGACATTTAACTTTTAAATCAAATTGATTGTTACAAATTTCCATTATAGGCTTCAAAAGATCTCAATTAACTATTAAGGATCCTTTTGTCCTTCTATCTCTGATTGGATCCATGGTGACCATAGGCATCTTCATAGGTGCTCCTACACAAGTTACAATCCACATACAAAACCAAGTTTATTGACTCAAAATACAATCTAAGAAAGATGAAATTAATGTATTGAAATTAAGCTTAACGAACTTAGAAAACAATGCACTAAGTTAACTTATTACCTAGTCAAGTGTTCCTAAAGGGTCATCTCTTTGCTTCAGGGTCTCCAATAGTGCTTCATGATCATCAGTACTAATAGTCCAAAGTTCTTTTGTCTTTGGTCTTCCTTGATGCTTTGACAACTTGACATTTGTTGCTATAACAAGGTATGAATACATGAGAATAGTTTTGTGCTTCTCATAGTCTTCAAATGCGGGAATTCCATTCTTTCTAATCATGTATGTTCATAGCCATGTTCGCGCAACAACAACTGAACCAATAGGATATGTGAACCCATCACCATCTGTTATCGGTTGTACAAGCTTATGTTTACCTTGTACACAACGTGCTAACCAATAATCTGACCTCTCATCATTCCCCTGCAGTGCAACCAATGCAAAAACATTTCCTGGCTTCAGAAGATCTGAAAGATGGTCATAGTCAACTGAAGTGTCCATGTCATCATTTCTTATAGAGAGTGTCAAAGATAAAGGAGTTAGATACTGTGGAACCCATGTATCCACCCACTCACTTGACTCACAATGATCCCAATCATACTGAAAATGCATGGGGCAAAAATAAGCCAACTCTCGTGTCCAAATGTTCCATGTACTACTATTGGAACTTCAGAATGAATGCATTTTTTAAGAGTCTTTCACTGTTTGACAATCCAATCTATCTCCTATAGTTCCCTCCTCAACCAACCAAAAGAATCTATGCACTGTAGAATCAAGAGTCCCCCCTGTGACAATGCTAAAGTACACCAATCAACAATAGAACGAGCATCAAGAAGTACAGCACCTGAAATCCTCAATTGCTCCTTAACTAGAGCTCTCTTCACACACGCACCTGCTCCGTCATGCTCCCCTTTCCCATGCCCTGAATAAAAAAAACTCCAAATATGAGGCACACCTCTCTCCACATGCATTCTACACAACTAATAAAACATTTTGGCATTCTTAAATTGACCGGTGCAATTATCTGACCAAATGAGATGCCTATCCATAGCAATACCATTTTCCTGCAAGAAATCAAAATAGTTCTAGAAACAATGTTGAACAAACTCATGAGAGTGAGACCTGTCGTCGCTCATATAAAAATGGTACTCTCTGATTATCTTTCCCTTGTCTTTTGTGCTATCAGGGGAATGTCTATATGTGATGTGTACAAAAATAGCAACTTGAATGGAATTGTAATATTGAGCTCGAGTCTCATTTTGGGGCTGCAATGTATAGTTCTCTGCAAAGTCTACAATGGATATAATAGTTCCAATGGGGAAAGTGTCCTTACATGTCCTGAATTGTTGATTCAACCATTGAGACCTATGACTATGCCTTGCATACTTGTAAAAAAGATTTGTCTTGAAATTTGAGATAAAATCAGCAACATTGTATTCTTTTGCAACTAACTCACATCTAGAGCCTTCACCTCCACTCTTCAATGTATATTTCACCATTTCATATACCTTTTTTTGGACAAGTGTCTTTCCAAAATTGTGTTCCAAACCCTCATGAAAACATGTTCTAAACTTGGACAAGCCACCACATTTTGAGCACTTGGCATTCAAGCAATCTTTTTAATAAAACAAACAACCATCATCTCTATGACATAAAAATTGATCTAGCAAGTCTCTTGATGATTTAGGAAGACCACTTGCACCACAATCCTCTAGCATTTCATTAGTATGAAAAGTAGAACGAATGGACCGTAATAATTCATGATGCATTGAAAACTCAACATGATATTTGCAACAACGTGTATTCCGAATCTTAAGGGGTACACAATAAAATGGCTTCACGGATTCAAAAGACCTTTGTGATATTTTCAATGTTGGATGTGTCTCACAAATTTTTTTATACAACATTGTTTGACTTACTTCCACATAATGTTTAGGATGTGGAGTGCGGTCTCGATTGCCAACTCTCAACTTCAAGACATCCTTCACATTTGGTGACACTCTTGAGTTAGCATCCCAAAATTATTGAATTTCATCCTTGACAACATCTGTTAGCTTCTTATCAAAACGTGGAAGTCTCCCACCATAAGCCCATGTATCAATTTGAAGCGGATCATCAAGTCTTTCTCTTCTTGCAAGTGCTCTACCCAAAGTTTTACGGTCTATATTGAAGTCAACACAAGTTTGTCTCATCAAACGAGCCTTTCTCAACTGATGACTTACTAAGGAGGTTGTCATAATCCTCCGAGCAACTCTCTTTTCTTTTTCTCTGCTAGTCTTCCCAATGCTATTGAGAGCATTGAAAATATTCTTCACAACAATGGCATTTCTCTCCATTTTTTTGTTCACACGAATCTTCAATTTCACAAGCATAGGTCTCATCTTTTGCATCTTTAACAATTGCACAAAAATTTGACATTGCTCAACCAATGTCTTGTTTCCAAAAAATTGATCATAAAGTCTTGAAGCCCACAACCTAACGGTTCTATGTGACCTCTTTCCTTCCCAATTATTCATAATGTTCTCCTCAATTTCAATTAACCATTTAGGTCTTCCTGAAAGCCCCAAATTTGAAGTTTGATTATCTTTATTGCAAGGGACTTCATTTCGCATATAATTTGGAGATGTGTAATGTTCATGTGGTTCTTGTGCAACATTTTCATTCCCGAAGTCTACATTTTCAATCTTCATCTGTACATTTTCAAATTCAACATCCTCTTCACTTACAGCTACATGTACGGGGTCCGATTGATTAATGTTTAACATATCTTCTCTCCTTCTTCAGTGATTTTCCTTATCCTTTTCCCTATATGCTTGAATTTCTTCATCTGTCAGCTTCCTTTTGCGTTTAGCCTTTTGACGACTGCTGCTTTCCATGGTGAGACCACAAGTCTACAAAAATCAAACAATGGGCCCCAAATCACATTTTTTTTCTACAATGCGTGAAAAAAGTATAAATCTCGTGATTGTCTGGTCTGTGGGGACAGGGAATATTTAGGTCAAATATTACCTGTCCAAAATCGGGTATCCAATTTCATATCGAGTACCCGATATTCCCAGGCAGATTAAAAAAAGGGCGGGAGCAAATGAAAAAAATTGAACTTTTACATATATATACATACATACATACATATATATATATATATATATATATATATATATATATATATATATATATATATATATATATATATATATATATATATATATATATATATATATATATATAAGAGGCATATGATATATATAATGTATATATTATATATATACTAATGTATTATAATATACTAATTTATTATATGTACTAATGTATTATATACTAATGTATATAATATATATAATATTACCTTTTAGCTATTATTTTTTTCTCATTTTTCCTGTATGATGCTTTTGTATACGAATTGTGGATATTCTCTGGGAAACTATGTGAGGAAGCTACAATAGCCGATCTACGTCCTTCGGATCAAAAAGATGATCTATAAAACTTAACCTAAAAATTCAGTTCTACTAACAAAAATATCTAATCATATAGCAAGGTACAAAAGCTCGGGAAAGGTGTAACAAATTAATATGCAAATATTTTTGTCCGTAACAGTATTTTTTGCATTTATTATGATATTGATCTGATTTGATGCACCTTTGCTATTTGATCGATCCCTTCCCTTGCATTTCACTTGGTTTGCTCATTTTGCACATCATAGGCCAGGATTTGATAGCGGATATGACCTTGGTACTACCGACGTTAACGATAAATTTTACCTTTTAGCTATTATTTTTTTGTCATTTTTCCTATATGATGCTTTTGTATATGAATTATGGATATTCTGTGGGAAACTTTTCATTTTTTACTGTAGGATGCCTTTGTATACAAATTTTGGAGAATCTCTTGCAGAAATATGGAAATTATAATCTTCCCCCTAGAGCATACATTAATGAAGTTCTTCGTGCCTTAACAGAGGAAACCAACTGGATTGTTGAAGCTTACAGTACTACATACTATACACACTAAAATGTGCACTTCTCTAAGTCATTATATCCAAGGGAATCCATGAATGGGATACCTTAGAAAGTGACCTAGAGCTCTCTATGCATGGAGTTGCAAGATTATTTGAAGTTTGCTCTCAGCTAGAGCTATTAAGCTAATGACCTTGTTAGTCAACCACACAATGAGAGATTCAAATGAAGACAAGGGAAAGAATGCCAATATCCCCAAGAATCACTATGAAATGCAAATGCAAGCTAGATTAAGATGAATATGCAAGCTAGAAATGAGAGATGCAAGCTAAGCTATGGAAATGAAAGTACAAACTATGCTATGAAAATGAAAGTACAAGTATTATCAAGCCTTCCTAGTTAAACTAGATGAGTTACTCTAAAGCTTAAAAGGAAATCTAAACTATGAAAGCATAAACATGAAGCTACTATACATGAATGAAACTAAGAATGGAATGTAGATGCAAAAGCCAAGAATGCTCCAAATCTTCAAAAGCTCCAAAGTGACCTAGAAAACCCGTAGCATACCATTAGAATAAAAGATTGATATGCAAATGAGGAAAATAGCTCTTCTTTTATAGGAAATGAGAAAGAATGGACCATGGAGATTAAGAGGCAAAAGATTTAATCAACGGTGGACCATAAAAGAGGAGCAATCCATGTGCACAAATATCCTCTAATGATAAAATAAGAGTTGAATTTTGTGTCCATATGAGACAAAAAGTACTTTTTCTCCTTTTATAAAAATAAGAATAATGCTTTATTTGTGCAACTTAGGATAAGAGGAAAAGTGGGGGCTTTTTATTTATTAAAATGGGAGGAAATATTCCTTTTAATAAATAAAGACTTTGGATAAAATGGTTAGCCCAAGAAAAATAATAAAAAATGATAAAATAGGACTTGATCAAGGAAATTGATATATTTGATAAAATACTGATTTTTGAAAATATTGATTCAAGGATTTGGTAATTTGCTGAATGGGGGCCCAAATTCTAGGCGACCATTTTAAGGTGCATACATTTGCCCCTCTTTGAATAATGTGTGATCATTTTGGGAAAACATGTGGTCAAAGAAGAATTGAAATGTGAGATCAATTTGGGATCACAAAGCAATCCAGATGTGTGATCATTCTGGGAACACGCCAGGACAAAAGTAAACCAGCTGAAAGAAGAGACTAACACCGTTGCTGTTAAGTGATAGTCAAGTCTCAAAATAAGAGATAAGAATCAAAAGACAAGATCAACACCGTTGCTATTAAGTGATAATCAAGTCTCACAATAAAAATTTCAAGCTGAGTTGAATGATAAAGCTGAATCAAGGGTTAAAGTTGATAGGTACTGCCCCCTCGGAATCAAAATCGAAATTAGGTAGAGGAGAAACAGTAAATTGATAAACTTGATCAAAGCACTAGAAATCACAATCAAAGATGAAGCCTGATAGGATAACCATCAAGCAGTGAAGATATGCCCCAGTTTGACTAGGTCTGACTGAGAAAGATATAGGATAAAGATGAAGTCAAACCTCAGAGAGATGAATCGAATGAAAATGAATGATAGACTAGGAGTTGAAAGAGATGGGGAGGAAGAAATGAAGATGCCCCAACAAAGACCGAAGGATCAGGCCTCAAATGGTCAGCCAACTGCGTAGAAAAAGGGAAGATTTTGAAATGTGATATTGACTATCAAAATGAACTTGGATTTCGATTTTGATCCCGAAATGAATCGAAAATGATGTGATATGAAAGACAAGAAGCAAAAGACATGATCGAGAAGAAGCGAAAGGTGAGCACAGTTGACCGACAAGTCCACAAAAGATAAAAGGAGAGCTCTCTCCATATGCAAGGTGCAAAAGTAAACTATCATGAACTTACAAATGCAAGCTACTATGAAAGTGGTTGACTTGCAAGGTCACAATGCCAATAGACATCTAATAATCATCATCGAGCTTTATTGGTAGCGTCATAAGATCATACAATACACACTAGTATGACTATGGGTATATGAATATGATCTATATCAGATAGAATGTGGAAATCCCACCTAGGCACCAAAGACATGTAGGTCAAGATGACTAGTTTAGTGAGATTACCTAAGTTTGCTATAGCGAGATTATGCTTGCATCAAGACATAAGAAGGTCAAGATGGCTATAAGCATGCACTTGCATAAAACAGTCAAGGATAATAACTAGTAGATCCTAGTGTCAAGTGGAACAAACATACATGCCAATGACAGTTAGGACCAACAAAATATACCCACAAGTAGAAAAAGCAATAAAACATATCCTCATGCCCTCAGTCTTCTAGCTATGCATCATTCAAAACATCTTAGGGGTAGAACACTCATCAAAGAAATCATCATAGACAACACACAGAAATAAAGTCAATCAAGTCTCAGCAAGCTAAGTGTTTAAGTGTGTGTAGGTCATATAATTGATCTTTGAGTATCACATTTGCCAGTGGGAATATCATATCATTCTAGACTATGGGGTAGGATATCTGATAAGTGTTGAGAAACATTCGACGCTAGGGTAGTGTTGAAAAAAACACAATTGGGGAGTGTTGAGAAACACTATTTGCAAGATGTCCTAAAGACCAACGCATCCTAGAAACCAAAGCTAACATGGTTAGGCCCCCTAGACAAAGACAAAGACCAATTCCAAACCAAGGCAAAAAAGTCAAGGCATGATGGAGAAAGGCTAAGTGTCAAGGACACATGCTAAAAGACAAGTATGCAAAGACCTCAAGTAGTGCCTGTTTCCAGGTTTTCACCACTTGGAAATTTTTGTTGATTTTTTAAATTTTTTTGTATTTTTGCTACCAAGGCGCTTGTTTCCAGGTTTTCACCAAGGCACTTTTTCTATTTTTTTGAATTTTTTGCATTTTTTTTTTAGGACTTTTTATGCTTTTTAGGATTTTTTCAGCATCATATATGAATTTTTTTGAATTTTTTCAAGATCAATAAGATATGAACAAAGGATGCCCCCAGACAGAATGGGTATCAAACTCCCAAGTAAGATTAGATCATGTAGTCCCAATGTCTAGCGAGGTGGAGGACAAGAAGGATTAGCAAGATGGTGGAAGAGATGGAAGACAACATAATGAAGGAGAATGAAGGGAAGAAATTCTCAAGAGAAAACTCCTCAAGAGTACCCAAGCTAGGGAAAAATTATCATGTAAAGCACATTTGGACAAGCAATGAAAGGCCAACATAAGATAAGTCACAAAAGCATAATGCAAAAGAAGGAAAGGATGCAGTCCAAAGGAGTAGACATGTCAAGAGGCTTCATAGCATCGCATTTTACTCTTTTTTATTAGATCAAGACCAAGGGGAAAAGGATAGCGAAAGGCTAGAATTAATGGAGGAAAATAAATATGAAGGCTAAATATGAAAGGAATGAAAGCAAGATCATTGTAAGATAGCTCACAAGATAGCCAAATGTTCGTGTATAGGTCAACATTGTCAAGATCAAAGAGAGATGGAATGGATGAAATATGTAGAAGAACTATGCATGATGCCTGATTGTCAGGTTTTCATCACGGTACTTATCCAAGGTGCCACAAGGGAGTGATTTTCACCATAGGATGAATTTATTTCTCTTTACTTTTGCTACCAAGGCACCTGTTTCCAGGTTTCCACCAAGGCACATTTTCAATTTTTTCATTCATTTTTCATTTTTTTTGGAAGAAGGTAAGCTTATAGATAATTATCCTTGAAAGGATAAACCATGATATGCAAAGGATTCAAAATAATATGCTCAAAGATGCTAATAGGGAAAGGAAGATGGAAGAAAAAAATGGAGGATAAGGTTTTATGTAAAGCGAGTGAGGTTGGAAGATAAGAGGAATAGGCAAATGAGGAAAAAGGATAAAAGGTAGAAGGATAATGAAT
This sequence comes from Chamaecyparis obtusa, assembly GCA_027943335.1. Lineage (NCBI taxonomy): Eukaryota > Viridiplantae > Streptophyta > Pinopsida > Cupressales > Cupressaceae > Chamaecyparis > Chamaecyparis obtusa. Next base: position 79,951 of record BSBK01007315.1, read on the forward strand.
GGAAGGATTGTGAAAGGGTAGATGGAAAGGAAGGCAAGATCAACGTCAACACACACCTTGAGAGGTGGTGAGAGGATGGAGGAAATGTGAATGAAGGAATACGAGAAGGAATATGGCAAATGTTTAACAGAGGTTGCGGTTCAGGTGCATGGAATGAAAGAATGTTTTTGGAAAAAGATGAGGCAGAAGCCTTTGAAAGCTTGAATGTCAATTTCAATTTTTGTTCAATATTAGACTCTTTCAAGAGAGACTTTGGAATCCATATAGCGTTAGGCTTTTCATTTCTTTTTGATGATTTAGAGAGAATATCTTCAATGATAGATTTTGGAACGTATACTTGTCATGTAGTTTTCTTCTTAGATATTTCTTTTGACTTTATGCCTCCATGTTGATTAGAGGAGACATGGTGATCTTTTTTTGATGGATTCTTGTATTGCTTCTTTTTCTTGTATTGAACATTCAAGTTATTTCCAAAAGACTTGGGACTTGTGGAAGAAGAAGGAGGATATGACTGGTTTAGATGGGTGGGTGGATGAAAAGGATTCAAGGGTATGCATCTATTTTGATCTTGAGGAAAGATAGGAGATGGAGGGATGTAAGGACCCAAGATGGATGATGAATTAGGAGAATTAGGAGGGGAAAGTGAAGGTACATAAGGACCCAAGATGGAAGGCAGACGTGAAGCCCTTAGTACTGGTGGAGGAGTTCCAAGGATGGATGTGGAAGATAAAAAAGGATAATCAATAAGTTCATCAACATCTATATGACAACCAAGGACATCCGCATCTTTAGAGTGAGTATTAGGATTTACAATAGGACATGAACATCTTGAATAGGAGAAACTTCTTTGATAGGATTGTTCAAAGCTTGCAAAGACTTAGGAAGAGTAGAAAGTGGAAGCAAACATGGAGTGGTAGAACAAGAAGATGGAAGACTTTGATCTTGACAAGGATCTTTGGATAGCATAAGCGTATAATTTTTCTCTTGATTTTCAATAGGCTTAGCATTGGAAGTAACATCACTATTTTCAATAACCTCAATGGGATTAAGGTCATCTTGATTGTCAATAAGCCCAATGGCGTAAGTAGTATCTTGATCTTGTTTAGGAAAAGACTCAGGACATGGTGGAATGAAGGCGAAAGGCTGTAGAGGATCAAAAGAACCAATAGATAGAGGAGAGACATCATGAAAAGGATTGGGTGACATGGAGGGTTCTTGATCTTTCTTTATGTTCTTTTCTTTATTTTTAGAGTCCTCTTGACATGAAACCACTTCTAAGGACCAGGAAGCATGTTGGAATTGTATGGAAGACTTTGGAAAAGATGGTGAAGGACTAGCTGAAGTAGGCATTGTAGCGTATAAAGGATTAGGCTCGTTAGGTGTAGCATTATTAGAAGTATTTGCAGCCAAGTGAAGGTTAGCTTGAGTTTCTTTAAGAGGTAGCCCTTGAGGATAACTATAGGGAACTGCATGAAAAGTATTAGGATCTTTGTTGAATGAGGGATTTGTGAAAGATTTGGAAGCTTTAGTAAATGTATGGGTATTGGAGGAAGTAGGGGATGGAAGGGAACCATCACAAGACAAAGGTCCATCATTAACATGATCTTACTTGAGAGGGTAATCTTTATTTTCAGCAGGAGAGTCCTTTGGAGAAGGATTCTTATAATATTGATGTTTCAAGCTAGCAGGATGCATTTTATAGTCCTCAGTAGTAGTAAATGGATCATAATCAAGGTATTGTTCACAAAAATCATGAAAGTCTCTTTCAAAATCAGAATCATATGGATCACCATCATGATCTATCCAATGGGATGATCCTTTATTAAGCATGAGCATAGGATGAGGAGGACTCTTAGGAATAGAGGTTTCATAGGTATGACTATATGGTTCATCATCATAGCCATCATAATAGTCATCATAGTCATCAAAGGTAGGTGTGTCACTCTTCGTGGGAGAGGTTTCGCAAGGATTACTATATTATTCATATTGAGGAGTAAGACTCTTGGGAGAAGTAGAAGAGGAATGAGATTGTGAAGAAGAGGAAAGTGAAGACCTAGTGGAGGAAGAAGACTTGGATAATGAAGAATGCAAATAATGTCTAGAAGAGTCATGGCAAGACTTGGAAGATGAAGAATTCGAATAATGTCTAGAAGAGTCATGGTAAGACTTGGAAGGTGAAGAAGAATGAGAAGACTTAGATGATGAAGAATGTTTGGAAGAAGGAGGTTGTGATATGATCATGTCTATGATCCTAGCAAAGGCGTCTGATTCAATCATCTTTTATTTTATTTTTGCTTTAATTTTGTCACCCATGCAATATCTAGAAGGACTATTGGAAGAATAATACTCTTTGAATTGAGCAATGAGTTCAAGATCATCTATTCTCAAGAGAGGTTCCGTAACAAGATAGTTGAAATTCATGGTTCTAGAAGAGGAGGAATCAAGCATGGAAGTGAAAGAATTGATGAATAGAAGAAGGTAGACTAGATAATAAGAGGAAAAAAATCAAGAAGACATGAAGAATTTAGGAAGAATCATGAAGAAAGAAGAGAAAGGATGAAAATGGAAGACTAGGAAGACATATAAGAAGTGGAAGAAAGAAGACTAAGAGTCATTTTTTTGCAATTTGATACCATTGAAATTCATTTGGATATTGAGCAACATGTCATAGCACCTAAGATCTGACCTAGACCGACCAAGGAAAATTGGGAATGGCAAGAATCAACTTCATATTGCAGATAACTGTGAGACAACAAAATAAGTTTGTGTGACAGTTTCCAGGCAAGAAGTGCGACTCTTGACTAGTGAATGTGAAAAAATCAGTTTTAAAGGCAATTTGGTCAATGTTGTAAGTTTGGCAAGTTCGATTTCATAGTCCAAAATACAGTAATAGTAGATAATAGACAAGTTTGCAAACAGTAGATGATCAAAAATGTCATAGAACACTTGTGCAAGAGCAAAAGAAACCTTGCTAAGACAAGCAATTGTGATATCAAAACAAAAAAATCCTATGAATGCTACCGTGATGTTTGATGTTTGAGAACGTTTACACAGGTAGATCACAACAAGAACAGTTCAAGCACTTGCTAGCCTAGAAGGACAAAGGCTCAATACTTAGCAAATTGGCCCACACTTGATGTTCCATTTCCTCACACAAAGTGGTTTCTCACAATAGATGTTGGCTTTATCGTGGAAGTGCCAATGGCACAACCAAAGGAACACAGATGGTGATTAATCTTGGGGTGATCCGGGTTATTCCACTTGGATCAATCCTTGCACCAAGAAGTTAAGCGGAAAAATAAGGTGGCCTCTATCTATGGTTCTTAATAAGGGCTTCCGTTCGTAATACCCCTCTTGCTCCTCAAAAAGGACTGGGACCTCACGACCTCAAGAGTACCTTAAGCATTCTTGCTCAACACTTTCCTCATGGTCACAATCCCACAATTACTCACATCAAGCTAAGACAAACACTACGTCTACCAAGGTTTTTTGTCCTTGATAGCCTTGAGATTATAGTGGGTTGGAATAGCTTGGTATTAGCTTGTCCCCACTTGGGTCATTCCTCTTGATTGCTCAAGAGTAGGCCCGCTAAAGGATTCTAAAGATCTAAACAAAGAGTGGATCAGCTTATGAGGTTCAAGATTTTTGTTTCACCATAAGAGTGAAGAGCATACTCCCCTATCTCAAATTTTTCTCCCAAACACACCAAGCAAAGGATTCAATTACCCTCTCGCTTTCAAAATCCAAAGATGGGTCAAGATTTTCTGGTTCACCACAAGGGTGAAGAGCATACTTCTCCTACCACCTAAGAATTCCTACAACAAGATATTATGTTCCTATGAAATGAAACAACTAGTAATTGCCACACTTGAGATGAAATAAACAACAAGCACTTTTATTTGGTTTTCTATGCTTTGGGCAGCCCTAGAAAAATCATTAGTAGCCCTTGTGCATTTGAAGCTTTGACATGCGTTCTTTTGGCAAAATATTTCAAGCAATGAGAGCACCTACAAACACAACTTGTTAGCCCCATAATGGTTAGCACATCAAAAATTAGATAATCTGCAAGTAAAATAGATGATCAAATGGAAAAATTTGAAAATAAAACCAACATGGTTGGATTAGGCTTGGAAAGAGCTTTCCAACGATATATCACACTTAAATTTTTGATATCGTATGTGAAAATTTCTAACGGATTCTGAAAACGTTGAAATTTTTTAAAAAAATAAAAAAGAGCTAAAAAAAAACCACTTTCAGGTCTGGGTGATAGTACAGTCACCAAAAATATTGTGCGATACTTTACAGTATATCAGGGTGATAATATATTTCTAGGCGATACTTCACTTTACTGCAGGTGACAAAATGTCTCAAACAGCGCGACAGAATGTCTCAAACGGGGTGATACTTTAACTGGTAAAGTATCGTGTGACCATACGCGAACTATCGCGTGATACTGGAAAACTATCACGCGATAATCTGAGACTGAAAAACCCGACAACCAAAAATGAAGCTAAAATTTGACGAAAATGCAAAAAATTAATGACAAAATAATAATGCTTTGCCCCATGGTGGGCGCCAAAAATGTACACACTAAAATGTGCACTTCTCTAAGTCATTATATCCAAGGGAATCCATGAATGGGATACCTTAGAAAGCGACCTAGAGCTCTCTATGCATGGAGTTGCAAGATTATTTGAAGTTTGCTCTTAGCTAGAGCTATTAAGCTAATGACCTTGCTAGTCAACCACACAATGAGAGATTCAAATAAAGACAAGGGCAAGAATGTCAATATCCCCAAGAATCACTATGAAATGCAAATGCAAGCTAGATTAAGATGAATATGCAAGCTAGAAATGAGAGATGCAAGCTAAGCTATGGAAATGAAAGTACAAGCTATGCTATGAAAATGAAAGTACAAGTATTACCAAGCCTTCCTAGTTAAATTAGATGAGTTACTCTAAAGCTTAAAAGGAAATCTAAACTATGAAAGCATAAACATGAAGCTACTATGCATGAATGAAACTAAGAATGGAATGTAGATGCAAAAGCCAAGAATGCTCTAAATCTTCAAAAGCTCCAAAGTGACCTAGAAAACCCGTAGCATAACATTAGCATAAAAGATTGATATGCAAATGAGGAAGAGAGCTCTTCTTTTATAGGAAATGAGAAAGAATGGACCATGGAGATTAAGAGGCAAAAGATTTAATCAATGGTGGAGCATCAAAGAGGAGCAATCCATATGCACAAATATCCTCTAATGATAAAATAAGAGTTGACTTTTGTGTCCATATGAGACAAAAAGTATTTTTTCTCCTTTTATAAAAATAAGAATAATGCTTTATTTGTGCAACTTAGGATAAGAAGAAAAGTGGGGGCTTTTTATTTATTAAAAGGGGAGGAAATATTCCTTTTAATAAATAAAGACTTTGGATAAAATGGTTAGCCCAAAGAAAATACTCGAAAATGACAAAATAGAACTTGATCAAGGAAATTGATATATTTGATAAAATGCTGATTTTTGAAAATATTGATTCAGGGATTTGATAATTTGCTAAATGGGGGCCCAAAGTCTAAGTGACCATTTTAGGGTGCATACACATATAGAAATACAGTATGTGTCAAAAGGGGTCATGGGGACTCCTTAGGGGTCTTAGTACACCTTATCACGCGTTAGGACCCCTAGGAAGAACCCATGACCCCTTTTGACACATTGAAACACTCAAGTGTGTCTTAAGGGGTCTTAGGACCCCTTCGGAAACACTTGAGAATTTGAATGTGTCAAAAGGGGTCATGGGGACTCCCTAGGGGTTCTAGTATGCTTTATCACATGTTAGGACCCCTAGGGAGTCCCCATGACCTCTTTTGACACATTTGAAAGCTCAAGTGTGTCTTAAGGGGTCTTAGGACCCCTTCAGACACACTTGAGCATTCAAATATGTCAAAAGTGGTCATGGGGATTCCCTGGGGGTCCTAGTATGCCTTATCATGCGTTAAGAACCATAGGGAGTCCCCATGACCCTTTTGACACATTGGAATGCTTAAGTGTGTCACACGTTAGGACCCCTAAAGAGTCCCCATGACCCCTTTTGACACACTTGAGCATTCCATTCTATCAAAAGGGGTCATGGGGACTCCCTAGGGGTCCTAACATGTGATAAGGTGTACTAGGACCCCTAGGGAGTCCACATGACTTTTTTTGACATATTTGAACACTCAAGTGTGTACGAAAGGGTCCTAAGACCTCTTAAGACCCACTTGAGCATTCTGATATGTCAAAAGTGGTCATGGGGACTCTCTAGGGGTTCTAACGCATGATAAGGCAAACTAGGACCCCTATGGAGTCCCCATGACCCCTTTTGACACATTTGAACACTCAAATGTGTTCGAAGGGGTCCTAAGACCCCTTTAGACACACTTGAGCATTCCAATGTGTCAAAAAGGGTCATGGGGACTCCCTAGGGCTCCTAACACGTGATAAGGTGCACTAGGGCCCCTAGGGAGTCCCCATAACTCCTTTTGAGACATTCAAATGCTCAAGTGTGTTTGAAGGGGTCCTAAGACCCCTTAAAACACACTTAAGTGTTCAAATGTGTCAAAAGGGGTCATGAGGACTCCCTAGGGGTCCTAATGCATGATAAGGCATACTAGGACCCCTAGGGAGTCCCCATGACCCCTTTTAAGACATTCAAATACTCAAGTGTTTTTGAAGGGGTCCTAAGACCCCTTAAGACACAATTGAGCATTCCAATGTGTCAAAAGGGGTCATGGGGACTCCCTAGGGGTCCTAACACATGATAAGACATACTAGGACCCTTAGGGAGTCTCCATTACCCCTTTTGACACATTAGAACACTCAAGTGTGTTCGAAGAGGTCTTAGGACCCCTTAAGACACACTTGACCATTCTAATGTGTCAAAAGGGGTAATGGGGACTCCCTAGGGGTCCTAACATGTGATAAGGTGTACTAGGACCCCTAGGGAGTCTCCATGACCCTTTTTGACACATTTGAATGATCAAGTGTGTCCGAAGGGGTCCTAAGACCCCTTAAGACACACTTGAGCATTCAAATTCATCAAAAGGGGTCATGGGGAATCCTTAGGGGTCCTAACGCATGATAAGGTGTACTAGGACCCCTAGGGAGTCCCCATGACCCCTTTTGACACATTCGAATGCTCAAGTGTGTCTGAAGGGGTCCTAAGACCCCTTACAACACACTTGAGTGTTCCAATGTGTCAAAAGAGGTCATGGGGACTCCCTAGGGGTCCTAACGCATGATAGGGCATATTAGGATCCCTAGGGAGTCCCCATGACCCCTTTTGACACATTTGAATGCTCAAGTGTGTCTGAAGGGGTCCTAAGAACCCTTAGGACACACTTGAGCATTCCAATGTGTCAAAAGGGGTCATAGGGACTCCTTAGGGGTCCTAACATGTGATAAGGTGTACTAGGATCCCTAAGGAGTCCCCATGACCCCTTTTGACACATTTGAATGCTCAAGTGTGTCTGAAGGGGTCTTATGACCCCTTCAGACACACTTGAGCATTCAAATGTGTCAAAAGGGGTTATGGAGACTCCCTAGGGGTCCTAACACGTGATAAGGCATACTAGGACTCCTAGGGAGTCCCCATGACCTCTTTTGACACATTTGAATGCTCAAGTGTGTTCGAAGGGGTCCTAAGACCCCTTAAGACACACTTGAGCATTCCAATGTGTCAAACGGGGTCATGGGGACTCCCTAGGGGTCCTAACACATGATAAGGCGTACTAGGACCCCTAGGGAGTCCCCATGACCCCTTTTGACATATTCGAATGCTCAAGTGTGTCTGAAGGGGTCCTAAGACCCCCTACGACACACGTGAGCACTCAAATGTGTCAATAGGGGTCATGGGGACTCCTTAGGGGTCCTAACTCATGATAAGGTGTACTAGGACCCCTAGGGAGTCCCCATGATCCCTTTTGACACATTTGAATGCTCAAGTGTGTCCGAAGGGGTCCTAAGACCCCTTAAGACACACTTGAAATTTCAAATGTGTCAAAAGGGGTCATGGGGACTCCCTAGGGGTCCTAACACATGACAAGGCATACTAGGACCCCTAGGGAGTCTCCATGACCCCTTTTGACACATTAGAATGCTCAAGTGTGTCCGAAGAGGTCTTAGATGCATTTGAGCATTCTAATGTGTCAAAAGAGGTCATGGGGACTCCCTAAGGGTCCTAACTCATGATAAGGTGTACTAGGACCCTTAGGGAGTCCCCATGACCCCTTTTGACATATTTGAATGCTTAAGTGTGTCCGAAGGGGTCCTAAGACCTCTTAAGACACACTTGAGTGTTCCAATGTGTCAAAAGAGGTCATGGGGACTCTCTAGGGGTCCTAACGTGTGATAAGGCATACTAGGACCCCTAGGGAGTCCCCATGAGCTCTTTTGACACATTTGAATGCTCAAGTGTGTTCGAAGGGGTCCTAAGACCTCTTAAGACACACTTGAGCATTCCAATGTGTCAAAAGGGGTCCTGGGGACTTCCTAGGGGTCCTAATGCGTGATAAGGTGTACTAGGACCCCTATGGAGTCTCCATGACCCCTTTTGACACATTTGAATACTCAAGTGTGTCCGAAGGGGTTTTAGGACCTCTTAAGACACACTTGAGTAGTCCAATGTGTCAAAAGGGGTCATGGGGACTTCCTAGGGGTCCTAACATGTGATAAGGTGTACTAGGACCCCTAGGGAGTCACCATGACCCCTTTTGACACATTTGAATTCTCAAGTGTGTTCGAAGGGGTTCGAGGACCCTTTAAGACACACTTGAGTGTTCCAATGTGTCAAAAGGGGTCATGGGGACTTCCTTGGGGTCCTAATGTGTGATAAGACATACTAGGACCCCTAGGGAGTCACCATGACTCTTTTTGACACATATGAATGCTCAAGTGTGTCCGAAGGGGTCTTAGGACTCCTTAAGACACACATGAGTGTTCCAATGGGTCAAAAGGGGTCATGGGGACTTCCTAGGGGTCCTAATGTGTGATAAGGTTTACTAGGACCCCTAGGGATTCCCCATGACCCCTTTTGACATATTTGAACACTCAAGTGTGTCCGAAGGGGTCCTAAGACCGCTTAAGACACACTTGAGTGTTCCAATGTGTCAAAAAGGGTCATGGGGACTCCCTAGGGGTCCCAACACATGATAAGGCATACTAGGACCCCTAGGGAGTGCCTATGACCCCTCTTGACACATTTGAATGCTCAAGTTGTTCTGAAGGGGTTCTAAGACTACTTAAGACACACTTGAGTGTTCCAATGTGTCAAAACGGGTCATGAGGACTCCCTAGGGGTCCTAATGCATGATAAGGCATACTAGGACCTGTAGGGACTCCCTATGACCTCTTTTGACACATTCAAATGCTCAAGTGTGTCTGAAGGGGTCCTAAGACCCATTAAGACAAACTTGAGAGTTATAATGTGTCAAAAGAGGTCATGGGGACTCCCTAGGGGTCCTAACATGTGATAAGGCATACTAGGACCCGTAGGGAGTCTCCATGACCTCTTTTGACACATTTGAATACTCAAGTGTCTCAGAAGGGGTCCTAAGACCCCTTAAGATACACTTGAGCATTCCAATATGTCAAAAGAGGTCATGGGGACTCCCTAGGGGTCCTAACACGTGATAAGGTGTATGAGGACCCCTAGGGAGTCACCATGACCCCTTTTGACACATTTGAACACTCAAGTGTGTTCGAAGGGGTTCTAAGACCCCTTAAGACACACTTGAGCATTCCAATGTGTCAAAAGGGGTCATGGGGACTTCCTTGGGGTCCTAATGTGGGATAAGACGTACTAGGACCCCTAGGGAGTCCCCATGACCCCTTTTGACACATTTGAATGCTCAAGTGTGTCTGAAGGGATCCTAAGACCCCTTAAGACACACTTGAGCATTCCAATGTGTCAACAGGGGTCATGAGGATTTCCTAAGGGTCCTAACGTGTGATAAGGTGTACTAGGACCCCTAGGGAGTCCCCATGACCTTTTTTGACATATTTGAATGGTCAAGTGTGTCTGAAGGGGTCCTAGGACCTCTTAAGACACACTTGAGCATTCCAACATGTCAAAAGGGTTCATGGGGACTTCCTAGGGGTCCTAACGCGTGATAAAGCCTACTAGGACCCCTAGGTAGTCACCATGACTCCTTTTGACACATTTGAATGCTCAAGTGTGTCCGAAGGGGTCCTAGGACCCCTTAAGATACACTTTGGCATTCCAATGTGTCAAAAGGGGTCATGGGGACTTCCTAGGGTTCCTAACACGTGATAAGGTGTACTAGGACCCCTAGGGAGTCCCCATGACCCCTTTTGACACATTTGAATGCTCAAGTGTGTTCGAAGGGGTCCTAGGACCCCTTAAGACACACTTGAGCATTCCAATGTGTCAAAAGGGGTCATTCTAGATTCTTTAGTGCTTCTAGTGAATCCAAATTCAGTTCTTATAAAGATGAGATGTTAGTGAATGACTTCTTGCTAATACTACTCTTCCACTAGATCCAGATTTCAATCATTTTGTGGATCTACAGGCTCAATCGCGAGCCACAAGTTTGGCCAAGAGAAAAATGTGATTGTATATCAACTGATTACAAAATGTTCAGTTGAGGAGAAAATATTGCAACGATCAAGAAGAAAATTAACTATGGAAAATCTAGTTATGAATTCTATTAAGAATGAAACTATTAAGGAATTGCATGAATCACAAACCATGAAAATAACCTTCTGCAACAAAGAACATTCAAGCTATAGAATTTATTAACTCTAAATTTAGATGTCTTATCAGCATTCATGGAAGAGGTTTCATTAGCATCCATGGAAGAAATTTCATTAACTTCAGACAAAATCATCTAAAAAAAATCATTAACTTCAGGCGAAATCATTTAAGATGGACAAAAACAAAATCGTATTACTCAGAAATGGAAGAGAAAGAAAATGAGATAAACCAAATGTATCAAATTCTTGCAATCCGTAGCTTCTCTCCAAGTGCAAAATGACAATCCATGGAGCCAAAATTAGGGTGAAAATTAAATTCTTCGAGTAAGTCATTTAGAAATGCATAGAATACTGTAACACATGATGATTTATAAAGAATTTATGACGGACTATGCTGTGCAAAAGCCCGCAATCCCTACCATATCTCAGAGTATTGATGAGAAGCAATGGTGAAAGTTTGAGATAGAGGCGGTGCCGACATTGAAGCGGCAAGACATTCTTCATAATATCGGGGCGGTGCCATCGAAACGGCAAGGCTTTCCTCATAATGTTGTGCTGCCGCTGATCTCTTCTTTAAATTTATTAATGCGGTCAGTTCTACGACCCTTGCATAATTTCTAGTATAGCTGCTCATTTTACCAATCCCTTCCCTGCTCTCCATAATCTTCGACCGGTTCAAAGATCCGTCTGGTTGTTCTTTTTTAACCTCCCAATGACTCTGTTGAGCTGTCAGATTATCAACATGCATGGTACAATTGTCTGGTTCAACCAGAATCTATTTCGAGAACCTTTGCAATTTAGCGTTTCGGTTGAAAAAGTAGGGAAAGATACCATTTCATAGCCACAGGCGGTGGAAACAGAGTGATTCTCTTGCCCTTTGCTTCTGTAACCCGCCTCTAGTGAACTATTTTTCAAAGCCTCCATTTTTGCGTAGCTAGGGTTTACGCCGCCTATAAAAGGCACAACTATGCCCCTGTAGGGACTCATGCTCATGCTCAAAATCATATTATTTTCATGCATTCCCTAACATTTAATACAAAGGTTTAGCCAGCCGCCTTTAAAGACCTAGAAGAAATGAAAAATGAAAAATAGGCCAAAAATACATACCGCATTTCTGTATGTAGTACCGTCAGCTTCAACAATCCAGTTGACTTCCTTTGCTAAGGCATGAAGAACTTCATTAATGTCTGCTCTGGGAGGAAGATTATAATTTCCATGTATTTCCGCAAGCCTTAAATTTTTTTTGTCGTTATTGCTCTCCGCCTCTGCTCTCTCAATTTAGTCATCTCCCTCTCTGCTGCACTTAGCTTAGCCATCCTTACCTACTCTTTAATAGAGATTCTCCAAAATTTGTATACAAAGACATCCTATAGGAAAAAATGAAAAGTTTCCTAGAGAATATCCACAATTCGTATACAAAAGCATCATACAGGAAAAATGACAAAAAATTAATAGCTAAAAGGTAAAATTTATCATTAACGCTGGTAGTACCAAGGTCATACCCGATGTCAAATCCTGGCCTATGACGTGCAAAAGGAGAAAATCAAGTAAAATGAAAGGGAAGTATGGATCAAATAGCGATGGTGCATCAAATCGGATCAATATCATAATAAATGCAGAAAATACTGTTACAAACAAAAATATTTGCATATTAATGAGAAAGAGTGGGAAGAGTTTCTTGGACCCATGATAGAAGTTATAGATAAGGAGGAAGAGCTAGGAAGGGGAAAGCAGCAAAGGAAAGAAGTAAGATATGCATGTGAGCCTATGTCAGATGATGATGATGAGTACTCACCATCTAGTAGTAGCTCAAGTAGTGATAGAAGCTCTTCAGTGCACATGTACACTGACACAAAAAATTTAGATAGAGAAGTAACAAGTGCTGTGGAATTATCCACAGAGCAATGTGAAATGAAGCCTCAAATTGGTTCATTAGCAGGAAAATAATTTGGTCATGCACTTCATTCTAGCACCACAAATATTTCTATTAGAAATGCCTATTTGTCAATGGCCTTGAATTTACAGGACTTGGGAAACCACGTTACTCATGTTGGGCAATATCCCTCAAATGTAAGTTCATTGCCACCTTTGGCAAGGCAGTCTCACTCCTCATTTTACAACAAAGGGTAGCCATCTATGGTCCAAGGTTTTAATTTAGCTGACAAATGGAGAGCTTCTCAAGGTACTAATCTCTTTCATAGAGAAGTTCCTGATTCATCTCAAGGTTCGTTTAGGTGACCAACTCCTTCGAGGTCCACAAATAGACCCATTGATTTCTGAAATTGGTAAAAGGGTAGATGCAATTTTGGAAAGAGTATCCCAATTGAAGAGAAATGGAAATTCTAGTGAGCATAAAGTTATTGTAGATCCAATGGGTGTATCTTCTCCACTGACAAATATAACTGCATTTCCAGAGACTTGAGTTTAAATGGAGACTATTTGTTCCCAAACATGCCCCAGTCGAGCAGATGAACCAGATATTTCTCGAGTAAAGAAGATAGTGGTTTATTAATGCATCTGCATTATCCCACTTGCTATCAGTTACTACTTTTTGAGTGGCTTGCCAGCTGCTTTTGTGCAAGATTCCTGTAATATATAATGTCCTCATGCAAGTACAAGCTAGTTTTTGTAAACATTTTCAGTTCTAAAGTGTTAGTGAGAAATATCAAAGAAAAGGTTCTTGCATGTGTTATTTAGACACATATCAATAAATTAGGAAACCAATTTTCTCCCATTACATGGCAAAAATGCCTAGATTCACTTTGTCGGTATCAATAGGCAGCAAGATGAGGGAAGAAATATATTTGTGAAGAGGAAGTACAAATGTTACTGTCCAAAACCATTTGGAGAGTAATATTCTTCTCTTGATTGTAATAAGAAACTCAAAATGTAGAAGACACCAAATAGTTGGGGCATTTATTTCCTATGACCTATGTCAATTTCAGTTCAATTCCTAAGGATGATATTCTCAATGTGTAAAAATAAACTGATGTGTTATTTTAAAATAGTGTTGACTGAAATTTATGAACATATGTCAAATATCCATTTTTTCTAGAATTTGAAATAGAACCAGTGGCAATATAATCAAATTTGTGAATTTCACATCCAATCATTGGATGTTAATCAAAAGTACAACACAGTAATATAAATTTGAACCGATAAACAATCTTAGTCTTACTTCAAACCTACTCCTGTATATGTGGGTTCTTGGAGGTATCTACTAAACAATGTGGGGATCTGTAATGTCCCTATCTAGGACCTTACTCACTTTGCTTAAAACTCCTAATTAGAATTTGGATTTCTAATGCCTGCTGTGATATTATTTAAGTTTGCCTTGCTCCTTATTGATTAATATTGTAATGAATTGGTTATCCTTCCCCTTCTCTCTCTCTCTCCTACTCTCTCCCCTTCCCCTTCTCTCTCTCTCTCTCTCTCTCTCTCTCTCTCTCTCTCTCTCTCTCTCTCTCTCTCTCTCTCTCTCTCTCTCTCTCTCTCTCCCCCCTCCTTCCCCTTCTCTCTCTATCCTACTCTCTCTCTCTCTCTCTCTCTCTCTCTCTCTCTCTCTCTCTCTCTCTCTCCCCCCTCCTTCCCCTTCTCTCTCTATCCTACTCTCTCTCTCTCTCTCTCTCTCTCTCCTACTCTCTCCCCTTCTCTCTCTATCCTACTCTCTCCCCTTCCCCCCTTTGTCTCTGTCTCTATCCTCCCTCTCTCTCTCCCTCCATACTCATATTCTCTCTCTCTCTCTCTCTCTCTCTCATCACCCTCTCTCTGTCTCGAGCTATCTCTCTCTCTCTCTCACCTTCTCACTCTCTCTCTTCCTCTCTCTGCCCCGTCACCTTCTCTCTCTCTCTCTCTCTCTCTCTCTCTCTCTCTTCCTTAATGGACGCCCATGAATTTTTTAAATGGCTGATTAATTTCCTTTGCTTCTTTCAATGGCCATCCATGATTTTTTTGCAATCTTCCAACCTTTCGTACATAGTCGTAAAATACATATTAATATATTATACATATAAAATAATATATAATATATAATGTAACATTTATTATTAATATATATTAAATAATATTTAAAATGTAAAATGTATATTATATAATATTTAATATATATAATATTATATATAATATATAATCTAATATATAATTATAATATATAGTTTTTGATATTAATATATAATTAAATAATATTTAATGTAAAATGTATATTATATAATATTTAATATATATAATATATAATCTAATATATAGTTTTTAATATTATAATATATAATCTAATATATAGTTTTTAATATTAATATATATTAAATAATATTTAATGTAAAATGTATATTAGATAATATTTAATATATAATTGATATTATAAATATTTAATACATCTAATATATAGTTTTTTATATATAATATATCATATGAAGGGAGAAAGTGGAGGGAAGGGAAAGTGAAAATTCAAAATTCTGCCATCATATTCGGGTACCCGAAAATATCGGGTACTCGATTAGGCTTGGTATTGCCTTGTGCACCAAACCTACATGGTCAACTATTGAAATGTCTCAAATATGTGTTTTCCCCCCCGTTTCTCTGAGTTCTAGACTTCGACAATGTAGCTGACGACTTTTTTTTCACTTGAATTTGATAAAACCGAAAGGGTATTTTAAGGATATTATCAGCTTTCTATCAATATAATTGCTATCAAATTTTGAATTCAGTAAGTAATTACTAGTTATTTTCTAATTGAGCTACCTCTAAAGTGTTGATTTATATACTGATTGAAAAATGACTATAACTTTCAAACAGTATAACATTTTTGAAATCCGAAAAATGCATCACATTCTATGCTTCGCCTACTATAAGGAATTTTTTTTTTTTTGAATTTTGTAAAGTTTTGAATGAGTTAAGGTGGTCAGACACAGGAGTTTTTTAATTCTGAAAATGTTGTAGCAGAAAATTCATAATTAATTATTTTTTTAGAATAAAATTACAAAAAAATATGCGTCACATCCAGGCATGAGTCTACTACTTATATATTAAATCTTATAAAAAAGTATTATCATTTGATCATGATTAAGGTGGTCAGACATACACCTACTTCTTATTTTTTTCTTGAAATTTTTGTACTGTTGTATTGAAATCTATACTTTTCACCAATTATATTAATTTTTTTTTAGAAAAGGCCTAGTAGTTTAGAAACTAAATTCAATTTCCTACAGATTCTATTCTTACAACTTTTTGGTATTAGGTTGATAGCTAGTTCAAATTTTCACGTCAAGTTGACTAACCTTGATTTGCTGATTTTTCATTGCCAGTTTTGGGCATAGTTTGGCCCCTCATGATCTTGCACATACCCTCATGCAGTCTCTATTGATCCTCATAAGTTTTTAGATGCTTCGGGTATACCCGAATGGGATAATGCTATGGATGAGGAGTATTCTTCTTTGATGAAGAATCATACTTGGGATTTGGTTCCTCTTCCTACAAGAAGAAAGCTAGTTCGCTGCAAATAGGTGTATCATACTAAATTGGCTGCTAATGGTTTTGTTGATAAGTATAAGGCCTGTCTAGTGGCTAAGAGGTTTTCTCAAGTTGAAGGTATTGACTATTCTAAGACCTTTGCTCCTGTTGCCAAGATGGATTCTATTCATCTTGTACTTTCTATTACTGCATCAAAGGGTTGGTTAGTGTATCAGATGGATGTGAAGAGTGCCTTCCTGCATGGTGATCTTAAAGAGGAGATCTATATGGAGTGACCATAAGGTTTTGTACGTAATTCTTCCCTTGTATGCAGGATTCGATGTTCATTATATGGTCTCAAGCAAGCTCCTCGAGCTTGGTATGAGAAGATGGATAGTTTTTTGCTTGCTTCAGAATTCACTAGATGTCATTCCGATCCTACAGTTTACATTCAACGGAATGGAAGAAATCTTCTCATTCTTGTTCTTTATGTGGATGACTTGATACTCATAGGGAGTTCTCATGCCATGATTGAGAAAACTCAAAGAGCCTTGATGAAACAATTTGATATGACTAACCTTGGTTTGTTGCATTATTTCCTTGGTCTTCAAATTCATCAATCTTCTATAGGTATTTCAATCTTCCAGCAGAAATATGCTCTTGATTTTCTACAATGATTTAGAATGGCTGATTGTAAGCGAACCCTGAATCCTTTTCAATCAGGTGTTGTGTTGTCTACCAACTGCACTACTCCATCAGTGGATGCTACCTTATATAGGCAGTCAGTTGGCAGCCTTTTGTACCTGACACATAGTTGTCCTGATATTTCCTTTGCAGTTAGTCTGGTCTCTTGGTTCTCTCAAGATCCTCATGAGAGCCATTTTTAGGAAGCTAAGTGCATTTTGCGGTACATTCAAGGCAGTCTATAGTTTGGCATTCACTACACATCAGGTACTACTGAGATTGTGGGCTTCACCGACTCAGATTGGGCTGGTGATGTTGATGACTGAAAGTCTACCTCTGGCTTTGTTTTCTGCCTTGGTTCTGGTCTAGTTGCTTGGTCTTGTAAAAAGCAAACTGCTATTGCATTATCCTCAACTGAAGCTGAATATTGAGGAGTTGTCTTAGCTAGTCAAGAAATTCTTTGGCTTCGACAATTGATGACAGAGTTTGGCTTCCCCGTTAATCATCCCACTACTCTTTGGTGTGATCATTAGAGTGCCATACATATTTCTTGCAACCTTGTGGAACATCAACACACCAAACACATTGAAATCCACATGCACTTCATTCGACAACTCATTCAAGAAGGTGTTTTATCTTTGGAGTATCTGCCTATGGAGCAGTAGGTTGTAGATATATTCACCAAACCTTTAGCATCTCCTCACTATCTTCAGTTGCAACTAATGTTAGGGGTAAAGGAAGTAGTCCTTGGGGGGTCTTGAGGAGTCCTCCTTCCTTCCTTTTTCATTGCTTTTCATAATTTGTTTATTCTCTTTTTTAGAGAGGAGTTTTCTCCCACTTGGTTTTTCTCCTTTTCTCTGTTTACGAGAGATTTCTTTGTAGTTGTAAATGGGTACCTAATATGGCTTTGACTGCTGAGACCCATATAGCCCTCTACTACATTGTTTTACTCCCTAAGTTGCACTTAAGGGGGGGTGTTGGAGAAATATTATTTACTCCTTATTTAAGTTTACTTAGGTCAACTCATAAATGAGTTAGATAGATAAATTTGAGTCCAATTTGGACTCTATCATATCTTAGAGGATATTGTAAGAGTTCTATCAGAACTCTACCTCCTCCTAGTTGAGACACTTGTCTCAACCCTATCCTTTCTTTCTACCAGCTCTTGCCTATTTAAGCAGAGCTCTTGTATGTGTATTCTCACCTCAGTTCAATATAATTTAGTGTTGATAACATCTCTCTTCTAGTGGATGTCTGGAGACTGGGTTCTGGGTATAGGATAGTTTATCCTAACATTTTCTAGGTTCAAACTTGATTTCTAAGCTCAATTAGTATTTCAAACTTTCAAATTCTATGAGAATAGTTAACCATCATTGCCATAATTTTGGTTTGCAACCCTGTTTTAAAAAAGACAATGAAAAAGTATGGGAAATATAAGTTTTTAAAAAGGAGATAGTTTCCTCATTTGAGAGAAGGATATAAATGTATCACATACTATGGAAGTCTCAAAATTGCCATTCCTTGAAAACCAAAGTCTCCAAATTACCATTACTTGAAAACCAAAATGACGTACAAAGCTGATTTTAGTTTTCACTCAATTTTAAAAAATAAATTAAAACCATCATTTCAATGTTAAATGAGATTGTTGGCACATTTAGCTCATTTAATATTGAGATTTTTTGCATCTGATTGTAAGTACATTTAAGTCTATTTATATTTGAGACACCAAATCTATATTTGGTAATCACAAATTCCATGCAGTTCATGTACAATTTTCTCTCAATTGCCTCAAACCTACCCTAGAATGTTGTATAACTACATTTCCATGCCACTTGGTTTTTTGTAATGTATAATGCAAGGTGTATGTATGAGGACATTTCCACGTGTCCTACTATAAAACAATTATTTGAGCCATTATAGGCATTGATTAAATAGGCATGCTTCTTTACTTTTACAAGCATTTGACAATGTGGATTTTGCAAGTTGTTCAATCTACCTAGATTCTGGATCATTGCTTCTAGCATTAATTTTAGGGTTTAATATCTTTTAATTTTTTTAAATTTGATTTACATTGTTTTGTTTTGATTTTACACTTATTTTAGCTATGTAATTATTTTAATAAATTTCAAAATTCCATATTTCTCCCTCTGTTTTTAGATCACTGCCTACTTCTCTCTCTTTCTATCTCTCCCTCTCTCCATCTCTATAGTTTTATCTCTACTTCTCTCCATATCTCTGTATCTTTATGTCTCATTGTACCTCAAACACTCTACCTATTTTTTTCATTCCTCTCCCCCTATATCTTAATCTCTTCCTCCTTGCCATGTCTCTTCTTCCATCTCTCCTTATATCTCTATCTCAAACTCTTAATCCCCCCCCCCTCTCTCTCTCTCTCTCTCTCCTTCTTCCCTTGCATTACCTTCATCTCTACTTGCATCTACCCTAAACTATCCACATTTTTTTGGACTTGAAAATTTGTTCTGTATATCAACTCTCCTATAACGTATTTAATTCCCCAAATGCAACTCTACAATGTCTTCTTCTATATGATTATGTTCCACATCAAATTTAACCCTTTCATATTTAAACTAAGCATCTTTCAGACAATATGCATACTAAAATTCTTCCCTCAAATTCACATCCAAATTTTAACTAAAAACCAATATGTCCCATTCAATATAATTATATCACTTCCTCAACTCACATGCGACACAATTTGTTCACTCTTCCCTAGCTACATTCTCATTTCACCATATCTTTGTTAGTTTATAAGTTTCATTAGTGTTACACATATAGTCAGTAAAGGAATAAAACATGCTAGTCGATCAACACACTAAGTATAGTAACCGAGTAGAGCACAAGGCAAAATGGCATAATAATTGAATATAGTCTTGACCAAGCACATACACCGAGCTAGATGATTATCGAGCATTGAGTACAGTTATAACTGAGCATTCAGGTTTACCGAGAGTCATTAATTTACCAAGTCATGAATGTGGTATATACTGAGCAATACAAGAAAGACATAGAAGTTTGTAATGACATAGAATACAAGGTTATATGGTTTACACAGAGCTAGAAAATAGTTTACATGGATCAAGGTGAAGATTAAATGTAAATGTAATCATTAAATGATTGATGATCCCTATGTAATGATATTTTAGGTTATTCATTTGGATCGTAGATCTTAGGTTTTCTATATGATGCCATAACCCTAATTAGGTCAAAATCTTTTGATATAAGAACTGTCATGACAACATTTGCAATTATTGCAAATGTTGCATGCAACTCGGTTATCTTTGGATCCCCTTGATTATAGGAGGTGGGAGATCAGCCAACAGGCCCTAGAATGGTGGAAATGGCATCTTATGTGATGTAAGACTTGAATCTCGAGGTAGTATGATGCAGATGTAATAGTTTGAGTTTGAGAATAGAGCTCTGCAGCAGTTTTATAGTGTATTTTCCAAGTTTTTGTGTTGACAGTGCATTGGAATGGATTGAAAGTCTAAATCCAGTGGTTGATTAGTGTTCTTTAGTGTGTTCTAAGACTTTTTCGTTTGAAGAGAAAGTTTTTTAGAGTAGATTTGGTGCATCGGTTAAAGTAGATTTTGTTTTAGAGTTCTGTTGGTTCTATTCTGACTAGTCCGAGCTTTCATGGCTTCCCCCATGAAATCTAACCATGGGAAACACCTAAGGGTAGATGGAAATGCAAGGGGAGTCATTAGTGTATATAAATTTAGGATTAGGAAGCATGAAAGTTTGGAGAGCTATTTTTAATGCTAGGCCCTAGGCAAGTAGATAGAGCTCGGTTAGAGGTCTAGGTTGTGAAAGATTGAAGATATATTACATGGTACGAAGGTACAATATGGCTCCAGGACTTTTTTTGGAAGGTGTTCATCATATCTAAACATCCTATGAAGATTGGGTTCATACCAATCATTTACATTATGTTTTGAGCCAGTTTTCTACTAGGATACAATCAGTCCTAGAAAGTAGGACATTTAGGCTTGTTTGCCCTAGTTTATAGGAAGGAGGTGTACAGAGGCTTCTAGGACCAAAAAGTTGCAGAATATTTAGTAAGAGCCAAAAGGGTATCCGAATCCCCAATTGGTTTTACAAGTTTTTTGGAAAAGTTTGAACAGAAAAGCCAAAAGCCTCTGCAAAAGGCTACAAGGAATAGGCCTATTTTTAAGGTCTCTAAAGGATGAACTATTGAAGCCGGTAAGAGTATGATTCAAGATCCTTCTAAAATGGATCAAATGAACCAAGTAATGAATGTTTCCACAATGATGAAGACCCCTACAATGGAGATTAGAGTTTGTGGAGAATTGGCACTTAGAGCTTTCTAAGTGAGTGAGAGAATTGAACTATCTATAGGGTGTTAGTCTTCTAAGGTTAAGCACAAGGGATAAGAACTCTTGGAGAAGAGTTAGGATTGGTGTTAGTTAATCACCTAAACCAATCAGGACCTAGAGGAGACTAGGTTCCTAGAAGAGACAAGCTAGGTCTCATAATAGCAGTGCAAGCAAGCCTTGGAACACTCACATCATTCATTTTTCAAACACTAGACTTTATCGAGGATATGTGCAACAAATTTGTTGCGGAAAAAATTCACTAAAGAAGAATGGCATTGTGAAGGTCCTAAAGCTCAAGTTAAAACTATGCGCATTGGACTTGCTATGACACGTAGGCGCTAAATTTGTGGCAACAACAATATGCTAAAGAAGAATGGCGTTGTCAAGATCCTCAAGTTGGAGTCAAAACCATGAGAGCTATCCTATGCAACTAATACTAAAATAGAGTAATATGTACAATGTAACATTGTAATTGATTATTAATATATAACATTGTTTAAGAATATAGTTTGATTTCTCATTTTTGGTTTATATTTATGTAATTTTTTAATTTGTTTTCAAACTTATGAACAACCTTATTTATAATTATTGATAATTCAATTATATTCAAGTTGTTTCCATTATTAATACCCACCATAATTTTCCACTGCCATCAAAATGTATATTAAGTTCTATATCTCTTTTTCCTTGGCTATGACCGATATAAATTCTTTGTACAAAATCTTCTTTATATGTCGTGCTATTTTTGAACTACATCTTGGATGCTTTGGTATTATATATGATTAAAAATTGAGCAACGAAAACTTGGACAACTCTTTTGCCAAATGTAATGTCAGGGATCAACACAAGAAATGTGACGTGCTCAAAACACCAAAAAAATGCAACACTTGGTAGGCAACAAAGTCTTAGCTTCATTACAGAACACCTGACGGATACTGAGACACATTCCCAAACTTCACTTCAACTCCGACAACTTATAAAAGTAAGCAGTTTAATTATTTTTACCATAATTACCAGATCCCCTTCAAATACGAAAAAAAAACTATCAGCTATTTATTACATGCCCTCAAACACACAACTGTTAGTTTAGAAACAAGTGCCACGTAGTGGCCAAGTACTTGCCTTTAGTTTTATAAATAAATTTTATTTTAATTTTGATTTATATGTAAAGTGAATTTTTAATTATAATAATTTATAACTAAGTTTAATTTTAATTTTAATTTATATGTAAAGCAATTATTTAATTATAAAAAATTATAAAATTACTATAATTATAGTTCTAATAATATTTTTTAATTTTATAAATAATTATAAAATATCATTTATAATTAATATAAATTGTAAAATAGTTCTACTTATAATTAATTTTAATATTAATTATTTTGTCCAAATAACTCTTTTTCAACAATATTATAATGTTATTCTATTAAATCTAAATTTATATAATATATACAAAATAAATCTAAAAAATATTCAATATTTTATAATATAACAAAAATAGAAATATTATTTTAATATAAGGAAAAACTTATCAATCTCTTAATAGGTATTTATAAAGTTGTAAACCATAAACCAAATAATATCAGATGATATATAAATTAGATTGTATTATTTGAATGCTTGATTTTCATGTACAATAAATGACAAACGTGGTACATTTTAATTGGTTCACTCCAGTAATAAGACCTCAAATGTATTAGCCAATCATATCATCAAAAAATAATTTTTACAAATTATAAACTTAAAAAATTAACATTTAGACTATAGAATATGTGTTATTTTTAACAAAATAAGAAAATACTAAATTATAATTGGTGCAAAGAATTGATTTTAATCACTACTTAATCGAAGAAATGCAAAAAGTGATGCAATAGTACTTGCTATCAGCAAGTACTAATAATAACAAAATAAAAAGAGCTTATAATTTTGAAATAATATATATAACGAAAATTGGAATTAAAAACTTATCGTCTGCAACAATTATTTTGATTTAAACATCCCTTGACTGATTTGACGCAAAGTAGCTAAATGAAAATGAGAGAAGATTTCACAACACACGAGATTTGCATAGTACAGACCTCACAATGCAGACTTGGTCGAGATTTGAGTCCGAGTTGTGTAATAGGATGGGAGATGTTGAATCCACTTATTACAACAATCATCAGGGAAATCCTTTCAAGTATGCAATCAACTCACACACTACTCTCCAACGGACAGGTGTCCTGAAAAACTTCCCAGACGGCAGTGTTACACTTGATTCCAGAACCCAATGCAATCTGCAAAATGCGATTACTCCTCGTCAGTCGTCTCTTGGCTTCATACCAAACTAACTAGGCTTTTGAATGTTTTACTTACTCTGCTGTTAATGCCGTGAAATGTGATTTGAGCCCAGTGAGAATTGCATTGACATGAAAATCCCGTCGCTATCCAACAAACTAAGCATCATGAGAATTTTTTAAAAAATTGTGTCCCTCCACATGAGAAAAGGCAGGGAAATAATGTTTTCGTGTCACTCCCTTTCTATTGATTTTGCATTGAATACCGTGTTTAATAAAAAATTTAAGCTCTATTCTAAAGTTTAACGACATAGCATTTGATTTTATTATTTTTGAAATTTTTTTTAACTTTTTCTTTCAAATTCTATTGGCTGGTGGCAGTTTTATGAATTTTTAATTAGCAAAAATTATTAATATTAATTTATGGGGAGAGTTGTGGGGCAATAGTTTTTTCCCATCATATGGCGGTTGCATATTCTAGAAATTTAACATGTCTTGAGTACGGTTTTCTTAATAGCGATTTAATATTTACAGGTGACACTGATTATATCATCTTCATTGTGTCCTTACGCAACGTGAGGTTTCAATTCTGCAAATTGGATTTCCTTTAGCTCGAAAGCCTAAATTCGCATAGTTATTGGAGTGATTTATTGGAGGTCTTTGTGTAGAAAATCAGAAATGTAAGAGTTGTTCTATTATATTTGCAGTCTATTTACAAGTTTCAACGACTATTTCAATTTACAGTAAATTGTCTTCATTTTTTTTTGTTTTCTTTCTTTCTCTCATATTGTTGTTATACAGTGGTACTTTGTCTATTGTTGTAATCTGCATTTTGGTGTAGCAGACCACTCTCTCTTTCTCTTCGAGTAAAAGAATCACTAAAAATATGACAAACAGATAGCCGAGCAGTAAAAAGCCCTTAAACTGTTGCAAATGGCAGGCTTAATACAGATCAAGAAAGGGCTAAAAAGTACCAAAATAGGGGTTTAAATCACTGCAACATATCATACATGAAAAGGGAATTCTATTTCAGTATGCCCTCTACCAAACAACATTTCCAAACAAGATTATTGAGAGAAACAACATTATTGACAGAAACTTGAGACCTTAGGTTTCTTGTTTAATAATCCGAAATTATGTCTAGGGATTTTACATGTCTAGTAGAGTTGAGTTTTCAAGACTAGGTCTCTATCATGCTAAGCACAAATGGAAAGCTTTTTGGGTTCATATGTTTCTGGATAACGGAACAGACGGAAAGGGAGACAAGCAATGGCTAACCCTTCCATGGTGAGATGACCTCCATATTCACGCACGCCCAATATCAACCCTCCTCTACCAGCTTCCGCCCCATCTCCTACAATTCCCCATCTTCATATACATATTTTAATATATATAAGGATTTTACAGCAAGATCTTTTCGTGCATATCCAACAAACATCGTCATCCATGAAGCCATATTTCGTTGGGACATTATGTCATAGATTATATATATATATATATATATATATATATATATATATATATATATATATATATATATATATATATATATATATATAGTTTTTACAAATGCAATTTTTAGCATTTTTATTGAGGTTTTCTCAACTGAGTTTTATTTTTTCTTCTGTTTTTGAAGATTGCAATTTTTTTTAAAATTTTGTTTCATCATAAGTGAATTTATTGTTTAATGTGTTTGCCCTAACATTTCTACCCAGCCATGGTGTATTTTAACTTTGATTATTAAGTATGTGCTTGAGTGGTTATTTCTCCTTTTTTTTGCTTGTTTCTTTGTTCCAAATAAATAACCAGTATTTTACAGATTCTGTTGACTATTATTTTGAATTATAATCAACATTCATCTGTTTGATGATTATATTTATGCAATACGTTCTGTAGGTTTTTTTTCCTGATCATTATTTTTTGATAAGATGTGTGGTTACCTTGTTTGTGTACATGGTTTATTCTCAGAAATGATTTTAAAGGAACTACTGAAACTGGAAATTGTAATTCTAGCATTTTGCTTTGACTGTTTACCTAAAGTAAATTACTATAGGAATTGAGCCTAAGTAATTCTTTCATACTTTCAAGATGCTTGAAGTAGTTATTTAGGTTTTTGTAACACTGATTTGTTGAATTTCTTCGTGCATTTTTTAGTTTGCAGTGGTTTCTTATACCCATGGATGCTTTTTTTGCCAAAGAACTTGGCATGGTAACTTTACAATGAAAATTTGTCTTTTTGTCAGTCTGCTTAACTCACCAGTGTTTTGCTTCCAAGCAGGTCTGGCAAACTTTTCTATACCAATTGTTTTTAGATTATATTGTGCATTTCTTGTCAAGTTATTGAGCACCAATGTTTTGTTTTCATCATGTACGTAAAAGTATAGGGCTCTACTTTTTACTTTTGAAAAAAGGATACAACCATTCCATGTTTTTGAATTCTCTTGTAACTTGAGGAATCAATAGCTTATTTACTTTAACATCATTCATTTCAGTTCTTTTTAATTAAAAATGAGTACACCAGTGGTTCAACTATTATTTAGTATGTTTGCCAATTGGTTTTGGTCTTGCCAAGATACGTAGTGTTTTACTTTTCTTTGTTAGTTTACGATGACCTTTTCAACCTTTAATCCATTTTTTCAATATTTTCAATAGCTTGAATTAATTTCATGTCCTTAATTGGTTCATCGTAATTTCTTTTAAAATGGTTTTGTTTTGTTTTTCATTTTGTTAGAATGGTGCAACATCAATGTGATATATGATAGCTTTTATGATAAGCTGTTTACGTTGTGACAAACATATTCTTTGTAAATATGCATTAGTTCTATTGATATATTTGATATATCATATCTGTATGTTTATCACTCTCTTCAATGCTCAATAGTGGATTAGAAATAACCGATATTTGTATCACTAGAAGTTTTGGATATGCAATGTTATATAAAATATCTAGAGGCTGCATCTGAACAGACCTGGTAATCTATTCATAATCCAACTGCTGACTTAAAACATGATCCTTGACCTTGAGCCACATTTCCTCCAGCAAACCCTTTCAGAAGTAATGAGACGTTGATCAAATGTGAGATTAGTGTGCAATAAAGTATCGTGAGAGATATATATAATCTTTTCGAAGGAATTTCAAATTGCCAGTGAACAGCGGGAGATTTAGCATACTCACCCAAACCAGGATCACTGTGAAGGTTTCAGAAGGGTCAAAATCTGTACACCAAAGTCTCAGGTTGAGGATCTTCACCTCTAGCCCCCAAACCCCTCTCAAGAATGACATAATGATGTAACTCATCTGCACAAGTGACAATGTAAAAGCTCTGTACTAAGAGATGAATTATAATTCAAAAAATGAATAAATCCGAGATGAGAAAAGGTTTCCAAGGCTTAGAAACCCAGTTGCGAAGATCAGCAAAGCAACCTTGTACTAAGAGATAAATCATAATTCATAAACGACTAAATCTGAGAAGAGAAAGCTTTCCAAGGTTTAGTTAGGTCCCATTTTAGTGTTCTTGAGCTTCCATGTTCATTGTGCTTGATCTAGTCCCGATTTCGATTTTATATTCTACGAAAATAAACTAAAATTTTAAATAGGTTAGTAAATTTGAATTTTTTATAGAATTAGAATATAGCATAACTGATTGTAAAATTGAAATTAAATTATGAAACTTTTTGAAGAACTCAAATCTGTGACCCGTGAAAAATATAATGGAATGTGTAAGTGGTGAAAACCATGATTTGAATCCTTTGCCTAGCTTTGATACCACGATTATGAGCCTCGCAATACCGTAACGTAAGTTAGATATAGCTAAAGCCAAAAATTGAGAGAATTACAAAAAATGAATAAAAAGCTGAAACTATTGATAGATATAAAACTGGAGCTCTTCGATATTAGAAATGGATCTGTGTTGTTGTGATACCCAAAGCATAAACCATAAACCTAACAAATATGAAATTTGACCAAAGGATTGGCTAGAAGTAAATGTCTGAAGTTGGAAGAAATTTTCAATCTAGATGTCTGATTTTTCTTCTTCCTTTTTGAAACTGACAATATTAATGTTCAACTATGTGATAATAAATAGTACTCTGATCTCCTGAAGTTGAGAAGGAAAGAGAGATGTAGCATTTGTATATATAGATGAGACAGTAAATAAGAGAGAAATACCTTCTCAACAAAGTATGGATGCTTCTTGAGGCCTAATATCCAAGATTGTTTAGAGATGATTTTCGGCCTAAAACACTGTCATTGATAACTTGTGCACAAGAATCCACAAGATCACGTACAAAAAATAAATTCTAATGTATATCACTAATTGAATTTTTAGAAATTTTGACACCATTGCAATTGTAAAATAGGTCTATAGAAGTGTCCAGATCTTTCAATTTTTTTGCTCCTATCTCCCTGCATGCCATAATGTTCATCTTCAAACACATCCTCAGACATTTTAAATTGCTTTTAAGGAGGAATGACAACTTGTTGCGATCTGCAGTTGGTCTTAGTACTATGCTTTTGTTCTCCTCTGCACTGAGAACACATAGGATCGATTTGAAGTTGCCTCCAGGACCAATAGTTTCTGCTGTAGAAAAAAGACTCATTCATCAAGTAGTGTGAATTATTCTTTTGCATTGACTTTAGTAATAGATAAGGCATAAAATTTTTAGTTTGTAACTTTGCATTATCCCGACTCATAATTTTAACCATTGTCTTCTTCATCTCTGCAAGAATACTACTTTACTTCTTATCTTTGGGTTACCAGTTGGAGCTTTTTCTTACTTGTACTCAGTTAGTCAGTTATTTAGATAAATTACTGCTGATTTTGTACATGATTCTTTGGTCATATAGTCAAACTTAATAAATGAGTTCATATGATTAGAAGAAATTCCAAAAACTTCTCTTTGCATTCAAGACAAAAAAAATGGAAAAAATTATTAGCCTTGTCCTGTAGGGTCCAATATCTCACAAAAATTATTTATGTATGCAAATTGCTAATGCTTTCTATGCCAAATCCTTAATGTTGACATACCTAATGTTTAAAGTTTGCTACTTATTATCTCTATCATCTTTGCTAGATCAGTTTTCAATGTAATCTTGTTCAAAATGAAGCAATGAGCTAGAGTTCCTTATCAGTTTATGTGTCTGAAAAATTTGATTTCTGAGCTTTGTAGTTGATAAACCTTAATGGCTAACTGAATTAAAGTCTTTTCCATTAACTGGACATATAAAATGTTCAACTGAGACTACATTTTTATGCTTGGTTTATTTATCTGCTTCACACATTTAGCTTGTTAATTTGGTTTTTAGAATTTACAGTCCCACTTCTTTCTTTATGAAATCTATTTTCAAATTTGAATGTGTAAATATGATTTCCAAACACTGAAATATAATATATTAACTATCTATCTATCTTGCAGCCTATCATTTTCAAAAGACAATCTATCAGTTTCCACTTGATAGAATAGCAGACTAAAGGACCACTCACATGTTTGCAATACAAGGTCAGTAATGGACTGTTATTAGTCTACTTGCCTAACATTTCAAAAGCTACTTGTTAAAATAGGACATACTTATTGTTAACCATTCCTCTAGTTTGTGCAATCCTTTTTAGCAATTTTACTTTTCCATGGACTAGCTAAAGATATCTAGCTTAAGAATCCTTAGACAAAGTTCCTTAATAAGTCTTAAAAATGCATACAAACACTACTGCAAACAAGCCAAGTGTGCCAAAACATCCAATCATAGTAGAAACATATCAATCAAATAACCTTCAAGAAATGGTATCAATTGATCAGGCTTTGGACAATGCACATTGTTTCTGAATTCGCTCATTTAACTACATAATTGGTGACTGCCTGTTTGACATAGTCCATGTCTTGGTTCATTGTAGATACACACCTACTAAATTGTGCAATGGACTTGTCAATCATTTCTTGCATTGTCTTCAAAATGGTTGTCCTATAGCTTTGAGATCTTTAGAACATGAATTACATCCAACAATCCTATATGATTTGCATAATATACATGAAAAAGATACATATCTACGTAGAATGAGGCTTTCAGCAATAGAGACCAATGGCAATGGTGAAGTTGGGCTTTGGGGTGACACATTCTGCATCCAATGGTTGGCTCGATGGTTGAACATACCCATATGCATTTGGTCTTCAACCAAAAAAAACCTTATTTGCACTTCAATAAAGATGCATGTCATCCTACAATATCGATCCTTTTCCATGATGCAAACCCAAAAGCCGGACATTATGAGCCCATATTTTCAAGGACAAGTACACATAATCATATTCAAAATATACAGTCACAGTTGTCAATCACAAATTGCAATTTTGACTCTGCTTGGTGCACCATTGCAAATGCATTTGATGCACATGGACTTTGTCGAGTTAGTACACTTGCTTCCACATGTGGGGAAAGCATGTTTGCTTCTGTGGCTTTACTTCTTGATGAGTAGCTTGATGCGATTTCTTTACGATTATATGTAGCACAATCTTTGGCCAATGCACTCAAAGTGAAAAATAAATTTGCATTTTCATGTTTTCGCATGTTTGACCAGCAAAATATAGCAGAAAATAATGCTATATTGCAATTTCAATCACTCATTTCTAAAATTGGAATACCATATGCAGAAAGCAAGGTTGAGGGTTTTGAATATTGTTTATTGTGGCTTTCATATCTATTTGACACACTAATTTAAGTATGGGAAACAAATTTACAGCCCAAAGCCAAGGCATATTGCAACTGCATACAACCACAAAAAAACATTAATTTAATCTTCTATGAACAAAACTCTACCCATTGCCATTATGAACCGCTCCAGAAAACACAATTGTTGAATAGTATTCATACAGAAGAATGTACTCTACTATAAGAGCAACAAACTGCATTTGCATTTGCATCACCTGCGATGCTTGATCAAAATCCCAACCTTTCATCAACCATGTCAACTATTGTGCCAAATATTTGTAGTCAATTGGATCATCTTTATCCCCAGACCATTTCTATAGATAATACAATTGCTACAGCTGCTGCAAGGTCCTTCCCTCAAACAACTACATGTTCACCTAGCACATATTTAAGAATCCCACGCTCGTTGAGACATTTAAAAGCTACAATACGTGATAGAGGCAACCAAGAAAAAGGAAAACACAATAAACAAATGGCCAAAACAAGCAGCATTCAAAATCAAGAAACCATAAACATGAAAAGGCCTAGCCATCAAGCAATAAAACGTAAACATCGATCTACAAAAACCAATCAAATACAAAAATATGTTGACATATACTTGCAAACCATAAACGACACACCTACTCAATCATGTGTTGTTTGTGAAATGCTTCATTTCCATAAAAACATTCACAAAGTTCACCACACATGTGTCGAGGCCTTCTCTTTGCTTTCCATTGCAACTAACAAAAAGAAAATTCAAGTAGGGAAACCCATTTGTAGACAATGTATAAAAGCTATTTCATTTGGCAAAGTGCCTTCTTTTGCTACACCATGGAAAATAAGACGCAATCCATGAATAGATGTTGTCCACACATTGACTTCTCTAGAAGAAAGACTTGTCTCCCTACGTATTGCTTTTGCACAAATAAGACAATTAGGATACAAAAGATCACAATATGGCTTAAATGGCACAATTATCAATGTGTCTGTAGACTTTGACAAGGTGCAACAAGCATTACCTAGACAAATAGATGAAACTAGAACAGTAGTAGTCAAATTGAAATGAAAACTAGAGTATGAAAATGTAGATGCACAAGGAAATGTTAGACTTGCTTGTGTAATGGTTGCTTTGACAAGTTTATCAAATACACCATTGTATAAAAAAGAGAATATCTCTATAAACAAAGATTGGGAAGCTCTAGTTTCTACAAAAAAACAACCTTTCAATACAGATATTGAACCAGAAATAGAAATCAATGAT
This sequence comes from Chamaecyparis obtusa, assembly GCA_027943335.1. Classification (NCBI taxonomy): domain Eukaryota; kingdom Viridiplantae; phylum Streptophyta; class Pinopsida; order Cupressales; family Cupressaceae; genus Chamaecyparis; species Chamaecyparis obtusa. The sequence goes on from BSBK01007315.1 coordinate 111,398, forward strand.
GATATGACTGAACTTGATGAAGACCCAATAGCTAAATCACTCATTCATTGGTTCAATGACCCACATTCAATCAAAGACCTTGATACAACTATAATTGAAATTGCACCCTCCAAAGGATTTAAGCCTCTTGGCATATTTCAAGACACCTACTTAGAAGAAATTAACTTTCCAACTCTATTTTATGGATTTGCACGAGCAATTGACATTACAAATAATTTATCATTCCAAAAAATAGAAAAATGGGAGCCCATGCATAAACATAATGACTTTACAAAACACATAACAAATATTTTCTTCAAAGCCATTAAAGTTATTATTCAACAAATATCATCACTTGCATGGGTGTGCATAAGAAAAGTTGAACTAAAAGGTAAAAAGTTGCTGGCAAAAGATGTTCATAGTCTTGCAAAATTGGAGAAAATATTAAGATCTCCATTAGGCTTTAGATCACTAAGGAGCATACGTACATCTCCAGACTATTTAGATAACACAAGGAAAAATATTTTTCCAATGATAAGACAATCAGGACCTCCAACTTTCTTCGTGACATTGACAAGTGCTGAGCACTTTTGGCAGCCATTATGCAAAGCATTACAAGACATATCTTCTATGCAAGAACCCAAGCACAATGAAACTATAGAAGATCATAATTTAGACTTCGAAATTAGGAAAAACCCAATTCTTTGTAGTCGTTACTTCAATCATAGGATCAACGCATTCTGTAAAATGATGCTAAAAAATAGTCAGCTATTTGGCAAAGTGTTGGAATACTATTTTGTCACTGAATTCCAAAATCGAGGAAATGAGCATGTGCATTTCATGTTATGGGTACAAGATGCACCAATATATGGAAATTGCAATAATAGTGATATAAAAAAGTTTGTAGACAAGTATATTTCATGCGACTCTTCTTTGCTTGATACAAACCTTGCGAAGATGCAGATGCACCATCATACAAGGACATGTAAAAAATATAAAAATTCCAACTGTCGATTTAGCTTTCCTATGCCTCCCATGAGAAGAACAATAGTACTAGAGCCCTTGACAACTGTTAATGCTACAATGAAAGATAGAGCAAAAACCTTCTTCAAGGAATTGGAAAAGAAACACTATACAAAGGAAAATACATTTGACGATTTCTTGGATGAATTCCAAATAAATGAAACTGATTACATTGTCATGCTACGATCCACATTATCTAGGAGAATTGTTATTTTGAAAAGGCATCCAAATGAAATTTGGGTAAATGCATTTGCAAAGCAAGTGCCATCTTTATGGTATGCAAATACAGATGCACAATACATATTAGATGCATATGCTACTGCATCATATTGCTGCTCATATATGACAAAACAAGATAGGACAATGTCTCTTGCATTATGCCAACTGCAAAAACAATGCACTCATACTTATGATGACAAGACACAGTTCATACGGAAGCTAGGAAATGCACTGCTCAACTATCAACAAATGTCTACTCGTCAAGCTGTTCACATCATCTTGTCACTCCCACTATGTAAATCTTCAAGGAAAACCATTTTCATCAATACTGCCCCTTTAGAGAGTAGAATCTTTATGTTAAAAAGCCCTAAGCTATTAGTAAAAGAAGAGGATAATTTAGAAAACATAATGTATGCATCTGCAATAGGAAAGTACACACAACAACTGAAAGATTTTGAAAAACTATCACTCGCTGAATACACTTCTTTATACAACATCATTAACCCAGTAAAGATACAAAAAAGGAAAAAGCCGCAAATTATACGGTATGTAAAATACAACCCACATATTGATCATGAAAATTATTGTAGAGAAAAAATTATGCTTTATGTACCTTTTAGAATTAGTGAACAAACATTGTTAGTTGGTCATAAAACATGGAATGAAGCATACAATGCAAACAAAAAACAAATTACAAACATTGAGAAAATGTTCAATGCACAGATTGATTATGGGTGGGGTGACATTGAAGAAGCTGCCACACATGCTGACATTGACAAATACCCAATAATGGACTTCAATCATAAAACTAATCAAACCAAAGAACAAAATGAAATAGAAAAATATGACATCCAAACTGATCTGATCTATGCAACAAATAGAAAGTCAACAAATTCTACTTCCAAGTCATTATTCATAGAAATAGCTCATCCTTTTTTTCTTAATAACCATGAATACTTCACTCTACAAAGACAATTAAATAGAGAATAACAAACAATAGTGAAGGATGTACTAATGACAAAGAGACTTGCACCGCAAAAACTGATATACTTATTCTTGATAGGAGGAGAAGGTACAGGAAAGACCTTTACAGCTAAAGTGCTCTTTGAAGCTATGAATTGATTCTATGATAAACAACTAGAAAGTGACCTGTTAAAGACTAAAGGCATTATTGTTGCTTCCATGAGAAAAGCAACATTTAATGCGGGTGACAACACTGCACATTCCATCTTCCACTTGCCATGCAATTCTTCAAAAATGTTGCCTTTAGACTCAAACACGCTTGACAACTTAAGCAAAAAATATGACCAATTACAAATTCTACTAATTGACGAAGTCTCATTGATTGGCTCCACAATGCTATACAACATTGACAGAATATTACATCAAATCAAACACACTCCAACTAAACCCTTCAACAACCTAGATATCATATTTTGTGGTGACTTATACCAAGCACAACCAGTGTGTGATGCTTGGATATTCGAAGAACCAACAATAAATAATGACAAAATACCAAACACATTTTGGACCAATAATGTCACATGTTTTGAACTACGCATTGTCATCAGACAAACAAATGAACACTTTATTTCCATACTCAATCGTACTAGAATTTTTGAACAGACTAATGAAGATATCTCCTACTTGAATACAACATGCTATAAGATTCTGCCAAATGACCTGCGACTACCTTACTTGTTCCAAAGAAATTTAACAGTCGATGAGCACAACAAGAAAATGTTAAACTACTTACCTACTAAACTATATATATTAGATGCCATCGACAAAAAAGACGCACCCATTAACAATGATCACTTCCAACTTGAAAAGACATCATTGCTTTTGACAATCTGAGTTAAGCCTGAAATTTTGGTTGAGCTAATAGCAGGCAATCTTGATACTCAAGATGGTCTAGTTAATGGTGCTGATGACATTTTCCAATGTCACACAAGTGGACAAGAAGACATTGTTTGGATTCAATTTAATGACCCCACAGTCGGAAAGTTGCGCCGTCAACGAATGAAAAGTTTATACAGTACTTATATTGTACCTTCTTGGACACCAATAATGAGAATTACTAGAAAAGTCAAAACAAGTACAAAAATAGTCACATGTGCACAATTCCCATTCCAACTTGCATGTGCAAGAACCATCCATAGAGCACAAGGGCTAACAATGGATGCACTTGCTTTTGACCCTTACAAGGTTTATCAACATGGCCTTTCTTAAACTGCTTTGTCACGTGTACGAAACATTCAATCATTGTATTTAATGCACAAATTGGAACACCAAAATTTTAAAGTATCGCACAAAGTTAAAAATGAAATGCAACGCCTGGGAACATTAGCACAATGGTCACTACATCACAGTCTCCCTTTTACATTGCCAAACCATTTCATCATATGCTCTTTGAACACACACAACTTTGTGTTGCATGAACAAGAAATAGCACATGATCAAGATTTGCTTTCCGCAACTGTACTTTGCCTCCAAGAAACAAGAAACAAAAATCTAGAATAGCTCATGCTCTTAGATGAAAAATTCAATTGCTACTCTTCATCGACTATACATGGCCTACCAACATGTTGCACAAAAAAACCACATTACAAAAAATTGAAACTTTTGCAACAAAACACTTGGAATCAATAACAATGGACATATTGTATCTACAGACTGCTTTCCGCATCACAAACTTATATTCAAACCAACTGCACCAATTTATGAGCTGTTTAATATGTTGGAAAGCATCATCAACTCACAACCACCAAATTCCAAATTGATTATTACAAGAGACTTCAACATTAACATGTTAAACTCAACAAAAGAAAAAACAATGCTCCTTGACTTTATGCAACACCACAAAATATCTTTTGTTGTTGACAAACCAACAACAAATGCCGGAAGTATGTTGGATCACTTTTGGATACGCAATATCAATATTTCTCTCATCAACTTCATTGTACTTGACACCTATTGGACAGACCACTTTGCAATAGCCCTACAACTGCAACTATAGTCCACAAACATGCAATTTGCTACTACATCTTACACACCATCTTCACCAACTAATAGCAACTTCTTAGACAATGTACAACCACTTTAAAAAGTGACCATTGCTTTAAATTTTTTTTTTGATGTTTACAGGTACAGAATAATTGCTTGCAACAAAACAACTGTATAATCATACTGTTTATAAGGCTCTTGCAAAAGACATTATCAGCCTAAGAAATTACTTATAGGTAGCCTTTTTGACATTTGAACTAAACCTAATATTTAGCTCTTCTTTTTGGTAATTCAAGCATTTTTGCACTTCATTTTACAAGTTTACCTCCTTTCAGTTTGTAAATTTTGTAAGAGTACATTTTCTTATACATTTATTATTTTCTATTTGTTTTTGCATTTTAGTTGAATACTATGGCTACTGAAAAAATCATAACAAAAGACACAATGTTCGAAGATAATTTGCAAGCAAAAAAATGTGCACGCCTTGAAAATGAGTACTGCTATCTCACACTTCCCTTCTTATTATCATTCCTTAATTATAAATGTTTTGGTCTTATATATTGCATTACTAATTTGCATACCACACAATTTGATGCCATTCCTTTCTAGTTCAAAAGAAGACTTTCATCAATACAACGTCACAGAAAATCCATCTAATTCAGACGATGATCAACAGAAAAATAGGCAAGTGTCTTCTCAAATTTCTAAAATATACTTCCCACATTTCCACAAACATGTCAATTGCTTTTCTTTGCAATATTGTACAATCTAAAACAATGTGGTTTGTTGCAGATCAAAATTTCAAACAACTTAGCCATCTAGCATAATTGACATTTGCACAACACAATCTGCAGTCATCTTTGAAGGAGATGTATTGGTAACCTATGGACCTGCCTGCAAAAACAACTCAACAACTGAACAGAAAACATCAATTGCACATGTAGATCTGATTGACAACGATGGGAAAATGACTATCACAACAAACATCGAGAATAAATTGATTGATACATTTTTGCCCCGCCTTTTGCCTGGTGCAAGTGTCCGGTTAAACAAGTTCACAGTAAAGAAAAAATCACAATACGAAAGAGGAGATGTTGACTACTGTCTACTGCTAAGTTCTCAAACAACAATTCAAAAAATTGATAAAGTTTGCAAGTAGCAAAGGCTAACACCTAATACAACCATCTCCCAATTGATGCACTCAACAAACACCTATCCAATTGGGACCCTAGGCATCTTCGTCACATCTCATGATCAAGAACCAACACAATACCAAGTACAAATAAAAGATGGTGAATTGCCATCTGATGCAGCTACGGTAAGATACTTCTACTAAACATTAACACATTTTATATGTAGCTAACATCTTACATTTCATTCTCTACACTAATAAACATATATATTGTTCTTGCAACTACTAGTGCCAAAAACACACACAATTCGTTATGACAACCTCCAAAAAATCCTTGCTACAACAACAATGCTAACATCAACATTTCTTCTTTTGAAGAATGTTATCTGTAGCGGAGCACGAGGCTCTGGTATCATTCGATCTGGCCTTTCCACTTTCATTGACACTCTCCATGACGAATGTATCATTTCTTCTCTACAAACACTTCCTTTGTCAAATATCCAGGTAATAAAATCAACACTCAATGCTATAAACTCTATTATCATTACCATGCACTAAATTAGAAAACCTTCTCATTGCTTAACTAAAATCTTTCTTCCACTTGCAGGTAACAGGAACCTTGAAAACAAAGAATGCACACTTGTCACGATACCAGCCACACTGTACTATGTGCCATCAGACAGTTTCCACATGCCACACTCCAACCAACAATACCGCTCACTGCACCAAGTGTGCAAAAACCACAAATTTTTCATATGAACCATACTTACAATGCATAATTGAAACTGAAGATGTCGTTCTTGATTGTAACTTACACAACAAACTTTTGCAAGAACACTTTCCAGAACTTACAAAAATACCTTTTCAAAATTATAAAAAAAACATGTCTACAACTGTTTACCTCATGCGGAAGTTTGAAATACAGGGAACATTCACTCTTGCCATGAACAATTCCATAATTTCCATTGCAAAAGAAGCCACTAGCATAAGCTTCTAAACACCATTATATAATAATTGTGCCTCCTAGATAATATCTCTAATTTTGATTTCTATTGTTGATGTCTTCGCACAAGCTGTGTTCTCTCCGTGTAAACATTATTATTTGTAACTAACATTCATTGTTCAATGTAATTTGCAAAGTGTCTAAAACAAGATTGTCGTTTACAAGGAAAAATTTTGCGACTACATGACAATCCCAAAGGTAATGTCAACTTATCTCATAAGCATTTTATATCTTCAAATTCAAAACATATACACTTATACTTTTTCGTACCTATACATTTAATTCCTACAATTACAAAAAAAGAAAAAATTGTTTCGGTTAGAACCAGTCTTTATGCAATCACAGACTACAAGTTGATAGCTATAAATTTTTTGGATAGTTCTAATTCAGTGTTTGTTATCATTTTTCATTTCAATCTATACTTGGCTCTGTTAAATACACTGCCTTTGCATTTTTCCAAGTTCCCTTCTTTTCAACTCCTCGATTGTTTCTAATAAAATCAACCCAAAGCCCCATCCTCACAAGTGTGCACAAAACACTGATTTTCCATTAGACACTCATGAAGAATTTGAAGACATTTGTTAGGCATATATAAATTTACAGACTTCAAATACAAATGACCCGCCACTCCTTCTGATGCCTCTTATGTTACCGCCCTACATAAAAAAGCCATCTTTGGAGCTGCTCTGCTTGAAGGTGTTATTTTCCTTGTGTAATTACATGATTGCATACTGATTAATTATGCTTGTATTTCCCAGATTTCCAGCTTTTTGAGTAGGAGACATTCATTCATTCATTTGTTCAGAGACAGGGCTTGTACATAACAGTTGCTACAGTTTGAATGTTGCTGCTCTGTATTGAGTAGGGGCATCCATTACCATTTTTGCTTATATAATATCCCACCCATGTTTCAGACTTAAAATTCTTTAATAAAAATATTGTGTCCTTAGCTAGTTAGAAAATGTTTTTTCCAATATAATTGAATTATTGATTTTGCATATGACAAGATTTTTTATTTCTTATTTTCTAAACCGTTTGAATGCCTTGTTTTGGGCTGTCACTGAGACTTACAGAAATGATATGTTGTGTCCACTCATAAATATAGCTTACTGCTCATACTTTGGGCTGTTAATAGCCAACCACATTTTTTGTTCAAGTTGGTAGAAACAAAACATTTACTTCAAATATTTGTTAAAATTTTGAGTTCCTAGCTACTTCAAAAGTAAAAGCTTAACTGACACTGATTCTCAAATTAATGCCCGTTTAGGTAGAATCAGATACTTAAAAACATCAGTAAAGATATTACAGATACATAAGCAGGAGCACAGTTTCTCTTGTATGTTTAGAAACACTACATTTAGAGCTGAATATAATATAATAACAATTTGAACAATTAAAATGTCTCCTGAGATTTGAACTTTGTGCTTTGCATTTTAATTTAAAATTACTAATGTATAATTTTATTTATAAGCATGATTTCTATTAACATAATACAATCCAACGTTCTGACTTGTCTCAATTTTTTTGTCCTTGCAGATCTCTGGAAGCAGAACCCCATGACAATCAAGAATTTTGCAAATAGTAGTTTTCCACACATTTGTAAATAGCAGTTCGAAAAAATAAAAAACTACATGAAAATTCAGATATATCATATAAACATATTCACGCTTTTGTACTTGTCAACAACCATTTTATAATTTTGTTGTTTTCCAAAAATTAGACAAGAAATAACAATAGATACGCTTTACAAGATACAATTTAATAATATACAAAACTTTCTACGTTGTTATGGTTCATAACTTACATTATCTTGTATGTATGCTTGTTATGGATGCCATTATTATTATCAATGACTCTTTTACTTGATTTCCCAGGACTCCTTGTAAAAACCACACTATTTGTAGATCCCACTCCATGTCCACCCTCTCTTTACCAATAGCATGGATCTTCTTGAATTTAGATTGTTATGCATTGTTGTGTGTTCAACAATGGGAAACACGCTAAACACAAATTTGATTAAAACTAGAACAATTTTTATTTTAAAACATGTTATGCATATATTTTTAACAGTACACACTAGATTTGCATAAGTTAATTGTTGACCTACCATATGCATATTACAATCTCCTACTGTATTGCGTTCAACTCAAGTTTTAGAACTTATTGTTACTGTATTTTTCTTGAAATACAATTAGTTCTCTATATTTTAATTTATTACAATATCTCTGAAAAAGCCTGTGACTGTGTATTCTATTTTTCCTCCTTCGGTTCCACTCATCTTCCATGCTTTGTTGATATTGGATTAAGATTTTTAAATGGAGTTTTTATGGGCCCTAGATATGAATGTGGAGTTCCGACTGTTTTCCCATTTGGAGTCTGGAATAAGGATTTCTGATAGGTAAGTAGAAGAATCACACACAAAATGCCTGACATGAAATTATGAAAAATTTGACAATATGTGGCACTGCTTGTATCTAAGGTTTTAGTGATAATTTATATTGGGTAGATTAGCTTGATTTTGATTTTGTAATTGTTTTTCTTTCATTAATGTATGTTTTTTTTCCTTTGAGATGATCATTTTTCTTTATCCTTTGTGATGATCAAACATGGAATATAATCTGAAAGTTTAATAAAAGATAAAGTTTATATTATCTAAATCAAAAAACACATCAAACTGATATTACAGATTGCAGAAATTTCATATCTTTATTTGAATAGATTTTAAATTCTAAATTGAAACAATTAAAGTTTTGTATATCCTCTGAGCATTTAACTTATTGAAATAATTTCTAAATTAAGAGAAGCCTAAGAATTTGTACACTGGTATTTAAAATGGAGGTATTTTAAAACGGTATCCATCCTGAAAATTTTACATTTCATAGGTATAGATGGATGTCAAACTTTAGGCCTGTACATGAATACAATACATAGATATGAGGAGGGTAAGTTTAGATTAAATATGTAATATATTGTGATTTTGATTGTGAACCATTTGACTGTGAACCTTCACGATAGATACAAAAATCCATTTCAACTAAACTTACATATTAAATATGTAGTGCTCTTTTATCTTTGAACTACATATTTCTGGCATATTTTCTAAGCGGTGCTTGTAGGCATTACCATTTGACTCTAAATGTAATAGATACTACTAGTCCTTAAGCCATCCAACTAAGTTATAGATTAAATATATAGTGCCGTGTTATCTTTAAACTTTCTACTTCTTAAATCTTTTCCATATAGTACAGATTTATTAAATTAAACACATAATAATCTTATAGTTATTATCATTTGATAGAAGCAGTCCTATATAGTTATTATCATTTGATAAAACTAGTCCTATAGCAATCCAACTAAGCTTGTAGAGGTTAAACTTGCAAATGTGACCAAATTATAGCTCTACAATGAACGCCGAACACATTTGACATCTACTATATTTACAGCCATACAACACTTTGTTGTTAATCATATGTGTTAGTATACAACGCTTCTCAATGTTAAGTGCTTTCTCTTCATTTCAATCAAATATAAATGACTGTCGTTGATACATAATTATCGCTAGTATTTCCTATCATTTTCTCAACTCAATATTCATAAAAATAAATACAGCTACCTATTTCCTGCAATATTCTGTAAGATAGATCTGTCTAAGTGTTTCCTACCCAATTTTTGTATTTACTCTTTGTAGATAATTCATTCTCATCATTTATTTCCTTCTACTTGCCACAATAGGCAAGGACTCCTGTTCGAACAGAGCTCTTGTTAAATGAAGTAAATGAGAGTTCTGGTGGACAGGTGATGACATTTACCATTCTTTCAAGGCTGAGCTGGATCACAGTACGTTCCTATGGGAATCTTATATTTATACCTAGGCACAAAATACATGATATATGTGTGGGATATCTTCCAGACAAAATGTACTATTGATCAAATTTGAAAAATTTGAAAACACAACAAATTTTCATGAAATTTTCAGCATCCAAAACATTTCAAAAAAAAATCACTAAAAAATGCAGATTTGAAAAAGGAAAAAAATTGATTTTGGGTGCATTTTGTCGGGGAGCATATCTGCCACCATTTTCTAGCTGCTTAGTCACCCTTGACATTAATTACGTTTTAGTTACTTTGATATCTTAAATACATTTATTCAAAAAACTGTTGAGAAGTATCTCGTCAGTAATTAATAGTCATGATTCTTTTGTACCATTTTCTATTTGGAACTTGATTAGGGACATTATTTTTACCTATTCATTTTTAGTTCTGGCAAATCGTAGGTTACTATTATATCTGATGCAATTTGTTTTTTGGATAAATGAGATTTGAGAATTTTTTAAACTTATATGTATGTTATATAGTTTGATTTTTTTTAATATTTATGAAATTAAAATACAATGGTTTATTTATGTTTCTATTGGTTATTATGGAAAAGAGCAAGCAAAATATTAATTGTAAAACATAAAAAAGCAACTATCATCGATGGTTTTGGGTAGTGATATCATTCAATGCAAAAAGTCTATTCACATTAAACATGTATTAATGAAAGAACTTGTCCATATTCCTTATCTCATTTTGTGCATTTATCTTGACACATTACAAAGAGGCAATTTGAAGTTTCGATACGTGTCACCTAGGGTTTCTACATGTTTGGCTTGGTATGAAAATATCCAAGGTTTCTACATATATTGGTTCCATACCTTGAAATATTGATTAAGATATCATTTGTGAAGTCACTTGTTTTCATATGATTTCATCCATTTTCTTAAAATTTCAAATTGTACATAGGGTTTTATGTCATGTTCGATGAGGGTATTCTTTCCTCTACCTTTGATTAGTGTTGCAAGGTTATGAAGTTCATTCTTAGGTTTTAGTCTTAAAGGATTGAATACCTAGATGTAGAAAAGAGCAAGATAGATGAAGGATATTCTCATTCTCTACATTTTCTTTCAACATATTTTCTCTCCACCACCACCATTGCCATGATGTCATGTTTCTATTTTTTTTTTGTAAAATATGCTACTTTTTGTTTTCTTCCCTTTTAGTTTTGATGCAGAAGCATCCTGGGTGTAAGGGCAATCTTGCATCACCCAAAAATATTTCTATTTTGTTTTCAATAAGGGCTATCTTGTGCAGAGTTGCTATTTATAGAAACTTGCTATTTTTAATAAGTTGGTCTTACGATCTCAGAATGTCTGATTTTACATATGGAGGTTCATCTCAGTCATATCAGCCTGCCAGCAAAGTTTCATGGCTAGATCAGGTCTAGTTTTGAAGATATTGAAGATTTTTGGTATTGGCAGCAGGGTACAAAAACTTTGAACTCAGTTTTGAAGGCTTTAGAGGTCCCGGATGAGGTCAAAAAATTGGGTGACGGGCACTTTGAGTTGGTCAAGCCTGTAGAGCACTTTGTGGCATTTCCGAAATGGGGTTATAATAGTCAATCGGGTCAACTGGTGATGACTTATGGTCTCCGGAAGTCAGGCCACCTGAAATGGCAGAAAATAATTTTTCTTCAAAATTTCTGTTCGGGTTTCAAAAGTTATTTTGAGCCGACTTTGATGTAATAAATTGTAAAATAAAATAATTCTAAGTTTGGTCGGCCCTGAGGGCTAAATTTCTAGAACCTTCTCGGGCGGTGGAAATTGCCTATATAAAGAAGGCCCGTAGTGTTGTCTAGGGCAGTTCTGGGTATTGATTCGAGGTTTTGTCCTATAGAATATTGTAAGGGAATGCCCATGTGGCTTTGCATATTGTAATTCTGAAAGTTTGTAATTTCACATTTGTGGAGATAATAAGAAGCCAATTTTCTATTCTTGCATATTATTGTTGTTGTTTCTCTATTTCTGTTATGTGTTTGTGGTATTAAGGGGAGCACCCCTTCATCAAGTGGTATCAGAGCAAGAGTTCTTGAGTGTGTAAACAGATCACCGACTGTGAGACAGTTTGCACTAGGACCGTGGTTAGGGTTTCAGCGCGCATCGCGAAAATGCCTCCATGAAGAGAATGTGGCGGAAGAGCTGGTGCTATGACACCTGAGGTTAGAGAGCTGCAAAGACAAGTGCGAGTATTGCAAGAAGAGATTCGCAGAGGAATGAATCTTAATGTCAGAGATGAAAGCGAGGATGAAGTCGAAGAAGAATATCAAGAAGGAGAAGCTGAAGTTGTGAATCAGGAGGAAGAAAGACTTTTTCGGGCGATTTTCAAGATTGGGAAAAGACCTAAGATTGAGGTTCCTACATTTTCTGGAAATCTTAACCCAGAAGAATTGATTGATTGGATCAATGAATGTGAGGAATATTTTGAGTATGAAGATGTTGAGGATCCTGATAGGGTCAAATTTGTGAAGGCCAGACTGAAAGGTCATGTGAAGATCTGGTGGCAAGAGATTCAATTGGAGCGAAATAGAAGAGGGAAAGATAAAATCACAAGATAGGATCGGACGGTGGATAAATTGAAGCGACAGTTCATTCCTGTTGATTATGAGCTTGACCTACTAAAGAAAATGCAAAGTTTTAAGCAAGCAGGAAGATCTATTCAGGAGTATATAGAAGAGTTCTATCGACTCCTCATCAGAACAGGCCATGCGGAAGCTGATAAGGAGAAAGTTGCGCGATACCTTAATGGGTTAAAGCCAAGTATTCACGAGGAGTTGAATCTGGTTCGAATGAACAGTATTGAGGAGGCATACCAGTTTTCCCTAAAAGTAGAGGAAAAGCTGAACAAGAAGTTTGAGAGCAGACAAAATGGAAGAGGTCGCGGTGGAAGATCTGGTGGACGGTCATATGGTGGCCGAAATGAAGAACCGAAAAAGAAGGATGAGGCCAGTAGCAAGCAGAATCAGAGAGGAAACAATTCCAATCGTTTCCAAGATCAGAATAATAGAGATTAGAGAGGAAGAGGAAGAGGACAAGGATCTAGAAGAGGAGGCTTCCGTGGAACATGTTTTCACTGTGGAGAAGAAGGTCATAGAGCATTTGAATGTCCTCAGTGCCAAGGCAGAACAGACAGGAGAAATGAAGGCCAGGCCAGAGTTGCACATGTAGATGAAGATGTCAGAACATCAAATTCTGAAGATGCTGAAAGAGGAGAAACGCTAATTAACAGAAGAGTCCTGCTGAGTGGTGAGAATGAACCTGAACAAAGGAGGAGCTTATTTCGCACTAGATGCAAGTGTGAAAGTAAATGCTGTGATGTGATTATCGATAGTGGAAGCACTGACAATTTGGTGTCAGAAGAGATGGTGACAAAGTTGAAGTTCAAGAGACAGAAATACCCACATCCATATCAGATTGCCTAGGTGCAGGATGACCACAAGGTCATGGTTAGTGAACAGTGCCTGGTAAAGTTCAAGATCGGTGGGTACCAAGATGAGGTACTATGTGATATAATATCTATGGATGCATGTCATATGTTGTTGGGTAGACCGTGGCAGTTTGACAGATGTGCTGTACACGATGGTCATGCGAATACCTATTCCCTGACAAAGGATGAAGTGCAACATAAGCTAAAGCCATTGAAGGAGACCGAAGAAAAGGTATGTGGCAATGTAAGAATAACTTTTGTTGATGGAAGAAAATTCCTAGATGGTATGAGGCACGAGCATGTGTGTTTTGCTTTAATTCCAAAAGTTGGTAAAGAGGAAGTAGAGGATGTACCTGTAGAGGTTGCAGATTTGTTGAATGAGTTTCAGGATATTGTATTTGATAATGTACCTGATGGATTACCACCGATAAGGAAGATCAGTCATCAGATGGATTTGATTCCAGGAGCCAGTTTTCCAAACAAGGCAGCACACAGAATGACACCAGTAGAAAGTGAAGAGTTGAACAGACAAGTACGTGAGTTGTTACAGAAGGGATTGATTAAGGAGAGCCTGAGTCCATGTGTTGTACCAGTAGTATTAGCACCAAAGAAGAATGGAGAATGGAGGATGTGTACAGATTCCAGAGCAATAAACAAGATCACAATCAAGTATAGGTTTCCATTGCCACGAATGGACGATATTATGGACTGTTTGAGTGGAGCTGTGTATTTCTCAAAGATAGATCTGAAGAGTGGATATCACCAGATTCAGATCAGAGAAGGAGATGAATGGAAGACTGCCTTCAAAACAAAGGAAGGACTATATGAGTGGTTAGTCATGCCTTTTGGGCTAACCAATGCACTGAGCACTTTCATGCGGCTCATGAACGAGGTTCTGAAAATTTTTTTGGGTAAGTTTGTCATTGTTTACCTAGATGATATTTTGATCTTTAGCAAGACATTGGAGGAACATATGATGCATATTCGTATGGTGTTTGAGAAGTTGAGAGATGAGAAATTGTTGATTAATTTGAAGAAGTGCAGTTTTGTGAAGAAAGAGTTAGTGTATTTGGGATTTGTAGTTTCAACAGAAGGTCTAAAAATAGACCCAGAGAAGGTACAGGCTATCCTGGAATGGCCTACTTCGAGGAGTGCTATTGAGGTAAGATCTTTTCATGGTTTGGCTAGCTTTTACAAAAAGTTTATCAAAAATTTTAGCAGTATTTGTGGACCCTTGACTGAAACAATGAGAGGGGATAGAAAAGAGTTTAACTGGACTAATGGGGCAGAAAAGAGTTTTCAATTGTTGAAACAAAAAGTTATAGAACAACCTGTTTTAGCACTTCCAGATTTTAATAAGGTGTTTCAAGTAGATTGTGATGCTAGTGGTACTGCAATAGGAGCTGTTATGAGCCAAGAAGGTAAACCTGTTGCTTATTTCAGTGAGAAGTTAAATAATGCCAAGAGAAAATATTCTGTCTATGATCAGGAATTTTATGCTATAGTTCAGGCATTAAAGAAGTGGAGACATTATCTGCTTCCTAAGGAGTTTGTTTTGTATACTGATCATCAAGCGTTGCAATATTTGAATAGTCAAGGAAAGTTGAATCAGAGGCATTTGAAATGGGTTGAGTTTTTGCAGAGTTATACATTTGTTTTGAAACACAGAAGAGGAAAGTCTAACAGGGTTGTAGATGCTCTTAGCAAAAGACAACTATTGCTGACAGAGATGCAGATTGAGGTGGTTGGGTTCAAGGAACTCAAGAATTTGTATCCAGAGGATCCTGATTTTGGTGGAGCTTGGAAAGCTTGTAAAGAATCTGATACTCTAGATAGGACGAAGTGGCTGGATTTTATCATCCAGGATGATATGCTTTTTAGAGGGAGTTAGTTGTGCATTCCAAGAAGTTCTATGAGGGAGAATCTCATCAAAGAGAAGCATAGTGGAGGATTGGCTGGACATTTTGGTCGTGATAAAACCGTTGCTTTGGTTAGTGAAAATTATTATTGGCGATAGTTACAACAATATGTGAAGAAGTTTGTACAGAGTTGCAGAGTATGTCAGATGGTGAAAGGAGTGAAGCAGAATACAGGGTTGTATTAGCCATTACCTGTACCAGAGAAGCCTTGGGAGGATATCAGTATGGACTTTGTTCTTAGTTTACCGAGGACACAGCGGGGACATGATTCAATTTTTGTAGTAGTTGACAGATTTTTGAAGATGGCACATTTCATTCCCTGTAAAAAGACTAATGATGCTGTTCATGTAGCAGAATTATTTTTCAGAGAAGCAGTGAGACTACATGGTTTGCCAAAGACCATAGTTTCAAATAGAGACACTAAGTTTGTTAGATATTTCTGGCGTACATTGTGGAAGAATTTGAAGACAGATTTGAAGTTCAGTTCATCACATCATCCACAGACTGATAGACAGACAGAGGTGGTGAATAGAAGTTTGGGAAATTTGCTGAGATGTTTGGTTGGAGATAAGCCAACAGGATGGGATTTGATTTTACCACAGACAGAATTTGCATACAATAATTCTGTCAACAGGAGCACTGGTAAATCACCATTCCAGATTGTATATGGAAGTATTCCAAGAAATGCATCTGAATTGAGAAAGATAGATAAAGGAGAAATAAGTAGTGCTGAAGCTGAGGATTTTGCAGAACACTTGAAGAACATCCATGAGGAGGTGAGGAAGCATATTACCAAGATGAATGCGCAGTATAAGGCTAAGGCAGATGAGAAAAGGAGGCATAAGGAATTTCAGGTTGGGGATGAAGTCATGGTTCATTTGCGAAAAGAGCGGTTTCTAGTTGTTACATATAACAAGCTGAAAATGAAGAAGTTTGGATCATGTACGATACTAAAGAAGCATGATTCTGGAAATGCATATGAGGTAGAATTGCCTACTGAGCTGAATATTTCACCAGTGTTTAACATTTCAAATTTGACAGAGTATCATGAAGGAGGTGTTGAAGATGAGGTTGCAGCAGCACAGTGGAGTATTCCAGCAACCAGTTCAGATATCAAGGAGATTGAAGACATACTAGACAGTCATGTTGGCAGAAGCACAAGGAACTAGACATATGAAGAGTATTTGGTCAAATGGAAAGGATGACCTGTAGAAGATTCATCATGGCTAACAAAGGAGGAGGTTAACCGTCTTGGTTTTCCTCTGCACACCTGAGTCGTGACAGGGTCACTTCTCAAACTACCCCGGGTGTCTGATGCAGGAGCATCCTGGGTGTAAGGGCAATCTTGCATCACCCAAAAATATTTCTATTTTGTTTTCAATAAGGGCTATCTTGTGCAGAGTTGCTATTTATGGAAACTTGCTATTTTTAGTAAGTTGGTCTTACGATCTCGGAATGTCTGATTTTACATATGGAGGTTCATCTCAGTCATATCAGCCTGCCAGCAAAGTTTCATGGCTAGATCAGGTCTAGTTTTGAAGATATTGAAGATTTTTGGTATTGGCAGCAGGGTACAAAAACTTTGAACTCAGTTTTGAAGGCTTTAGAGGCCTCGGATGAGGTTGAAAAATTAGGTGACGGGCACTTTGAGTGGGTCAAGCTTGTAGAGCGCTTTGTGGCGTTTCTGAAATGGGGTTATAATAGTCAATCGGGTCAACTGGTGATGACTTATGGTCTCCGGAAGTCAGGCCACCTGAAATGGCAGAAAATAATTTTTCTTCAAAATTTCTGTTTAGGTTTCAAAAGTTATTTTGAGTCGACTTTGATGTAATAAATTGTAAAATAAAATAATTCTAAGTTTGGTCGGCCCTGAGGGCTAAATTTCTAGAACCTTCTTGGGCGGTGGAAATTGCCTATATAAAGAAGGCCCGTAGTGTTGTCTAGGGCAGTTCTGGGTAGTAGATCTGGGTATTGATTCGAGGCTTTGTCCTATAGAATATTGTAAGGGAATGCCCATGTGGCTTTAATGCATATTGTAATTCTGAAAGTTTGTAATTCCACATTTGTGGAGATAATAAGAAGCCAATTTTCTGTTCTTGCATATTATTGTTGTTGTTTCTCTATTTCTGTTATGTGTTTGTGGTATTAAGGGGAGCACCCCTTCATCAAGTTTGCTAGTGACCTTGAGCCCAGTATGTTTTTTTTCTTTTAGTTTGCTGGTGACCTTGAGCCCAATATGTTTTCTTTCTTTTGGGTTGCGGGTAATGTTGGACCTTGTATGTAGGTCATATTTGTTGAAAGAGACTTATTTTTTAACAAAATTAAATTTCTGAAGCATGTCCTTGATAAAAATGTTTATTTAAACCATTTCATAACAAAGATTGAAACAAATTTTTTATTAATGCTAAATAGGGTTTCGTATTCAGATTGATTAACACTGTCTTTTTAAAGCCATTATTTCCATAACATAACTAACCTACGAGAATAACTTCCCAACTAACCTAACATTTATTTTTATCTAATACTAACTATTAATGTAAAAACTCCAATATTCCCCCCCTTATTATATTAATCTAAACAAGAGTGGAATGTTGCAAGGGTTTTGAACCGAACCCTTCTAGAGACTTTGATGAATCATTTTCACCAATCCTCCTCTCTCTCTCAAGAAACATTGAATTGATTGCATCAGTGGATCTCTTGATCGCAAAACCTGAAACTGTCTGCACAACATGAGTGTTCCCACCTCCCATGCACAATGAGACACATTTTATCTAAAATTTCACATCTCCTCTGAGTGTGTCTAATGTCTCCTCCAGTGCTGCACATGAGACACCTTTCCTCTGAAAGTCCACATCTGCTTTGAGTGTGTCTAATGCCTCCTCAAGTCTTGTGGAAACAACCTCTCTTTTTCTGCACATAACACCACTGACAAGCATGCACATGAGACACCTTTCTTTCAAAAGTCCACATCTCCTTTGAGTGTGTCTAACGCCTCCTCAAGTGCTTGACAAATGATATTCAAATCTTGCCCCCCTCTCTCCTTGAAAGGACAATCATGATACTAAGTTCCCTCTTCTCTTTAGGGACACAAATATATCAAGTCCCCTCTTTTCTTCAGGGACAAACCTGTCAAGCCCCAACTTTTCAAGGACACAAATAGGTTGCTTCTCATGCAATGAATCACCCCTAAGAGAGAAGCTAGCTCGAGATGATAGAAAACCTCCATCCTCCTGTATGATTTGCTTTATATTTTATACATTTGATGACTCGTGTGAGCCTTTGAAGACCCTATAATATCTATCAACCATAGAATTACTGTACACAAGGAACAACCATGTGTGATTGTGATAAGGAAGAAATCTAGGCAAACACACCTCTATTGTAAAGTTTAATATCCTCGCACCCTCCATATGCCTATTGCATGTAGTTATTTTCATATAGATATAACTTAGAAAAACAAAATTCTTGTTATCGTATTATGAAAATTACTTTTTCATCACATAACAAATAAATTCTCCACCTTTGATGTGGAAAAAACTAGAAAATAATAACAATCATACCAAAATGAATGCCTTTCTTTCCTCCCCAACTAGAGCATAGACCACCCGAAAAACAAAAGTTCAATAATGCCCGATCCATAGGTGTCATTTGAAGACACTAACACTTAAGATGGTCTTTTGAGTTGAATCAACCCCTTCAAACACTTTGCAGCACTAACAAACTTAAGTGCCTTTGTCTTCAAATAAATTTATGCCATCAATACTATTATGTCAAATATTGCACACCAAAAAACCATTTTAAAATGCGTTGAAAGCATTCTGACGAACAACCATGCCTTTTGGTAACTTAGACTAGACGGTAAGATCACTAAACCAACTTTTTACAATTATTTCAATAAATGATGACCATCTAATATAACAGTTATTATTCACAAAGCATTTTCAATTTTTAGTTATGTAATCGATTTTATAATAAAGGAGAAAAATTGTTTACCAGATCCCCTTCAAATATATAAAACCTATCATCTATTCATTACATGCCCTCAAACACACAACTTCACACAACTTCTAGTTAAGAAATAATTTTTAACAAAATAGAAAGATCTTGTAATTTTGAAATAATTAACGCCGTAGGCGTTTCGTATTTGGAAAGGCCCAACCTGATTTATAAAATCAATGGTTGCAACACGTTAAAAAGCAATGACGACCATCATGCCAATCCTTGCCGTTCATCGTTCTCAAGTGGAGCAAGAGGATATTTTATTGTTTCCAACTATTCAAATGACGCCAGCATGCATAGATATTTTGCCAACAGTTGGCATCAGTTAACTTTTACGAACCTATCTGTCCAGACTTATTTCTTCTTGATGAAGCCTTAAAACTTTAAAATCGAATGTAGCTATTGGGTTTGAAAACAGACGTAAACTCATGGAAAGCAATTGTTACAGGTTGTACCCAAAATGGGTATTGCTGAGGAACACTGGAATCTTTAAATATCAAATGTTGTTGGCAGGCGTGAAACCTTATTCGGTAACCATTTCAGGTGTTGTCTGTGCTTGTGCTGACTTAACAACATCGTGGCAGGGTAATCAAATTCATGGGTATGTGATTAAGAGTGGATTGCAGTCCAATGTTTTCGCTAGAAGTGCCCTAATAGATATGTATTCAAAATGCTTAAATATAGATTAGGCACGTTAAGTATATGATCGAATACCTGGAAAAAATGTTTTAATGTGGAATGCCATGATTTCAGGATCCATAATGGGAGCGTTGGAAGAGGGTATGGACATCCATCAAAGCATAGAGGATACAGAAATTGTGCCAGATTTCGTAGAGGCAATAACATTGTAGACATGTATGTGAAATGTGAAAACATAGACAAGGCACGTGAACTGTTTGATGAAATGCCTCAAAGAAATGTGGTCTCATGGACTACAATGATTTAAGATTGAACAAATTTGAACTTTATGAAAACGTTTTAGAAAATTTCAATCAAGTGCAATTGGCAGGTGTAAAGTCGGACTACACAACCTTTACCATCATCCTAAATGCCTGTGCCAAAATGGGAGGTTTGAAATAGGGAATTTTTCAAATACTGTAGTTGCAATTAGTCTGGTAGATGAATTTTGCAGATAGTGTAGTTGCAACTACTCTAGTAGATGAATTTTGCATATACTGTAGTTGCAACCATACTCTGGTAGACTTGTATGCAAAATGTGGAATCATGAACAAGGCACTTGAACCATTTGACAAATGCCTCAAAGAAATGTGGTGTCAGGATATACACAGATTAGATCTGTTGAAAAGGCTTTAGAAACTTCCAAGAAAATGCAATTTGCTGGTAGAAATCTAGACTCCACAGCCTTTGCCAGCATCCTCTCTGCGTGTTCCAAATTAGAAGCTTTGGAACAGGGTATGGACATCCATCAAAGCATAATAAAAGGAGAATTTTTGTCTCATATTATAGTTGTAAATGCTCTGGTGTACATGTATGTGCAAAATGTTGAAGCATAGACAAAAGGAGAATTTTTGTCTTATTTCTGAATTTGATGCCCAGTTTTCTTCTGTCTACCTTCTTATTTCTTTCCAACTAGGTTTACCTCCAATTACTCTTGCTCTGATCGTGAAAGCTTCTGAAATTTTGGCTTCATTGTCCACATGTTCTGAAACATCAACTTCAACCTTCACCTCGTTGCTCGGGGCATATTCTTTGCTTGCTTGTCTTTGCTTTGGTTTCCTTTCTGTTTGATGAAAAGATTGAATTATTGTATTTGAGCTTCTTGTAGGGGGATTGCTTTCAACGAGAGCATATAATTACGTTTTAAAATAATTATTATGCATATATAAGTTGAATTAAAAATAAATTATGAGTTGAAATTTTATTTTTTAAATAAGTTTTATTTTATCTTTAATTTTTTCAATGTTAGATGATTTTTTTTTTCAATTTAAAATAGCTCAGATTTTTAACAGGATCTTTGAAACTTACCACACACATTTATTTCATGATATGCAAAAGGAAATATTATCAACAACAATACAAGTTATATAAATAGGTATTATACAGTGGAAATATGTAAAGGAAATTCTTGCCAATCCTTTTAAGGTGGACAATACTATAAGCTCAGAAATATGGAGGCCATGTTATCTGTCAGAAGAGTCATTAACGTCATTAGGATCTTTCATACATTGAGATCACTATCTTCATTTACTTATATGCTTAAAACAGATATAGTACAAATACTTCACCATACAGCTTGCACAGTTTATAATTCCACGGACTCTAAAGTCATAAACATGTTATGGAATTGTTGTCCTCATTTTTTAAATGATTAAATTCCACACATTTCATCGGAAAACTTAGTAGTCAATTATTATTTTATCCAAGAACTTTTGGAAAAGCTATTTCAAATTAAAAATGAAGATTCCCCTTGATTTCTACAGAATAGTCTTTTGTTAGAGGGGATTTGTGCCGGAAATTTGAAAATAGATTTCATCAACTTGATACTAAATTTGAAGTTAGTTTATTGACCACGAGGGCAATGGGGTTGAGTATGTTGAAACCTGAGGTGAGGTTTATGTAGATGGGAAATTCATTGGGGGAGTAGTTGAAGAAAGTCCAGGCTTGAGCCATCAGGGCTCCGCTCACAATGTATTCCAAGATTATGTTTATTGTCATAGTGAAGGCTATAAAATCTCCCAACTCCATCCAGGAGGTATGAAAATGAACTACCTGCCAAAAAAATAAGTTGTGATCAAGGATGGTTTCATTTTTGGAAGTTCTTTATTTATCCAAAGTCGAATACCAATCATTTGAAATAGCCAATTGATTAGAACCACTCTTAATCTAAATAACCCACTGATGTTTATTATCCCTTTTTCCCCTGCCCCCTTTTTCAAGAAAACTTTTATTTAGCCACTATCAATTGTACCTTTGTGTGCAATGGGTACACTGAAGAACTGTGGAAGGTCAACAAGGAAAAGTTTAGTTCTTCTTATTGCATATATTTGGAAAGTTCATGAAGTCAATTAGGAGTCCATTTAGAAAGTGGTGTTGTCTTTGTAACAAAAGTCTAAATGGAGAAGTGATAACTTGAAATCAACTATGCAATCACTTATAGGGGTCCAAGCATGATTGATACAAAAACTTTGAATTAGGAAGATAATAAGCTCTGTTATCAATAGGAACATGTTATGTTTGCAACGGGAGAGAGAGGGAGAGAGATAAATGGGGGAAGATGAGAGAGAGATATGGAGGCCCGGTCAAGAGATTGAGATAAGGGATAGACATAGTGAAGAAGATAGATATAGAGATGCATATGGACATGGATATGGAGAGAAGTAGATGAAGAGATCAAGAGAGAGGCGAGTTGGGAGAGATAAATATATAGAGTGACAAAGAAGGAGAGAGTAAGAGAAGGAGGGATAGCAAGATAACTTTGAGATATGAAGAGAGAGAGAGAGAGAGAGAGAGAGAGAGAGCGCTATCTTGAGTAGAACTTCTTAAAAGACCCATGATGTTCTCCAATTGTTGGCAAAAAGAAACTAATAGGAAAATTTCTCTCCCACTTAGCAACTTTTGAGATGATTTACATTTGAAATTTATTTAAATATATAAATTAAAATTAAAATTTATCATATAATTATTTTACAACAATTAAAATTGAAATAAAATAAATAATCATAAATTAAATAAAAAGACAATAATTAAAATAAATTTCAAACTTAAATTTAAATAAAATATTAAAATTAAATAAACCAAATACAAAGTCAAAATATATCAAAATTATAATATTAAAAAATATTATTAATTAGAAAGAGTTAAAAAATGGCATGCTACCTTTTGCATAACTTCACAAAGGGCACATGTTATTCTCCAAAATTGTTGACCCAAAGTACGTAATAAAAAATATCTCTGCCCTTTTATAAGTTTTAATTTATATTTAAAATTTAAAATTTATTTGACTATATAGATTAAAATTATAACTCAAAATACAATTATTGTACAATAATTAAAATTTTTACATGACAAATAACTACAAATTAGATAAAAATATATAAAAATTAAAATAAATTTTAAACTTAAATTTGAATAAAATATTAAAATTGAAAAAACAAAATACATAGTTAAAATATTTCAAAAATAATATTAATAAAAATTATAATTTAAAAAGTTAATAATAAACAATAAACTATTAACTTAATAAATAAGTTAAAAAATAAATTTAATTTTTTTAACTTATTAGAATTAAAATATTAATAAAAAATGTACTTAAAATATAAAAAAATACTATAAATTTAAATAATATTAATAATAACTAAAATATTAACTCAATATTAACTTATTAAAACCAAAGTCATAATTCAAATTAAATGTATAAAATCTAACAAATTTTAACACTTATATTAATTCTTTAATAGTTATAAAGATAATTAATATCTAAATATTATTATAGTTAATAGTTATAGTCATAAGAACTATTATTTTGTTTTTATTAATGTTGGGTTTTTGAAATTCTTGTTTAGAGATAGAGAGGGGGATATATAGAGGGAGAGAGGAGAGATAATGGAATAGAGATGGAGAGAGATAAATAAAGGGAGATGGGTAGAGAAAGAGGGATATGGAGAGAGAGAGGGGGGAGAGATAGGGAGAGATAAGAGAGATGAGGAGATATAGAGAAGATGAGAGGAAGAGGTGGACAAAAAGACAAATATTTAGTTGACCTTCCATACCTCCACGACGTACCCATTGCACACTAAGGTGCGATTGCTAGTATATATAACAAAAATTAGAATTAAAAACTTATTGTCTACAACAATTATTTTGATTTAAATATCCCTTGACTGATTTGACGCAAAGTAGCTAAATGAAAATGAGAGACGATTTCACAACACACGAGATTTGCATAGTACAGACCTCACAATGCAGACTTGGTCGAGATTTGAGTCCGACTTGTGTAATAGGATGGGAGATGTTGAATCCACTTATTACAACAATCATCAGGGAAATCCTTTCAAGTATGCAATCAACTCACACACTACTCTCCAACGGACAGGTGTCCTGAAAAACTTCCTAGACACTACACTTGAATCTGCAAAATGCGATTACTCCTCCTCAGTCGTCTCTTGGCTTCATACCAAACTAACTAGGCTTTTGAATGTTTTACTTACTCTGCTGTTAATGCCGTGAAATGTGATTTGAGCCCAGTGAGAATTGCATTGACGTGAATTTCCTGTCGTTATCCAACAAACTAAGCATCATGAGAATTTTTTAAAAAATTGTGTCCCTCCACATGAGAATTATCAAATGAAGTAAATGAGAATTATGGTGGACAGGTGATGGCATTTACTGTTCTTTCAAGGCTGAGCTGGATCACAGTAAGTTTCTATGAGAATCTTATATTTATACCTAGGCACAAAATACATGATATAGGGGAGAGGGACCAATAGTTGTAAGGGGTCCAATAGTCGTGGGGTCATTAGTGAATATATTATCCAGTCTTACACCACATTTTTACTATATATTGTGATTAAATAATCCATGTAAATCAAAAAAATTCTAAATGTTGATAAAATATGGACCAAAACTTGAACACACAAAAACTTATAAATGTTATATTAAAATAACATAAACATGTGAAATAGATAACTTTTTGTCTCAAATAATATATCATACTTATCTATCATATGTGTGTCAATTAAAAAATAATATGCCCACTTAATAAAATAAGATGCCCACTTAAACAAGTATTGTTATCTTAGTACACAAATACTATTCTGATGTGTACAACTATTGGGGTAGCAATGTCTATGCATTAAAATATTTCATATTAATAATTGGTTTTATCACAAATATAAAAGGTGAACACAACCAAAATGCCTTGTATTTTCTCATGAAATGTGTGAGATTGTCAAAAAGTTTTAGTGTTCAACTATTGGTCCCTTTGTGTTCGGTATAGGTTGTATTTTATATAATAATGTGTTATTTTTATAACAACAAATAATTTTTTTGTGTTGAAGCATTGGTCCTTTTGTGTTGGATTTAAAAGTTAGATATAACAAATATTTATGATTACTAATAGGTATATGGTCCATTTAAGTTGCATATATGTCATATTTTATATATAAATACAATCACCAACTAATAACAAATGATATTTTTAAATTCAAATACTAGAGATTTTTAGATTAAGTTTTGGTCGAATCTTTAAAAAGCCAATTTTTGTACATGTTTAACTAGGCATGCTATTTTAACGAGTTCCGTGATGAGCCACACCTTCAAACCTTAGTTATAGGTAGTTAAGTGTCCATTTTACATTTCTAAAAAAAAAATGAAGGTCTTACGATATTCCATGCAACGACTACATGTTGACGAAGTTAGCCCTCACGACTATTGGTCCCTCTTCCCTATGTGTGGGATTTTATCTCGCCCAATTTTCAACCTGCTTAGTCATCGCTGACATTAATTAAGTTTCAGTTACTTTGATATCTTAAATACATTTATTCAGAAAACTGTTCAGAAGTATCTTGTCAGTGGTTAATAGTCATGATTCTTTTGGGCACCGGCTAGGGTGCAACATATTTGTATGGGCAGTCATTGCATGTCCATCTCATACTATTGGTGTACTATGTATGTATTCCGTGCACTCGTGCTTTGTGTGTTTGCCTGTTTATCTGTGCATGTTAGATTTACTTTATTTTTTATAAGTATGATATGCTAATTTTTAGATGTTTTGTTTATTTATATATTGGTTAAGTGTAATATATATGTCTAGATATATATATATATATATATATATATATATATATATATATATATATATATATATATATATATATATATATATATATATATATATATATTTGTGATGCCTAATATATTATTTTTATTCTAATTTAAATAATTGATTTTATATTATATTATTAAGTTATTTGATATTATTATAATTAAAATATTATTTATAATATATTAAACATTAAAATAAATAGTTGTCTATTTAACTTTGTAAGGAAATATTGATTATTTGTAATAATTAAATAAAAAATTTATGTAATAAAAGTATATTATATTATAGTATATTATTTGTATTATATATTTTAATTAATATAATATGATAGATGTATTATGAGAGAGATAATTTTTCGATTCAATGGTATGTGATGGGCATGTGAGGTGATGGCTGCTCGGTGCAAATATGTCTAGCCAGTGCCACTTTCTTCTACCATCACCATCTTAACTACATCAATCATGGTACACTAGGCAATGTGCGAATAAATGTAGGTTTATTATCCCATGGTACCCTTACAAATCCTTTTGGATTTGGTGATTTAAAGCTAGTTAGATTATCATCATTTCGTATCTATCTCAATAATTGCTACTTTGGTGCCATTACAAGTTGATGAATTCTATTTAATATCATTGTGGCCGAAGGTGAATGACCCAACTAACTAATGGTGCTACAAATTACTACTACCAAATGAACACTCCCATACAACTCTTGGTGAAGAAGAGGCAAATGTCATTTATGTGAGATGTGTTGGAGAAGAGATTAAAGTCCATCCTCTCTTATAAGCATAGCTAAAAATATTATCAGGTGAAGTGATGAATTTTTCATCATTACGCAAAGGACATGTGATATCTTTATTTTTAATGCTAAATTTTGAACCCAACTATAACCTAGAAACGTGTTAGATAACTTTGTGTTTTAGTGGGCCACAATTAAGTTTGTCCTTTCCCAACTGTATGATAATGATGATTTTGTTCCCCACAGTTGAGATCCAGTTGTTTGATACCATGGGATAATAAACCTACATTTATTCACACATTGTCTAGTGTACCATGATTGATATAGTTAAGATGGTGATGGTAGAAGAAAGTGGCATTGGCTATGGTGCAACATATTTGCACCAGGCAACCATCACCTCACATACCCATACCATACCATTGAATCGTAAAATTATCTCTCTCATAATACATCTATCATATTATATCAATTAAAATATATAATACAAATAATATACTATAATATAATATAATATACTTTTATTACACAAATTTTTAATATAATTATTACAAATAATCAATATTTCCTTACAAAGTTAAATAGACACAACTATTTGTTTTAATGTTTAATATATTATAAATAATATTTTAATTATAATAAAATCAAATAACTTAATAATATAATATAAAATCTATTATTTAAATTAGAATAAAAATAATATATTAGACATCACAAATAGATATATCTAGATATAGATATAGATATATATATATATATATATATATATATATATATATATATATATATATATATATATATATATATATATATATATATATATATATATATATATATATATATATATATATATATATATATATATATATATATATATATTACACTTAACCAATATATAAATAAACAAAACATCTAAAAATTGTAAATCTGACATGCACAAATAAATAGGCAAACAGACAGAGCACGAGTGGATGAAATACATACATAGTACACCAATGGTATGGGATGGGCATGTGATGGCTGTCGATGCAAATATGTTGCACTGTAGTCGGTGCCATTCTTTTGTATTATTTTCTGTTTGGATTTTTCCACTCAAGATTAGGGACTTTTGTTTGTACTTGATTAGGGACATTGTTTTTACCTAGTCATTTTTAGTTTGGCATATGGTAGGTTACTATTATATCTAATGCAAATTTTTTTTCTTAGATCAATGAGATTTGAGAATTTTTTGAACTTAAATGTATGATATATATATATATATATATATATATATATATATATATCTATATATTATTTATTATTTTTGCATATTTATGAAATTAAAATACAACTGTTTATTTATGTTTCTATTGGTTATTACGCAAAAGAGAGCAAAAATATCAATTGTAAAAAAATAAAAAAAAGCAACTATCATCGATGGTTCTGGGTAGTGATATCATTCAATGCAAAAAGTCTATTCACATTAAACATGGATTAATGAAAGAACTTGTCCATATTCCTTATCTCATTCTATGTGTTTATCTTGACACATTACAAAGAGGCAATTTGAAGTTTTGACACGTGCCACCTAGGGTTTCTGCATGTTTGGCTTGGTATGAAAATATCCAAGGTTTCTACATATATTGGTTCCATACCTTGAAATATTGATTAAGATATCATTTGTGAAGTCACTTGTTTTCATTTGATTTCATCCATTTTCTTAAAATTTCAAATTGTACACAGGGTTTTATGTCATGTTGGATGAGGGTTTTCTTTCCTCTACCTTTTATTAGTGTTGCAAGGTTATGAAGTTCAGTCTTAGGTTTTAGTCTTAAAGGATTGAATACTTAGATGTAGAAAAGAGCAAGATAGACCAAGGATATTCTCATTCTCTACATTTTATTTCAACATATTTTCTCTCCACCACCACCATTGCCATGATGTCATGTTTCTAATTTTTTATTATAAAATATGCTACTTTTTATTTTCTTCTCTTTCAGTTTGTTGGTGACCTTGAGCCCAATATGTTTTCTTTCTTTTAGTTTGCTGGTGACCTTGAGCCTAGTATGTTTTCTTTCTTTTGGGTTGCAGATAATGTTGGACCTTGTATGCAAGTCATATTTGTTGAAAGAGACTTATTTTTTAACAAAATTAAATTTCTGAAGCATGTCCTTGATAAAAATGTTTATTCAAACCATTTCATAATAAAGATGAAAACAAATTTTTTATTAATGCGAAATAGGGTTTCGTATTTAGATTGATTAACACTGTCTTTTTAAAGCCATTATTTCCATAACATAACTAACCTACAAGAATAACTTCCCAACTAACCTAACATTTATTTTAAATCTAATGCTAACTATTAATGTAAAAACTCCAACATTCCCCCCCTTATTACATTAATCCAAACAAGAGTGGAACATTGCAAGGGTTTTGAACCCAACCCTTTTGGAGACTTTGATGAATCATTTTCACCAATCCTCCTCACTCTCTCAAGAAACATTGAATTGATTGCATCAGTGGATCTCCTGATCGTAAAACCTGAAACTGTCTGCACAACATGAGTGTTCCCACCTCCCACACACAATGAGTCACATTTCCTCTAAAATTTCACATCTCCTCTGAGTGTGTCTAATGTCTCCTCTAGTGTTTCACATGAGATGCCTTTCCTTTGAAAGTCCACATCTCCTCTAAGTGTTTCTAACGCCTCCTCAAGTCTTGTGGAAACAATCTCTCTTTTTCTGCACATAACACCACTGGCATGCATGCACATGAGACATCTTTCTTTCAAAAGTCCACATCTTCTTTGAGTGTGTCTAATGCCTCCTCAAGTGCTTGACAAATGATATTCAAATCTTGGCCCCCTCGCTCCTTGAAGAGAAAATCATGATACTAAGCTCCCTCTTCTCTTTAGGGACACAAATATATCTGTAATACCCCAAAAATGGGCTATAGGTTCATTAACCTCTATATCGACACATCGAATGAAATTGACATCGAAGTCCTAACCTAAGGCACATCGGCACATTATCGAATCCTAATTGATTATCCTAAATTTTGCATCAGGGAATATTGCTAGTAATATTCCTATTTATCTTAATTATCTTTAATTTAATAATTATTTGCGATAAATCCTATTTATCTTAAAGTTTGATTAATTGAATATTCTCAATATTTAATTAATTAGATTTAATTCTGCCACTTAATTATTTAATTGAAGTTAATTATATTTATTCCTAAATTGTATTATTTAAATTTGACAATAAATCAAAATTCCTATCATTAATTGATTAAATTCTTATTTAATTAATTAAAGCAAGTTGTCATATTTAATGATATTATTTTGGAATAAAAGTTTGAAAAATAATTGGTTAACCCATAAATCAATTGTTTTATTTTTCAAAATCAGTTAAGTTGGAAATAAATCGCTTTATTATTAAATCAATTCATAAATAAAACATGCACAATCAAGAAAAGCAAACAACTATCAATTATTAATTAAATCTAAACTCTATTTTGAGTTAAACTTTGCTTTTGCATGTTTTTGTGAGTTAATTATTCTTTATTTTCAGATAACTCAAAAATCAAGTTGAGTTTATTTGAGTGATTTATGGCTTTCTTTCATGCACCTCCAAAGCCCTAGATTTCTATAAATTAAGGATTTAGCTCATTCCAAATCATCTCATATTTTTGTATCCTTATGCTATCAAATTGGAGACTGAAGAATCATCTTTACGAATCCAAACTATTGTGAGATCATTCTTGTTTTTGAGTATTGCATATCATTTAGAATTCATCTTAGATCAATTCATTGCATATCAATTTCATCTTAGATTCTAGATTCATATCAGTTTTCATCATATCATTGCATAGAAAATATAAAAAAATAGATTAATTGCATTCATTACTTCATTGCTATCTTGCATTCAAATCCTTCATTTAGGTGTCATCAAGGTCACTGATCTCAATTAAAATATGAGAACACCATACTCGCACCTATTAGAAGGCAATAAATCACTTGGTTAGTTTAGCTTTCAATTTATTGCATGATTTCGATTTCAACTAACCTCTAATGTTTTACTTGAAGTGTTGTGTCTACAAATAGGTAAAAAATTCACACACACATTTCTGGCACCCACCGTGGGGCCTTGAAATGGGTTTCCAATTCAATTCTATCAATTTTTTTCTTTTCTTCTCAATTTTTGAGCCAAAACTATGATTTTTAAATTCTGTCAGTACAATTTTTGTATGAGTTTCTGACAAAAGTATTTTCAGACTATACCCATTGTCGTATGAAAGTCTATCGGATCGAGAGTCATTCCAGACTGTACACACTATCGTTTAGAAGTTCAACTATCGTATCATCATACACCCAGTGTCGTACAAGTTTTTGGACTGTCGTCTGGAAGCAGACCTAGTGTCGTACGAGTTTTGGCACCAGGTTTTAATTGTCATTTCATTTTTCATGGTAGTTTATCAAATTTGATTTTCAGATTTTGATTAACGGCTAATCTTAACAATTGAAATTCTCTATTTTTGATTGACTCCTGTTGGTTTTGATTGGAAAAAGTGCAAGAATTGCTAAAAATAGGTAAAACTCTACTAAGCGCGTTGTGAGGAATTTAGGTAATCTTCTCAGCTGATAAGACTTCGATTTTGGATCTAAAACAAACATCTCATGTGTCTAGCTTGAGTGACTTTTATTGCTTTCCTATCACAGACTTCATTTGGGCTATAAAAATGAATATAGTTTGCTTTCAACATCTTTGTTACACATAGTAATTAGGCCCCATGAACACTATTTGTGGATCTTGAGAGAGTGGGTTTCCAGCAAAACTCTTCTCAACGAAGGATCCCTTGTAGGTGGGGAGGATACTGAGGGAGTCTCATATTCCACTAGATCCGTGTGTTTTCTGTTAAAATATGTTCGTTCGTGTTTACAAAAATGACGTAAAACTATCATATATATATATATATATAATGAGTTATAGTATATATATACTAATATAATATATCAATCATTAATTATGTTATACATATATATATATATATATCATAATATATATAAAACACTAAATATAAATCGAATGGTATAATCTACAATTCATAAGTTAACTATGTATCACGATACTATCGTGATTGTTATACATAAACAGTCACGGTATTATCGTGACTGTTCATGTATAACAGTCACGATAACTATCGTGACAGTCCTATTACAATTTGTTAATGCTGACAGGTTAATGCTGACAGGTTTTAAAAACAGCGACTATATTATTATTATGTCGTTTGTTAGGAAATAGTCGGTATTCAAAAGACATGACTGTTGACATTTCCATCGATTCAACTTATGTATATAGTTGATCTTCGTTGGTCAATCAATCAATTACAACGGCAATTGCATTGATCAGCGAATATCAACTATACATAATATATTTATATATTAGTATCTTCCGATCCTCTTTCCTTAACATGATATCAGAGCTGTAAGGAATATAAAGAAGATAAAATATATATATATATATATATAAAACCTAACATATAGCTGAGAATATTTTAAATTATAAATTAAATTATGGCTCACTGTATGAGAATGGAAGATAGATTAGAAGGTCCTTCAAACTTTGTATCTTGGAGGACAAGACTTACTTCTCTTCTAATGGAACTTGAACTAGAGGAATATATTGAGAAGGATATGAAAATGCCGGAAGAAGAAACTGAGAAAACTACATGGAAAAGGAGAAACAACAAAGCCAGGAAATTGATTATAGATTCAGTGAAAGATTCTATCCTCCCGAGCATATCGAGAATTAACAGTGCCTTTGAAATGTTTAAAATCATTCAAGACACATTCGAGATAAACAATGCCAGTAGAATCTTAACATTGAAGAGTCAACTTCTCAACATGAAAATGAACAAAGGGGAAACAATCACCTCCTATTTCCTAAGGATATCTGAGATAAGAGATCAACTTCTCTGCATTGGAAATACTATAGAAGATACTGAACTTACACTTATCGCCCTAAAGGGTTTACCCATCTCTTGGGAAACCTTCATTCAGTGCATAAGTACAAGACCACCTTTACCTAGGTTCGAACAATTAAAGAATGATTGTACTCAAGAAGAATCGAGATTAGCATCCAGAGGAATAGGGTCGAAAAATGAAAATGAAGTACAAGCCCTTCATACTAAAAATTCTCAGAAAAAGAAGAGAAAATTCAACAATTCAAGTAATGGAAAACATCACTTCAAAAGGGATCTCTCCAAAATAAAATGTCATAAATGTGACAAATTTGGACATATTCACAAATACTGTCCAGAAAAATAGAAAATTCAAGCAGCCTTAGCAAAAACTAAAGGAACAGAAAATTCTTTTTTTTATCTAGCCTTAGCAAGTGAATTAAATTCCAATAAAAATACTTGGATAATAGATAGCGGTGCATCAAGACATATCACTGGATTCAGAGATCAGTTCGAAACCCTTTCTGGAAACTCTACAGAAGAAGTAACCATTGGTGACAACTCCACTTATCCGGTAAAAGGAATTGGGACCTGTTTGATACAGATAAGAGATGGAGTCACTCTACAGTTAAAAGAAGTATTATATGTGCCCGGAATAAAGAGAAACCTAATCTCAATATCAGGGCTAGCTGATCAAGGATATAGGGTAACATTTAATGAAGAAAAAGTTCTTCTCTGGACCAAAAACACAAACATAAAAAATGCAATGCACATAGGGTCCAGAGATGGAAGCTTATACAAACTATGTAATGAACAAAAAGTAGCCCTAAATCACAATGTTCAACAAAATAATGAAATTTGGCACAAAAGACTAGGACACATTGGATATAGTGCTCTTCCTACTTTGCATAAAATCACCTCTGGGGTACCCTCTCTAAAATCTGAACACTTGAGCATTTGTAAGGGATGTGCATTAGGAAAGAACATTAAAAGATCTTTTCCAACAAGTGAACACAAGACGAATAGTGTTTTAGAACTTATTCACACTGATATGTGTGGCCCCATGTCCACTCCTTCTTTTTCAGGTGCCCTATATTATCTAATCTTTGTGGATGACTATTCAAGGAAAACATGGATATATTTTTTAAAACTTAAAGAGTCAAGTGAAGTATTAGCCAAATTTCAAGAATTCAAAGCATTGGTAGAAAATCAAACCAATAAGAAAATCAAAACTCTTAGGTCAGACAATGGTGGGGAATTCACATCTGACAACTTCAAAAACTATTGTAAATCTGTTGGGATTAAGAGGGAGTATACTGTACCTTATAACCCTCAATAGAATGGAGTAGCAGAAAGGAAGAATAGAACCATCATTGAAGCAGCAAAAGCTATGATGCATGATCATAATATTCATATATCATATTGGGCAGAAGCTGCCAACACTGCAGTGTATATTCAAAACAGATGTCCACATGCAATACTTGAAAATACCACACCAGAAGAAGTATTTACAGGAGTTAAACCTGATCTCAGTCATTTAAGAGTATTTGGATGTCTAGTATATATACATGTACCAAAAGAGAAAAGAACCAAATTAGAACCTTCTGGTAAGAAAGGTATTTTTCTAGGCTACAGTGAAGACTCTAAAGGATATCGAATATATATCCCTAATAAAAAATCAGTAGAAATAAGCAGAGATGTCAAATTTGAAGAAAAATTCTCATCCACTAATAATGAAGACAACAGTTTGTTTGATCTTGAGAAAGATTTATCACTTGAGGAAGAAAGCGAGAATAACAATTCAAATATGAATTCAACACTATCAAATAACGAAAACGCAATCCTCGATCCTGAACCTTCTTATGTAGAAAATGTAAACAACAAAAAGAGACCATTATGGGCCAAGAAAATACTTGAAGAAAACAATATGGAACCAGCACAAATCTCCAGAGAAAGCAAAAGAACTAGAACGCAAAAATGTTACACTGCACTTCTAACTGAACTATCAGAATCAGAACCGGTCAGTGTTGAGAAAGCATTATCAAAACAAGCCTGGAGAGAAGCAATGGTTGAAGAATATCAGTCCATCATGAAAAATGATGTATGGGATATTGTCCCTAGACCTAAACATAAGTCAGTTGTATCATCAAAATGGCTATTCAAAATCAAGTATGCTCCAGATGGCAGTATTGATAAACATAAAGCCCGATTTGTTGCTAGAGGATTTTCACAGAAAGAAGGCATTGACTATGAGGAAACATTCGCTCCAGTAGCTCGTTACACATCTGTCAGAACCATACTTGCAATTGCAGCCTCTAAAGGATGGAAAGTACATCAAATGGATGTCAAAATTGCATTCCTAAATGGTAAGATTGAGGAAGAAGTCTACATTGAACAACCAGAAGGATTTCTCACTCATGACAAAAATAAATTCGTATGCAAGTTAAAGAAAGCACTCTATGGACTCAAACAAGCTCCCAGAGCATGGTATGAAAGAATAGATCAATATTTGAGCAAATTGGGGTACTCTAAAAATATTGCAGATCCTAATATATACTTCAAAATTGAAAAAGGAGACATGATAATCCTTGTTCTCTATGTTGATGACTTACTCATTACAGGAGAAGACAATCTAATAGATAAATGTAAAAAGGACCTAGTAGCTGAATTTGATATGAAGGATATGGGCCTACTACACTACTTTTTGGGTCTTGAAATTATTCAAAACAAAGATCATATTCTCCTCAGTCAAAAGAAATATATTTTTGATATTCTGAATAGATTTGGTATGGTAGATTGTAAACCTCTTGCTACTCCTATGGAGACAAATCTTCAGAAATTAAAGGATGAAGCAGAAAACTTAGAACTTGCAGATGTGACACTCTTCAGACAGATAATTGGATCCCTCATGTATCTGGTGAATACACGTCCTGACATTTGCTATGCCACAAATGTACTAAGTCACTTCATGTGTGAACCAAAACAGATTCATCTAGTGGCAGCTAAACACATCTTGAGATATTTAAAAGGAACAAGTGATCTTGGACTAAAATATGACAAGACTGAAATTCAACTTCAAGGTTATTCAGACTCAGATTGGGCAGGAAGTACCACTGATCGAAAGAGTACCACAGGAGTTTGTTTCAGTTTGGGTTCCGCAGTAATATCTTGGTTTAGTCGGAAGCAATCAGCTGTAGCTCAGAGTTCGACAAAGGCAGAATACATGGCTGCATCTATGGGAGCTAGAGAAGTAGTATGGTTAAGAAAATTACTTTTTGACTTATTTGGTAAACCTCTATTACCTACCATTATTCATTGTGATAATCAGAGTTGCATCAAGCTCTCTGTAAATCCTATTTTTCATAATCGGTCAAAACACATAGAGATTCCATATCACTATGTAAGAGATATGGTAGACAGAAAAATTATTAAACTAGTCTACATCAGCACTGAGGAACAAAATGCTGATATCTTCACTAAATCCCTTGCAAGGGTGAAGATAGAATTCTTCAGGACCAAAATTGTTTTGATCAAAATATGAACTATTAATGTACATTTCATTCATAAATATATATATATATATATATAATTTTTGAAATATTTCAAAATTGTGTGAAGATGACGATCTTCTGTTTATCGTTTCTATTTCAGGGTGACGATCCTGACAATAGAAACCAGGTCTCAAGATAGACTCCCGAAAGGGGTTGAGCCGGATTGGTCCGGACATCTTGTTACCAAAATCATCACTTGTTTAACAATTATTTAAGATAGACTCCCAAAAGGGGTTGAGCCGGATTGGTCCGGACATCTCAAATATGTATATTGTTATAAGTGATAAATTATCATGATATGACATTTTGAATTGAGTCATATATTTTGATGTGAAAATTCTACAAAATTGGTAAACTCTCTCTCAAGAGGGAGTGTTAAAATATGTTCATTCGTGTTTACAAAAATGACGTAAAACTATCATATATATATATATATATATATAATGAGTTATAGTATATATATACTAATATAATATATCAATCATTAATTATGTTATACATATATATATATATATATATATATATATATATATATATATATATATATATATATATATATATATATATATATATATATATATATATATATATCATAATATATATAAAACACTAAATATAAATCGAATGGTATAATCTACAATTCATAAGTTAACTATGTATCACGATACTATCGTGATTGTTATACATAAATAGTCACGGTATTATCGTGACTGTTCATGTATAACAGTCACGATAACTATCGTGACAGTCCTATTACAATTTGTTAATGCCGACAGGTTAATGCCGACAGGTTTTAAAAATAGCGACTATATTATTATTATGTCGTTTGTTAGGAAATAGTCGGTATTCAAAAGACATGACTGTTGACATTTCCATCGATTCAACTTATATATATAGTTGATCTTCGTTGGTCAATCAATCAATTACAATGGCAATTGCATTGATCAGCGAATATCAACTATACATAATATATTTATATATTAGTATCTTCCGATCCTCTTTCCTTAACATTTTCAACTTTTGATCGAGGCATTCTCTCTCCGGAGAGGTTGATAGATCATAAGGGGTTGATGTCATAGATCTTTGTGAGATAATATTGGTCTTAGCGTGTTAGATTAATCTGTCTACTTTGTTTGGGTTAAAAGTGAAAAGGCTAGGGGATCATGCTCTACTTCCTTTGTGGATAGTACCAGAAACCCAAATCCTTGAATCTGGAACTAGTCTCCATGTGGTATATCTTGCAAGTCACCTTTAGAGAGGGTTAACCATAGTGGACATTCCCTTAATTGGGTCAACCACATTGACGAAACCTCAAGCGGTAATAGCCATTTTCACCGTGGTAGTGACAACCGTATATAAATGTCCTGTTGGAAGAAATCTCCATAGGTGTGGTCTCTTGTTGGGCTATCAGATCTCCCTAGCAGATCCTGAAGATTAAGTTTTCGAACTGTGTCAAAACCCCGGTGCGCCTGGATTGGAGTTCGCCCTCTTGGATCATAAAAGTTGCAGAGTCAAACCATTACTAAAAACCCTAGCGAGGCCAAATTTTCATTTTCTAGGGTATATGTGCATTATTGCAAAACATTTTTGGAACATACACAATTAGCGCTTCTAAGGATTAGAACGAATAAAATCACTTGATTGTTCATGCGCAAGGTTGCTTTTGCCCTTGTTCATTATTTTCAAACATGCTTGAAATCATTTGCTTGCTATTTTGCGTGCTTGTTTATCTATCTGGTTATTGAAAACGAACAAATCTGTTACAATCCTCAAATCTAGACATTGAAATTTGCAAACAATTTGAAACTGAAAACCCTAAATTTGCAAAATTTGAAGTGAAATTCCTTTCTGGAGTCAAAAGTCATCTCAGGACGTCAGAAAGTCATATGAGTTTATATCAAATGTCATTTCATTATTGCCCAAATGTCATATGGTAAAGAACCTAGTGTCATACAAGTCTTTCTTCCAGTCAAATTCAAAAAAAGTCAAATCCTGCTAGCAACTATCGTGCGAGTTTTTGCAACTATCATACAAGCTTTTCAATTGTCGTTTCATAGCATACCCACTATCGTACGAGTCTGCAGAGTGTCATTTGGGAAAATTTTGAAAGTGTCAAAAAATTGTCAGAATTGCCAGATACTTAGCTTTTTCAGCCTATTACCAGAATCTGTCGAACAAATCACTATGTCAGGAACAGAGCAGTAGCTATTGAGAATCCTATCATTTTCCAAAAGTGGCCTTTTGAATCTGATTCAGCCTTCTGTTTAATCAATTTGAGTCCTTTTCATCTTGTGTCAAAACCTTGTCAGATTTATCAGTCTTCTATCAAATCTTCAAAAACAAACGAAGTGTTGTGAACTTGTGTCCGCTATCTTCTGGGCAATCTACCCATACATCTAGGGCACAGTATCCTTCACCCACATCTAATCAAATCTTCAAACCAATCAAACCTTGACAAGGTTGCGTCATCTAATTTTCTTGCATCAAATCATTCTTCAGTTGTCTTCATCTTATTCTTTTGCTTCACCCAAGGTTAATGGTGGAAACTAGAGCTTCCTCCCACAAGAAATCTGGGGAAATATCTCATACTTTACCTTTGACTCAAATAGGTCCAACTTTTGAGCAACTCCGTGATTCTGGTCTTTACAAAGACGACGGTGCTGGCAACCTTTGATGAAAAACTGGTTACATTCCTCCTTCATCAACTCACGGAGGTACCCAACAAACCCCACATCAATCTATTCTAGGGAGTCCACAAACTCCTACCATATCTCAAGTAGGGACAAACTTTGGCTCTCAAAGAGCTCAATCTCAACATGGTGTAGATCAGGAACCCACACCTGAAGAAATTTCTCAATATCAAAATGATGATAACTTCAAACGAATGATGAAGCATTTCTTGAAAGAAGATAGAGAGGCATGCTTTTTACAATTAGCTCATCAAGGAGCTAAACTTCCTCCCAACTTTAATGTTGAAGATATCATCACACATGAGGAAGAAACTCTGATAACGGCCATGATGAAACAGATGCATGCTTTACAAGTCAAACTGAATAAACTCAAAAAAGACAAGGAACCTAAGGAATTCTCCATGGAGGCTCTATGTCCTTTTCCTTTTGAAAAAGACTTGTATATGCCACCATTTTCGAAACAAGTGGAGATGCCCAAGTATGATAAGTATGACAAACACTCTGACCCTCAAGATCATGTCAGAGAATTTTGTACCCAATCAATGGAGTTCATGCACAAACCAACCTATCTGATGCGTCTCTTCCCTCGATCTCTGGGAGGAGTGGCCATTCAATGGTTCTCTCGATTATCTTCCATTATCAAAACTTTTGAGGAGTTGATCAAATTATTTTATCAGCAATACTCCTATAATATTCAACATCCAGTCACCGTGATTGATATCTGTAATCTCAAGTAATATCCAGGAGAACCATTCCTAACATTTCTCAAGAGATGGAGGAAGAAGTTCTCTCTATATGCCAAACCTATTCCAGAAACAAAAAAATTCGAAATCTTCATCAATAACCTTGTTCTAGAAATCAATTATCCTCTACAAATGCAAGATCATACATCTTTTGATAAGATGGTGGATAATGCTAGGGTATGTGCAAGATCACGAGGGGCCAAAAAGTGGCGATGTCAGTTCAAAACTTTGACAATGTAGCTAACAACTTTTTTTTCACCCGAATTTGATAAAATGAAAAGGGTATCTTAAGGAGATTATCAGCTTTCTATCGATATAATTGCTGTCAAATTTTGAATTCGGTAAGTAATTATTAGTTATTTTCTAATTGAGCTACCTCTAAAGTGCTGATTTATATATTGATTGAAAAATGACTATAACTTTTAGATGGTATAACATTTTTTAAATCTAAAAAATGCGTCACATTCTATGTTTCACCTACTATAAGGAAAAAAAAATAAAATTTGAATTTTGTAAAGTTTTGAATGAGTTAAGGTGGTTAGACACGGGAGTTTTTTCATTCTGAAAATGTTGTAGCAAAAAATTCATAATTAATTATTTTTTTGGAATAAAATTACAAAAAAACATGCGTCACATCCAAACATGAGTCTACTACTTATATATAAAATATTATAATAAAATATTATCATTTGATTATGATTAAGGTGGTCAGACATACACCTACTTCTTATTTTTTTCCTAAAATTTTTGTACTGCTGCATTGAAATCTATACTTTTCACCAATCATACTAACTTTTTCTCAAAAAAGGACTAGTAGTTTAGAAACTACATTCAATTTTCTATAGATTCTATTCTTACAACTTTTTGATATTAGGTTCATAGCTAGTTGAAATTTTCACGTCAAGTTGACTAACCCTGATTTGCTGATTTTTCATTGCCACTTAAGGGCATAGTTTGGCCCCTCATGATCTTGCACATACCCGCTATCAAAATAAAAAAAGTGCTTGTGAAAAAAGGAGAAATCACACTTCAGAAAGACAAGTATGAATCTGGCTCTAGTTCTAAAGACAAGAACAAGAATTGGAACGAGAACAAAGGCATCTTCACAGATGGCATTGTTGATACTATCCATGCCCCATCAAAGGCACCAGCCTACAACCTAACTCTTGGTTCCCAAGCCATTAAAGCTTCAGAACAAAAGTCATCCGAACCATTTCAAAAGAAGCCAGAGTACAAATCTTGGGATAAACAGTGAAAGTTCACTCCTCTTGGAGAATCTTTAGAATCAGCTATGAAAACTCTATTGGCTGATAACATCATCTCTTTGCCAGCGATCCAACCACCTGATTCTGAACCTAAGCCAAAATGGTGGAGAAAAAATGAATTCTGTGATTTCCATCGAGGTAAAGGTCACAAAACTAATAACTTCTTATGGTTGAAACACACCATTCAATATCTGATCGATAGGGGAGACATCACAGTTGACAATCCTAAGAGCACTAACGATCATACAACATTCACAGAACCATTTCTGAAACATGGTCAAGAAGTTTCATCTTCTCAACCTAATATGGGGGCAAAAGTCAATTATGCTTACCTTGGAAATAATGCTACCATCAATATGGTTGAACCCTATCTTTCAGAGCATTGCAATGTCATCACAATTGTAAGAAGAGATAGACAAAATCAATCCACCAATGTAGTTACTTGATCACAAGCCCAAGCACATCTGAAAGGAAAAATCCTAGATTCATCAAATGTCCCTAAGGTGCCATTCAATCTTTCATCTGCTTCTAAACAGAAGGCTGGTTCCAAATCTTCCAATCCAAAGGATACAAGGCCTACATCTTATAGCATTGTTCAACAAATCCAGCACACTAATGCCAAAATCTCCATGTTTGAGTTGCTTCGAATATCTCCAGCTCACAGAGCCATACTAGACAAAGCTTTGCTTGGTTCCAATGTTCTTGATGACCTTGATTTAGATAGGTTCCAGACTATGGTTGGACATCTTACATCTCCGCAATATATCTCCTTTTCAAAGGAAGATGACAACTCCTTAAGTCACCCACATAATCAGCCTTTGCATATAGAGGTCTTGATCTAGAACCATAGAGTCAAACATGTGTTGATAGATGGAGGCGCGGGCCTAAACATTTGTTCTTACAACTTGATCACACAATTGGGATTTTCAGAATTGGCTATTGATCCTAGAAAGAAAATAACTATCAAAGCCTATGATGAACGAGAAAGATCTTCTAAAGGCACCATTGTCTTATCCATCTGAGTGGGTCCAGTTATCAAAGATACCATCTGTCAAGTGCTTGATCTACCTTTGGCCTACAACATCCTCCTAGGGAGACCATGGATACATGAAATGCAAGCCATTCCTTCTACATACCATCAATGTTTGAAGTTTCCTTATGAAGGAGTAGAGGTTACTATCCCCGCAGATCTAAATACAACTTGCAATACATTGAAGGAAAGTGCTGATAAGCTTGTTCCCAATAACAGCGAATCTTCTACTGAACAACTAAATGTTGCTTCAGCATCCAAAATGGAAGACATTGCTAAAAAGGTCAATATCAAAGAAAATGGGATGGGAGAATATATTATAGAGCCAGTCTTATCTTTGACATCTCTCCCTATCTCACCTAAGTCTTATGGACAATCTTTGAAACAGTCCAAGCCCAAACCTAAGGAACCTCTTGAAGCATATAAAAAGAATTTTGTGGCAGAACAAGTATCCAAGCAAGAGTTTGAAGAGGATGAAGCTGTGCTATCATGGCTATACAAAGATGAATTTGAATCCCACAATGTTCAAACTAGCGACTCTATAGCACCACAGATCCCTTTTAAGTCACACGGTCTAGGAAATAAATTGATAGCTAAGATGGGATATCTAGGTCAAGGACCTCTAGGAGTCAGAGGAAAAGGTCTTGAGGCACCTCTCCCACATACTGGTAGAGAAAATAAAGACAAAGTTGGCTTAGGCTTTAAAAAGAAACCCTTCCACCTCAAAGGTAATTGTTCTCAAGTCATAGAGCAGATCACACCAGGAGAACCTCTTCTTAAGAAAGAAGAAACAGAACCATCAGATAGTGATTCAGATAGCTCAGAACTCATCCCCTATGAAAAATTGCCTAAGGAGATCAAATACCTTCTTGATGATAAAGATGATCCAATCAAAAGAATTAATGTAGTAGAAACACAAGAACCTACTATCAATCAAGAGATAGTTGCAACACAAGAACCAACTAATCTCAAAATAATCAAGAAGAAGAAGGTGGTAGTTATTCTGAAACTGATTGCCATGAGTATGAATTCAAATAAAAAACTAAGGGTAACCCTTCTTGGGGTATTCACCTTGACTTTACTCATGTTCTAAGATTTCCTAGAAATCCTGACTCAGAAGCTGAATCAAATGACTATGAATGGGGAGCCATTCTAGAACCAGATGAAGATGAGCTTATTATAGA
Source organism: Chamaecyparis obtusa (assembly GCA_027943335.1). Classification (NCBI taxonomy): domain Eukaryota; kingdom Viridiplantae; phylum Streptophyta; class Pinopsida; order Cupressales; family Cupressaceae; genus Chamaecyparis; species Chamaecyparis obtusa. The sequence continues at coordinate 154,899 of BSBK01007315.1, forward strand.
GAAATATGTTGATGTTATTCACCAATATGCACCTCATCCCAACATAAGTCTAGAGCGAAATGATGAACCTATCGAGTCTGATCCACCTATGGCTGAATTGGACTCCCACGATGGCATTGAGCCTATTCACAAATTGAATGTCTTAAGTTGTAATATCACCTTTGAACTCGAGCATTGGGTTAGGACCAGTGGTGATAGATCCATATCCGTAAACACTATCTCCCAATCTTTCCCCACTTTGACTATCCAATATCCAGAACTTATTGATCAAACCTCCACAAATCCAAGCCATGGTATTTATACCTTCCCAAATGACTATGCCCTTGCTTTCTACCTCAATGTAGTTGAGCCTATGAGTACTTCCATCAGTGAACCGAGCGTTAGCATGATAGAGTCTGACATCAAATATCCGAGTCAGAAAAATAAGAATAAAAAGAAAAAGAAAAGGAGTTCTGAGGGTGAAAACCACTTTGTGGCAGTCTCAAAACCTACAAAAGTAAAAATAAAAGACATATCTGTAATGTCCCCAAATAATTTAACATTAATATTTGGAGTAAAAATAAAGAATAAATAATGAATTAAAAGTTTTGGCTATTTCCAAACCATATTACAAATATGATCATATTATTACTTACAGTCTTGAGAAGGGAGAAGACATTGGAGGCAGACCAAAGTGCTTAGAGACCATTTAATAGACTTACTCAAAGTTTATAGACTCAGCCTTTAACCTGTCTCGAGCTTAGGCTCTCAAGGTTAAAGAGGGGGCTGGTCCCTACCCTATTTTGGAAGCTATCAGTTGGATTTAGATTGCCCCTCTTTGGTGGCCTCATCCTTCCATACTCAGGCCAGAAGTAGTAATAGAGATCAATTTTATATTATGTTTGGGATCTTTAATTTCTTATGAACATAGAGAAACTAATTAACACAACAGAACATTATATGTTGGAGTAGTGATTGTTCCAATAACATAACTATTAATACTTGCCGAGGATATCAATTATGACCTTACATCTTCAGCGATACATATTTATTCAAGATACATAATAGAATATTCAAATATATATTATATATATATATATATATATATATATATATATATATATATATATATATATATATATATATATATACTTTATACATAACTTATCTATATGGATCTTCTATCTGATTGCACTATTATATATATATATATGATTTCACTATTATATATATGATTATACCGTTATGTATATATATATATATATATATATATATATATATATATATATATATATATATATATATATATATATATATATATATATATATATATATATATATATATATGTATGTATGTATATATATATATATATATATATGTATGTATGTATATATATATATATATATATATATATCTGATTACACTTCTATTAATATATAATAATATATATATCTATATATATTTGTATATATATATTAGATCATAAATAAAATTCCTTATTCATAATATATTCATTATAATAATAATAATATGTAATTCAGAATTGATTCTTAGATAATCTACAACATTTTTGTATACTGTCATGTGATACTTACTAGTCTCTTTATATATGTATATAATATATATATTCTTATTCTGCAAATCAATAGTGATGCATGGGCTTCAGCATTCCACTAGCTGTCAATATAAATTCTGCTCTTCCTTGTATGACTTTCCCTAACTGATAATGGATTGCAGAGAGATATTTGTGTATATCTCTATATGACTGTAGAAGAAATTATATTCTTTGTATATACTCTGTAGTATTGCAGAAGATTATTCTTTAACTCCTTTTCAATACCCAACATATATTTCATAATCTCCATCTACCATTCTCTTATTTACAATACTCCTGTTCGATGTCATTGTTGAATGTATTAAGCATATTCCTCAATTATTAACAAGAGTTCCCAGGCTTCAGCACATAAAAAATATACATGTAGAAGACTATGTCTTGCCTTATCACTTACAGAACTATCGATAGAGAAGACCGTTTTGCAACTTAATTCTTCATCTTCCTATTTATTGTGAGGTTCCTTTTCAATATACATCTTTTATTCCTGCACTGTTATAGAAGATGTTTCCCATTCAAACAAGGTGGAAGGTATATATTTATGGATGCTGTTATTGGAGTGTTGACTCAAACCTTATTATCTGAATACCCAATATAAATAATTTTCCTTATATCTCCCCCATTCCAAATGATATGATCTCCAATAAATATATGCACACTGCATGGAAGAGGCACGTATGAAGAGATGCCTCTCTAAACTGAGTGGTTACTGTCTCCTTAGTTTCTTTACTAATCGTTGATGGCATGCTTAGTTAATAATTATTTATTTATTGATTTATTTATTGGATCAATAAATATTTGATAGGAATATTTAATTAACAATTAATATATTCTTTAATTAAGTACTTCAATTAATTATATTTATTATTGATCATTATCTTGAAAGATATTAATAATATTAAAATAGATTAATATTGATATGATAATAATATAGGTATTATTGATAAAATTATAATATAAGTATTATTGATATATTATTATAATTGAATATTAAATTTTATTTCTAGAAGGGGATATCACAGTATCCGAACGTGAAAACCTCTCTGAGGCACCTAAGGATGAGATATTTGATGTCCTCCTGAGTCATTTATAGGACAGATCTCCAGTTCTAATTGAGCCCACTCAATCTATCAATTTGGGTACAATAGAGGAACCACAGTTGATTCATGTAGCACAATCTTTATTAGAAGAAGAGAAGCAAAAATTTACTACATTCCTAACAGAGAAAAAGATCGACTTTGCATGGAAATATTCAGATATGCCAGGATTGGATCTTAATCTTATAATGCATCATTTATCCATAGCTCCAAATGTTAAACTTGTTAAACAAAAGTTGAGAAAGATGCATCCTCATGTTGCACTCTTGGTAAAAGTTGAATTAGAGAAGCTCCTAAAAGATGAATTCATTCGAGTTATTGACTATGTAGAGTGGATCTCTAATATTGTACCTATTTCTAAACCAGATGGTTCAATCAGAGTGTGCATAGACTTTAGAGATGTGAATAGAGTGTGCCCTAAGGATGATTTTCCACTACCTAACATTGATATGATAGTGGACATGACTGCGGGTTTCGAGATGTATTCCTTAATGGATGGTTTCTCTGGATATAACCAAATAAAAATTGCTCCAGAGGATCAAGAGAAAATTGCTTTCACATGTGCATGGGGTACCTTCTGTTGGAATGTCATGCCATTTGGGCTTAAAAATGTTGGTGCTACATATCAAAGAGAAATGACATCTATTTTTCATGACATGATGCATCGAACCATGGAAGATTATGTTGATGATACTTTAGCAAAATCTATGATTAGAACTGAACATCTAAAGGACTTGAGCATGATCCTAGACAAAATGGAAAAGTTTAGTCTCCGACTAAATCCTAAGAAGTGTGCTTTTGGTGTCACTTTTGGAAAGCTCTTAGGATACATAGTTTCAAAGAAGGACATTGAGGTTGATCTAGCTAAAGTAAAGGCTATAATAGAGATGCAACCTCCCAAAAATATCAGTCAAATGAGAACCTTACAAGGGAGAGTACAATCTATCAGAAGATTTATATCATAGCTTGCTGATATATCACAACCTTTTACAAAAATATTACATAAAGGTGTGACCTTTGCATGGAATGAAGAATGTGAAAAGAACTTTAACCATATCAAGAAGTATTTATCAAATCTACCTATCTTGATGCCTCCTATTCATGGGAAGCTTTTGATCTTATATGTCTCTGCTACAGATACATCATTGGGGGCATTGCTAGCACAACATGATGAGAACAAAAAGGAAAGAGCTATATACTATATCAGTAGGACATTGGTTGCATATGAGAAGAACTATTCAATGATTGAGAAAGCTTTTCTAGCTGTGATCTTTGCATCACAGAAACTAAGACATTATATATTAGCTCATACCACACAATTGGTAGCTAAAATTGATCCACTCAAGTACCTACTAAGCAAAGATGCCCTCACAGGTAGATTAGCTAAATGGGTTATGCTCTTAAGTGAATTTGATATTGAATATGTGGAAAGAAAAGCTATAAAAGGACAGGTTATTGCTGATCAATTAGCAGATGCACCTATGATTGATGATACACCAATGCAAATAGAATTTCCAGATTCCTCTATCATGACTCTTTCTTCTAGAGAATGAAAATTATTCTTTGATGACTCCTACACACAGAATGGATCTAGAGTAGGCATATTGTTCATAACTCCTCAAGGATACTCAATTCCAAAAGCATTCAGGTTAAAGTTCCCTTGAACAAACAATATTGTAGAATATGAAGCCCTTTTGAATGGCATGAAACTAGCAATTGAGTGGAGAGTGACAGAGCTACACATTCATGGAGACTCTCAACTTGTTATCCATCAAATCAATGATGTGTACCAAACTAAAGATGAAAAACTCATTCCTTACAAGAGAATGGTAGATGATCAAAATATTTCATATCTATCACATTTGAGCAAATTCCTAGAATGGAGAACAAAGCTGCCGATGCAATGGCAACACTATCTACTTTATTACAACAGCCTGAACATGAGCTACGCTACGAGTTCCTAGTGGAAGCACTATCTTATCCTGCATATGACTCCCCTGAAACCCGCATGATCTGCACTGTTGTTGGTCATGATTCATCCAGATACAAAAACCTATTTTCCTATCTCCAAGACCAAATCATTCCCAATACCTTCAACCGCCATGAAAAGAGATACCTTATCCATAATGCCTCTTGATATGTCATCATTGGTCACGATTTGTACAAATAAGGTCTAGATGGTACACTACTTAGATGTTTAGAACGTGAAGAGTCTCAACGTGCATTAGAGGAAATCCATGATGGTATTTGTGGGTCACACTCGAATGGTTTAACACTAGCTCAAAAACTTATTAGGGCTGGGTACTATTGGCTTGAAATGGAGAAAGAGTCTATCAAGTTTGCTAAGAACTGTAAAAAATGCCAAGTGCATGGCAACTTAATTCATGCTCTAGGGAGAGATCTAATTCCCTTTACTACACAATGGCCTTTTCACCAATGGGCCTTTGATCTTATAGGAGCTATACATCCTCATTCTTCTAACGGACATACCCATATAATCATAGCTATAGATTATTTTACAAAATGGATAGAAGCAATCCCTTTGACACAAGAAACTAGAAAACAAATATCTATGTTCATATTGAACTATATCATATGCAGATATGGGATACCTCATTCCATAATCACAGATAACAGTGGACAATTCAAAAATAAAGACCTAGATGATCTATGTGCCAAATTCAAGATCACACAACATTGGTCTTCTATCTACTATCCCCAAGGGAATGGACAAGCAGAGGCTTCTAACAAGAATCTATTAAAAATCTTGCATCGTATAGTTAATAAAATAGGAAGAGACTGACATCTCATGATCAATATAGCTCTTTGGGCCTATAGAAAAAGTATCAGAATGCCTATTGGGGCTACACCTTTCACTTTAGTTTATGGGTTTGAAGTGGTACTACCTATTGAGGTTGAAATCCCATCACTAAGAATCAAAATGCACGGTCTAGTAACTGATGATGACTACAGAGTGTTTAGGTTGCAAGAACTTGAACTACTAGATGAGCACAGACAAGCAGCATATGATCATCTCAAAGTATATTAGAAGAGAATGTCTAGAGGTTACAACAAGAAAGTCAGACACAGAGAATTTCAGGTTGGTGATCTAGTCTTGAGAGAAAATCCTAAAAATCAACCACATCGAGAACACAAGGGGAAGTTTGAACCCAACTGGCTGGGTCCCTTTGTAATCACTGCTACTTTTGGCTCTGGTGCCTATCAACTCTCAACAACTAAAGGAGAACAACTCTGAGAACCAATCAACATTCTCCATCTGAAGAAATTCTACACCTAAGGCATTCAGTCTATGGTAAAATGTCCTAAACAAAATCTTAAAAAATTGAAAAAGAAAAATACAAAAAAAGAAGAAAAAGAAAAAGTGCCTTGGTGAAAACTTGGAAATAGGCGCCTTGGTAGGAAAAATAGAATCTCTGCCAAGATGGTGAAAACCCAATAAACGAGTGCCACTTATTTCAAAATGCTCCATCTATCAGCGCAATCTTGGTCTTTCCTGGCTTTCAGTCTTGCTTTAGTTTGTACATATCTCTCAGTTTATTTTCAATAACTTAGTCTATACACCAATCGGCTCAAGCATCTGTATCCTATCAATGTTCCAACTTGGGGGCAATCAATGTCATATCCTATGGCCTCCAATGTATCTTAGATGTATCATATACAGTCAGAGTCCTTTGAAGCTTCATTTGAGTCAGTCAGTCAGTCAGTCTCGTCTCCAGAAAGGATTTTGCCTCTACAACAACGCAATCAAACAAACTAAAAACAATCTATGCTTTTTACATGCTTTTATCTCCTTGTATGCTTACTGATTCACATTGAGATTTTTGCATATTGTGTCCCTTCGAGCTCTTCGATGATGTCCTTTATAGGATTTAGAGAGTGATGACTGGGGGCATAATCTTTTCTTTGTTTTCTTCTTGTATGTGAACATCTAACAACTGTGGAAATTCTGGATTGAAATGGTGTTCGACTGTAAGAGTCTCTATCTCAAATTGGATGGCCATGCATACCTCGACCATTGATACCCAAAAAATTCAAGGAAGTTTTGATCTAACTATTATCTTTTTGAGTGAATTATTTCTTCTATTGTGAATTGTGATCTTACCTAAGGATGTGAACAATAAAGGGTCACTACGAGTAATTCACATTGGATTTTGAATGATTTCTTGACTGTTTGATGTGTTTGTATGCAAGGTGTATTTTGGTCATCACGACGTTTATGTTTTGATGCTTATACAAATTGCTATATCAAAATGGACATGATATTCAGGTCATCCTGGCATTTGTGCCTTGGTGCTTATATCTAATCTGACATTCCAAAAATAAAATCAATATTCATGTATCCATGGTTGTTGACCAGTGGGTGTTGTATTGATTCTTGCACATGCAAATCGATATTCATATGTCTATGGTTTCATAGCTAGTGGGCATTGTATTGATTTATCCAGTTACCTAAAAGTTCAATGATGATAACAAATCGACATATGATCAGTGAGTAGGTCCTAGGTCCTAGGTTGCATTTCATTTTGCATGTTTCTTTGCATTTTGCATGTCTGCATGATCTCACAAATGGTTGGAAACACTTCAAAGCTTAAACAGTTCTTCATATCAATTCTTCATATCTAACGAGAACTGAGTCTCACTCGAAGGTCTCTTCACCGAATCGCAAGCACTAACCCTCCTGGGTTAAACATCCTTTTGACATAAGACTGTGTACTTGTCTTCATCAACCTGCAAAAACATATCATGTGTATCACTGCATCTACATCCCATATCATTACCATTTGTTGCATTACATTACATCCAGTGCATAAGCATAAATCATACATACATCTTTTCATAATCAATTACATTTGCATCACATCCATACATATGAAAGAAATCATTGCATTGCATTGATCCATACATAAATTCTACACTACTCATAGCATAAACATCACATGATATCATCATGAATCGAAACATGACAAGTACATATGAAGTCACAACCAACATATCGATCTCATATATATCAAAAGAAAATCTCAAACTAGTCAGGGGTGCCCTACTGGCACAATATACAAAATAATGAGCTCCAGAGAGCTATCAAAGTCAGCACAATATATCAATGATAAAAAAGAACAGAGTATATCAGAACATATCACAGATCAATCAACTATCAGCATGCTCCTCTGCATCTAGTGGAGGTGGAGGTGGGGCATCAGGCACTGACTCTACTCTCAGGGCCCTAGCTCCTTCTGATGCCATCATGAACTGCAAATAGGTAGGAACTCTCTGCGCTATAGGAATGGTAGAATAATAAGCTGATACATAATATTATGATCTCGAGGTCTGGTGAATCACCTCTACCTGTAATTGTTGTACCTCCCTAGTAAGTGCAGTGTGCTACCTATCAGCCTCTAGGAATCTCTCCTCCCATCTAGCACTGCGTATCTTTAGGTCCTTGACCTGAATCTTGAGACGTCTGATGGTCTCTTGTGGGGTAAGAGGAACAACTGGATCAACATCAGCTACTGGCATCTCTGTATCCTCTATAGGCCACTCTCTTGTCTCTGCTCTCTGCACCTTGCGGTGTCTGACCTCTGCACCTAAATCAAAAGTGGCATCATCCTGTACCGCATCAGTATCCACACCACCTGGTACTTGCTCAGCTGCTAAAACATCATCCACTCCACCAATACCACCCAATGTGCCTCTCTCTCCTCTGCTCTGTCTTTGTGTATCGACAGATCTCTCTACTGAAGAAGTAGTGGGACGAGGGGGCCTCATCTGTCTAGATGGTCTTTGTGGTAGAGCCATCGCTCTGGGTCTCAGGGGTGTTGGATGTATCGTTGGAGCTTGTGTTGGTCTGGGGCCCTATGGCATAGGAGCACCTGTAATGTCCATCGCCTCCTCCATGGAGGGAATTAGCTTAGTCAGATCTAAAAACCTGTGAATGGGGTGGTCTACTAACCATGATACAAATCTATTTGTGACCCCTACATCCAGTACCTGAGGATGGTAATCCCAATCTCTACCAACTATGGCACAGTACTCTTGTGAGCATAAAGCGTAAGATAATTTGGTAGACCAACCTAAACCAAGCTCCCGCGCAATCTGAGCATAAGTGGTGTAGTCCTCTAGGGCATCCTAAATCCGTCCATACTGTCGCCATACTCTAGTGATAAGGAATCTCTTAAGGATGGTAGAGGTTCGGCTTATCAGAATCCTACTTTGAAAGAAATAGCTGAACTGCTCCCAAGCAGTAGGCCAAGGCTCAATGCCTACATATGGTCTCCAATGCACAAAAGTCATATCATCCAGACACTGCCTCTAGTACTTGGGGTGTCCCATCCGTACCTGTGTCACGTATCCTACGTATGCATATATAATCGGCTCATGAGGCTGCCACTGTGTTTGATACACTGGTCTCACTACTGGGATGTGCTCCCACGCCCAAATCTGTAATACAAGGGCTCCTGCTGCAAATGATCTACTCTCATGATATATAATCTCATGCATCTCTAAGAACATGTGTGCCAGGAGGCACTAACCCCAAGCCAACTCAGAGGGAGTGGCCATCAAACGTGCTATCATGGGTGCCCAGTCCATCAAAAGACCATTTTGCTGATGGTCAGACATGATGATACCACCGATCATACCAGCTATAATACACTCCAATCGGTGGGTTTGGCCATATCTCTGTACAAGTAACTCCCAAGAAATCAAAGAAGTCATTTGGGTGTCATCTCCGAAGATACGTCTAAAAGCAACTAATCCTGAGTTCCCAGAACTCACGTACTCAAGTCTCCTACTAGCATGAAATGGAATACGCAAAATCCTATACACATCCTCAGGGGTCACGATCATCTCCCTTGTAGGCAAGTGAAATGTCTGGGTCTCCGAATGAAATCTCTCAATTAGAGCTGTCAATAAACCGTGATTTACCCTAATATTGGGTAACTGAATCAGGAACTCAAAACCACACGCAACAAGGTGTACTCTCATGGGGTCAGGAAGTGATATGCATAGCCTCTGAGTAGCTGGATATGAGTGCCGAACATGAACATCAGGGTATACAGCCTACACAGACCAAAATAATAAAGAAAAAGGGGAATCCTATCAGTAATTCAATCACAGATCAGATTGTAAGTACAGACAAGGGGCAATTTGATATATCAGAAGGTGAGTTAATAGGTCAGCTATCAGCATCAGCAATCAGAAAAACAAAAATCTTGACCTAAAATAGAGTTTTGAGCTCACTATTTTTCATACGACAGTCCAGACTGGCACCGAAAGTCGTACGACACTCTACAGTAGCCCATACGACAATCCATGTTCAAACGACATGGGATACTTCATCATATGAGTTTTGAGGGACCCGATGAAATGTCGTACGACTCATGGGTCCCCTTCATATGACACTAGGTGGGTCATGAAATGACAAAGCAAATGCAATTCGAATGTCGTACGAGTTTGGGGAAGGACTCATACGAGTTTTCATACATGCGAAAATTAAAAAAACAAAATGCATATGAAAAATTCTAAAAGGCTATAAAACATGAAAAAATTGAATTTTCAGAGGGGCACAGAGGTCCACATACCGGATGTCCATACTGTCGAGGTCTGTCATGTCTCCGGTTGCACTCAAATCAATGCGAACTCACAGGTACCTTCGGTTCTCTTTGTTCTGCCATTTTCTCACTCAGAGGGCTCCACAAGATCTCCAAAGTCAAATGGTTGAAATGATTTGAAAATGACCCTTCTGGCCTTTATATAGCTTTTGACCTAATTTTCAAAAGTGCTTCGTTTTCCATGAAAATTGCACCCCTGGCTAATTTCGATGTTCTAAATCCATTTTCGGAATCAAAATTCAAATCTGAGATCGTTTATTATGTCAAAATCATGATTTAAAATTTTGGGCCCAGGACGGTTTACTGCTTGCATATTCGACATTCAATCATCACAGAAATCTAGTATTCAACTTAACTGATTATCTTACATCAAACTATCAAAATTTCAACTTGGTCAACTATGGTCAGCTCATGGTTTTACCTAGTCAAACTTAGTCTTGTAGACCCTCCAACAATGCAGAATGCATTCTCGAACGTGTATAACCACTTTTCAAATCAATTAACATGCTTCTAAACTATTCAACGCTGACTTTTCTTGTCAGATTTCAATTTTAATCCCGAAGGGGGCATGGTATTGCATATCATTCAAAGTCTGTAATCTAATTTGAAATCATATCTTTGCTGAAATCATATCTTTCCTCAGTAATCAAGACAACAACCACATCTAGTTACTAATTCATCAAAAAGATCTCATCGCTCGGGGCAAATCTATCATTGCTTGGGGCATATCAGATTCATCGAGATCCATATCAATCTAGTATTCTCCTAATTTTGTAAACTGTATCAGCTTTTCATAACCATCGGTTCATTAGTGTTATTTCCTTGGTTCTTCGGTAACTGAAGGGTTTAGATGTGATACCTAAGTGATTCTTCTAAGGACAATCGAGTCTGGAATCAGTCACTCACTTCTTCGCAATCATAAGGTTCGGAATCAGGTGTTTTGACATTTTTTCACAATCATCGGTTCATTTGCTATTATAGTTAACATTATCTTTGGTCATTCAGGACCTATTATCTTCATATCAAATCTTTCAATCAGCTTATGTCTCATATCAATATCAATTTCAATTTCAAACATCAGTTTCATATCTTTATCAAACACAGACTATCTTTGAACAACTGTGCTTTGCACAGTAATTCAAATAGGGGCAAAATGTAATACCCAAAAAATGGGCTATAGGTTCATTAACCTCTATATCAACACATCGAACAAAATCGACATCGAAGTCCTAACCTAACACACATCGGCACATTATCGAATCCTAATTGATTATCCTAAATTCTGCATCAAAGAATATTCCTAGTAATATTCCTATTTATCTTAATTATCTTTAATTTAATAATTATTTGGTGATAAATCCTATTTATCCTAAAGTTTGATTAATTGAATATTCTCAATATTTAATTAATTAGATTTAATTTTGCCACTTAATTATTTAATTGAAGTTAATTATATTTATTCCTAAATTGTATTATTTAAATTTGAGAATAAATCAAAATTCCTATCATTAATTGATTAAATTCTTATTTAATTAATTAAAGCAAGTTGTCATATTTAATGATATTATTTTGGAATAAAAGTTTGAAAAATAATTGATTAACCCATAAATCAATTGTTTTATTTTTCAAAATCAGTTAAGTTAGAAATAAATCACTTTATTATTAAATCAAGTCATAAATAAAATATGCACAATCAAGAAAAACAGACAACTATCAATTATCAATTAAATTTAAACTCTATTTTGAGTTAAACTTTGCTTTTGCTGTTTTTGTGAGTTAATTATTCTTTATTTTCAGATAACTCAAAAATCAAGTTGAGTTTATTTGAGTGATTTATGGCTTTCTTTCATGCACCTCCAAAGCCCTGGATTTTTATAAATTAAGGCTTTAGCTTATTCCAAATCATCTCATATTTTGTATCCTCATGCTGTCAAATTGGAGACTGAAGAATCATCTTTGTGAATCCAAGCTATTGTGAGATCATTCTTGCTTTTGAGTATTGCATATCATTTAGAATTCATCTTAGATCAATTCATTGCATATCAATTTCATCTTAGATTCTAGATTCATATCAGTTTTCATCATATCATTGCATAGAAAATTAAAAAAAATAGATTAATTGCATTCATTACTTCATTGCTATCTTGCATTCAAATCTTTCATTTAGGTGTCGTCAAGGTCATTGATCTCGATTACAATCTGAGAACATCATACTCGCACCTATTAGAAGACAGTAAATCGCCTGGTTAGTTTAGCTTTCAATTTATTGCATGATTTTGATTTCAACTAACCTCTAATGTTTTATTGAAGTGTTGTGTCTACAGACAGATACAAAATTCACACACACAATATCAAGTCCCTTATTTTCTTCAAGGACAAACCTGTCAAGCCCCAACTTTTCAGGGACACAAATAGGTTGCTTCTCATGCAATGAATCACCCCTAAGAGAGAAGCTAGCTTGAGATGATAGAAAACCTCCATCCTCCTGTATGATTTGCTTTATATTTTATACATTTGATGACTCATGTGAACCTTTGAAGACCCTATAACATCTATCAACCATAGAATTACTATACACAAGGAACGACCATGTGTGATTGTGATAAGAAAGAAATTTAGGCAAACACACCTCTATTGTGCATGTAGTTATTTTCATATAGATATAACTTTAAAAAAAAATTCTTGTAATCATATTATGAAAATTACTTTTTCATCACATAACAAATAAATTCCCCACCTTTGACGTGGAAAAAACTAGAAAATAATAACAATCATACCAGAATGAATGCACTTGAGATGGTCTTTTGAGTTGAATCAACCCCTTCAAACACTTTGCAGCACCAACAAACTTAAGTGCCTTTGTCTTCAAATAAATTTATGCCACCAATACTATTGTGTCAAATATTGCACACCAAAAAACATTTTAAAATGCGTTGAAAGCATTCTGACGGACAACCATGTCTTTTTTTAACTTAGACTAGACGGTAAGATCACTGAACCAACTTTTTACAATGATTTCAATAAATGATGACCATCTAATATAACATTTTTTTTTGTTCACAAAGCATTTTCAATTTTTAGTTATGTAACCAATTTTATAGTGAAGGAGAAAAATTACCAGCAGTGCCAAGATGATTATCGAGAAGTTCTCTATCCTGTCAGAAAGGCCTCACTTAACCATAGAAGGTACCAATATTAACCTCAACCAGTTCCACAACTTCTCACATAACTTCAGGCTCAACTTTAAATACAAAATGCTCACGCAATGAACAAAGCTCCACAACTTTACAAGTAATGAAGTGAAAAATAAAATCTAATACAAACGCCAGACGCCAGAAATGATACTCTCAAATCCAATGATCAATCATTCAACTAATTAGAAACCCATTCAAGCCATTCCTTCAATCCTATGCACAGAGACCTGATATCAGGTAGTAATTTGTAGAAGCTCTTTGCATCAGATACAATGGCTTACTTCATTCACCGTTGCAGGGATGCACCATTAAAATTACCTCATGCCATCCTCTCCCATAGAGAGCCTCTGAAGTATTCATTGATGGTTGAAAGAAGATGAAAAAAAAGAACATTGAAACTTTACGCTATTTGGCTTCCTTCATGCGACATTACACAGGCACAGAGAATCCACGATGTGCTCTGATGAATCCATGATGTGGTCTAATACCAAATGATAAATTTTTTTGTATTTAAACCATTACATAACAAATATGAAAATGGAAATTTTATTAATGCAACATAGGATTTCAATTTCAATGTATTCAAATTGATTAGCACTGGCTTTTTAAATCCATTATTTCCAGAACATAACTAACCTACGGGAATAAGTTCCAAACTAACCTAACATTTATTTTATGTAATGCTAACTATTAATGTAGAAACCCCAACAGTCCCCGTGATCTAGAGAAATTTACAAACAACCTGGAAGTTAACTTTAGTTTATTGATTTTGTCAGATTTATGAAGTTTTTGCTTCTGATTGTTTTTCTTGTGTCTAAGATAAATTGCTTACTAGAAAAAGTTATCATGTTTTTGGTTGTTTAATCATGTGAGTTTAGGTGTTGCTATCAATTTTTGGATGATTTTTTAAGAAAATGGTAGTTACATTTTCTCCAAAAAGTCTCAAAAGTCGTCATTTCTGATATCTATTGTTTACAAGCTTAAATTATCACGTTTTAAGCTATATTTGCAATCAAAGTTCTGTTAGTGAAGGAGTATGTGGAAATTAGTGTGCCATTTTAGGTTTTTTTTGCACTTCAATTTGGGATATTAGATAGATTTATGAAATAGTGTAAATATCTCTGTTATTCAAAGCTTAATTCTCTCGCCCTAGTTTTTTTACATCTGTAACTAGGCAACTTAAAATTTGTCAAAATCTTTCTATTTTACTGGGTTAAATCATGCCTCTTTAGGTTTTTCTATCAATTTTTAGATGATTTCAAAAATAAATCAGTAGCTAGGGCTTATATTATTGTGTTTTTAACTGCATTTGCAATTAAAGTTTTGTTAGAAAAGGAGTATGTAAAAACTTTATTAGATCTCTATTATTCAACATTATCTTTTATCATTTAGGGTTTTGTTCACTTCAATTTGGGATATTGGATGGATTTGTGAAATAATGTAAACATCTTTGTCATCTAAATCTTGAATCACCCTAGTTTTTTGCATTTGTAATTAGGCAACTTAAAATTTATCAAAATCTTTCTATTTTATAGGGTTAAATCTCGTCACTCTAGAAGTTGCAATGTAATGTATAGTGTTTTTCTAAATTCAGTAATGTTTGTAGGATTCTATCTTTGAATTGCGAAGGTGTGCAAAGTATTTCAGCCATCTCCTACCTTAAACTTTGAAGGAAAAAAATCTTGAGACCTTGGCCTCATATCCTACCTTAAACTTACAAGTATGGCAAGTTGTTGGAGTGAAAGTTTTTTTTAAAATTATTATGGAGTTTGTAAAAATTATGAAAACTACCTCCTAATAATTTTAATACTAAAATTGTGGTCCCCTTGGAAGGGAAATAGACATATTTTTTAATATTTCCTATTTTGAGGCTCTATTTTTGCAACTTCTTATTTCCCTTTTTACAGTCAAAACTTGACCAGTTACTTTTCACCAATTCAAATTATCTTTGTACCTTCAAATATCTCTCTATTTGTTTATCCCCCCCCCCCCCTCTCTCTCTCTCACACACACACACACACTCCATCTTCCTACCTATTTCTATCCCAAGTATCTCTTTCTCTTTAACCCCCCTCTCTCTATGTCCGCCTCTATCTCTTCGTCTTTCTATCCCTCACTCCCTATTACAAAAAAAAAACATGGGCCTATTGGTAATGGTGTTAGATTATCTTCTTTATGCAAAGGTTTTATTGCAATCATGTTTGAGATGTATGATTGATTTGAGGCTTTCACTTATCTACTAAGACCTATGTTGCAGGAAAAGTATCATTTTAAAAAATTTCATATACATTAATGTTATGTGTTCTACAAGTGTGTGCAAGAAACAAAATAATTTTTTCCCCTAATTTACCTTCCATGGTTCTTTGGTGTACCCATTACATACAAAAGTGCAATTGCTATATATATATATCCTTAACCTTTAGGAAAAAAATGAATTTTATGTACTAACATTTTCAATTTCTTGTACTAACATTGTAATACAAAGAATATGCAATATTTAAAAAAGGTAGGGTAATAAAAATTTATAGCAAAAAAACCAAATAGAACAACACCTACAAAAATACACGATGTTAAAAATAAACATAAGTTATAATTTAAAAATAATTTAATGAAATAGGCAAAAATTATAATTAAGAAATAATCATGAAATAAATAGAGCTTAAAATTTAGAAATAATAAGAAAATAGGTAAAGCTTACAATTTAAAGTAAAGATTATTAGTCGATAGACTATTGTTAGGATGAACTTCCGCTGTATAAACATCAAGTCTCACTTGAAAAAAATTTATGATGCTAGAAACAATCCAAATAGTTTGCTCTTATTTGTGCAAAATTATTACCCGATCTTAACTATTCAAATCCTTTTTGGACTTTTTTTCCTCTAAAACTCGTTACACTAGATTTTTTTCAAGCCTTGCATTCATAACCATCTAAATTCCAATGGCCACAGATTCCTAGATTTGACTTCACTCTAAGCCTCTTGTTGTTAAGTTTATAAAATGGGTGAATTGTCCCATTCAAATATAAATTTGTACAATAATTACTGGGAACACATTCACCTTATATAATTTTTCATAGTAAACATTTAAAGACCAATTGATTCATAAGTTGAAATCCATTGAAGCAATTATAAATATAGTGAAACCTTAATGAACATTGAACACAAAAGAAATCTATTTTGAGGAGACATATAAACAATATCTAGGTGATTTTTTAGTGTTTTTTACATAACTTGGAAAGATTTGTACATAGAAGAAGAGGGGTTTCTTTGAATTGCAAACATGGATCTTGTTTCTCTTCGACTAGTTCTCATTGAAACTTAAATTTTTGATTCCCTCACTTATTCCTTCCATGTTTCCACCGCTAGCTACTATGTCGAGGCAAAGAGACCAAATTGTAAGGCCTCTGTATGTATCAAGACTTCTTTTGATAAGATACACTTGTACTAGATGGCAAATGAAATCTATATGTAGTGACTTCTTCCAGTATGAATTATAATTGTTTGAATATTTGTTGGTGCCATCATAATATGAGAATAAAAGAGACCGTAAAAATTAATAGGTTTGAAATTCATGATGTTTCTTCTCTATCTTAGTACCACGGTTGCATGTACTTGAATTCCTTGACCTTGAGAACTACTTCAGTAGACTCTTGCACATTTTGGGCTATTCATTTCTACATCTAAAAATTTATAAACAAATGTTGAATTCTCATCTTCCTCATCATCATTCAAAATGCTTTTATATCAAGCTACTTACTAAGAACAATCAATATTCAATTTTTACCATAAGTAAACCATTCAAGTTAGAAATACATTTGGGTGAGAAACATTGAATGTGAAATCACGAAAGGTCAATTTGAAGCATATATCAAATTTGACTACTTGGGATACTTCATTTCAAGCCAAAACTAAAGCTAAACATAAAATTTAGGTAATGCGTCAATTGCAATCCTTTTATACTCCTCCCAACCAGAAAAATAAGGTGAATCTTCTCCACGGACACTACAAGTAGCCATCTCAAAAAAACATGTGAATTCTTATTCACATATATTCATTGACGTATAAAACTCAAGTTCTTAGTTTTCTAAGAGTCATGTCCTTCTGCCACATGATAAATTGTAGGAAAATTCTTTTTAAAATTGGGATTTATAACATCCTTTAAAAACAATTGGTGGTATTTTGTAAACAAATTCACAACTTCTCTCTACCCATGCGACATCTATTTCAAAGTTCTCAATCTATAGGTGTCGACGGTGCATTTATTTTCGTGTGAAATAAGTCAGAGGTTTTACACAACAATAGTGTTTTTATAAAGAGTTTAAACTTAAACCTATTTTTTTAATATTAAGGAAATAATATTTTGACTTTTATTAGCATTGTTTAATTTTATCGTTCGTAATAAATTAAATCATATATTTAAAAGAGAAAATGGAACAAAAATGAATATTGAAACCTCTACATATACATACATATATATACTAGCACTTGCACCTAGAGGATGTAATGCTCCGCTAGGGAACTTAGGAGAAATTAACCTAAAACATGTTACTAAGTTTACGGAATAATTTTTTTTCTTAAGAGTTTACAATCAATCATGAATAACAATGTAGAAGCAATCTAACATAAGATAATACATACTAATAAATGTAATGCATTTACATATTACAAGTCTCAAGGGTTCTACAACGTATAATTATGTAAATATAAATTAATCTACTAAGAACAATCCATAACAAAATCACATGATATATCTCACATTCATTTTAAACCCAAATTGAAATATGAATTAACTCTTTACTTAACCATAATGAAAAAGGACACGAATCATAAAGTACACTAACATATTCATTTCAATTGAATAATAAGATGTATCTATTACATCAATGTAATCAAGGTACATATAATAAGATACAAATGGATACATCATAGTCTTCAAATAATACAACTTCCACTACTCATGTCACAGGGATAACACTACTACATAATTACAAGTACACATACATCTCCTAAATTAATGTCTCTAACTTTAATACATAAAATGGAATATAAGATATACATCTCATGACAATAACAAAAGAGTCTCCAAGCAATGAAAAGGAAGATAGAAATAGCATTAAGGTTCATCCAAGAATAAAGTCATGAATGCCGGATCTCAATGGTAATATAATCGCTACCACCCAACTATATGGAACCTAAAGGTCCACTCGCACTGTGCCAAGGAGATAACACCAGACCTCACTCAAGGAAACATCGAAAAAAGAAAACACTAATGCCAAGGTACATTAGATAAAATGGTAGTAATGCTTATATAAGGTTATTAAGCATAAATGATCATGACTTAAATCAAGTGTACCAAATGCAACGTAGGAACCTAGAATACATATAGGAAAATGTCATCACATAAGTCAGAATCTATGCGGTATTAGTAGTCCTTTCATACAGACAAGGAAAAACAACTATGCCAGACCTCAAAGTCTCTCTAGACGGGCAATAGTCTTCTCCCACTTCCATCCTAACTTGTACTAGAACTTAAGGCATGAGCGAGGCACAATTATCTTTTTAATGTTTCTATCCTAATAAATTTATTAATTTATCACTTATTAAGTCAAATTACAAAGAATACCCAGACAACCAATTTAGGGCTCTGGCACCTCCAAAGTAGGCCATTTCCCCTCTATACTCCTAGATAACCTACCCTAATGCTCCCAACAAAATAACCAAAGAGAAAGTAAATCAAAACCATAAAAGATTTTCATAAATCGGTTAACCATGAATGTCATCAAAGACAAGTGCTGGAGCATAACAAATAACTCATCCTATAGGAGGATCTAAACTATCCATACCATACTGGACATCTCATAAACAATTACCAATTCCCATAGTCTCATAACACAAGATCAAATAATCATAAAAAGAATCAAGCATCTCTCTCCAAACATGGAGTAACACATAATCTACAAATGTTGTCATTCATAATACAAAACCATCATAAATGTAGAAACGAGATGATCAAGTTAATTAGGACTCAACACAAATAATGGTTGCCAATAATTACATGCATTTTTCAAATAATATTTTTTAACTTAAATTTATATTTTAATTTTACTAATATTGAATGTGCAACTTTAATTGCATAATAATATTTAATTAACAATTAATATTTTTTAGCATATTAATAATATGCAAATTGATAATTAAATATCAAATCATTAATTTATTAAAAATAAATATAACTAATCCTTCAGTTAAGTCTCTTAACTCAACCTTCTAATTTAGAACTGATAAATCAATTCCTTTAAACTGATGTGCATATAAATGAATGATTATATTTAATTATAAATATCTTTAGCACCACTTAAGATGCAATTTGATAATTAATATCAATTTATATTCTTTAACATTAAATTTAGATTTAGATTTAATATTTAATTAAACCTTTATTTTCATAATTAGACTTTTAATTATGTCTTTTAAATCATCAATGGTATTTAATTATTTTTTATTAATTAAATATCTGTATATTTAATATTTTTATATTCATAAGATATAATTATTTTAATCTCATAATTAATCTTAATTAAACCTTTAATGCATGAATAACACAAAATTCACATCAAGACACATGACAAACAAATACGAAAGAAAAATTGATTAAATCCATAAAGTAATAATTAAGCTCAAAGAAAGGGTTAACAATTAATGTCACCTTGACAAATTTGGAGGATAGTAGACAAGATACTTGTCCACTATTTGAGGACAATAAATGGCATAGGCTGAGATTGAGACTTGGATGCTATCTCCCCTCTCTTACCATTGAGATAATGTGATAGGGCATGCCCATCCTAACAATTCAGGGAAGTCGATGTTTGATACCTGAAATCATACATAAAAGATGAGCACACACACACACACACACACACACACACACACACACACAATGTCGAGGATCGACCGATCTTATGGATCTCGCAAGTAAGTAACTACTCACCACTCACAAACCCATAACAACTTGGATACCTAAATAGGTTGAATAAGACAAGTGGAAATATAGATGTACACTAACAATACACTAGTGTATATCTCCTTACCCTAGTTGCATTAGGATACCTCTCTATAAAAAAATATTTTATTATATTAATAAAAGGGGTTGAAGCCATTTTTATAAAAAATAAGAAGACATGATGTCAAAAATAAATAGAACTTATAATTTAGAAATAATAATGAATAGGTAGAGCTTATAATCTATAATTTAGAAATAATAATGAAATAAATAGAACTTAATATTTAGAAATAATAAGAAAATAGGTAAAGCTTACAATTTAGAAATATTTACTAAACAAGTAAAGATTATTAGCTAATAGGCTATTGTTATGATCATAACTTCCGTCGTATTAACATCAAGTCTCACTCGGAAAGATTTTCTGATGTCAAAAACAATCAAAATGGTTTGCTCTTATCTGGACAAAATTATTACCCAATCTTAATTGTTCAAATTCTTTTTGGATTTTTTTCCCTCTAAAGCTCATTACACTATTCTTTTTCAAGCCTTGCATTCATAACCATATGATTTCCAATGGCCATGAATTCTTGGATTTGACTTCAATTTAAGCCTTCCATTGTTAAGTTTTAAAACATGATGAATTGTCCTATCCAAATATATCTGTGCAATTATTACAAGGAACACATTCACTTTAAAATTTTTTTCCTAGTAAACATGTAAAGACCAATTGATTCAAAATCTAAAATCTATTGAAGTGATTTTAAATATAGTGAAACCATAAGGGTAGAAGCAAAAAGTTGGGTGCCAATTTAGCGGAAGTCCGCAGCTTGAAAATTTGCGCCGCTTGAAACAGGCACCCGTTTTTTAAAAACGGGCACCCGTTTTAGGCTCGGACATCCGATCCGAAATTTGAAAAATGGATACCCGTTTTCCAGAAATGGGCACCCGTTTGTTGAAAAACGGGTACCCGTTTCTAAAAAAAATTTTAAATTTTTTTTTTCATTTAAAATGTTTTTTTAAACACATATTTTGAAATTTATGAAACGGGTGCCCGTTTTTTAAATTTAAATAACGGGTGCCCGTTTCTTAAAATATGCACACGGGAGTTTTCACTCTGCCACGATTTTTGGTTTGGGATAGGTTTGGTGAGACCAAGCCTATGCCTTAGCCTCCAAAATTTTGGCTAAGGCATTGGAATAAAATTTTTAAGGCTTACCGTAATTTTTTGAAGCCCTTCTGGATCGATTTTTTTGACAAAACAAAAACCCATTAAAGATCTCACTATCACGATTCTAAAAATATAAATTTCATAATAATATGGTTATTTTTACTATTTTTACATTATTTATTAGTTGATAGTGGTACATAAACGTAAAATAGTGAGACTCACTAAAACTTTAATAAATTTTTAATTTTTAAGTATTTTTAAAAATAAATTATATGTCATCAATCTAGATTCAATTATTTTGAATTTAAAAAAAAGAATTTTTGAAAAAAAGAAAAATTATATTAAATTATGGTGGCCGTACACGAGAGGTTTGAAAAATAAGCTTTATTGTTAATTAAAAATTAATAAAAAATAATTTTCAAAACAAAAAAATAAGAAAAAATATTCTCATCAATATTCTATGTCTTAGGTATCTTCCCTAAAAAGGATTTAAAAAAATTCATTTATTTGTGTCAAAATATGGTGGCCGTACACGGATGTGGTATGGTCCTGAAACAGGCATTTTGAAAAAGTGGTTTTCAAATATGCCTATCAAAATATAATTTATACCATGTGGGTATTAAAATAAATTATATATTTGAAAAGTAGACTCCAAGTACTACAATTTCTATTAGTGAATTTTTCTGAGATTCAATCTCTAAGTGCCTCAAATTTTGAGATCAATTTAGATAAATTTTGAAAAATAGGAAAAACACTTCCACTTTTTGCAAAAAATTGGCACCCAACTTCTTGCAGCCACCCATAATGAACATTGAACATAAAAGAAATCTATCCAAAGGAGACATAAACAATATGGGTGATATTTTATTGTCATTTACATAACTTGGAAAGATTTACATAGAAGAAGAGGGGTTTTTTCAAAGTGGAAACATGGATCTTGTTTGAGGTCATGATGTTTCTTCTCTATCTCAGAAACATAGTTGCATGAGCCTGAATTCCTTGACCTTGATGTCTGCTTTAGTTGATTCCTACTCATTGTGGGCTATTAATTTATACCCCTACAACATTATCAAAACAACATTGAATTCTCTTCTTCCTCATTGTCATTCAAAATTCTTTATATCAATCTACTCACAGAGAACAATCTACTAGTTGGAAATACATTTGGGTGAGAAACATTGAATGCGAAATCATGAAAGGTGAGTCTCCAACATATATCAAATTTGAACAGTTGGAATACTTCATTTCAAGCCAAAACTAAAGCTAAACATTAATATTTGGCATGTTCTCCATTATCCTATTCTCTATAAGGCTCATATGAATAACCCTTCAGGATTAAGCAGTGTGTCATATGCATTCCTTCTATACTTCTCCCAACTGGAAAAATAAGGTGAATATTCTCCATGGACACTGCAAGTAGCCCTCTTAGAAAGTTGTTGAATTCTTGTTCACATATATCCATCGATGTGTAAAACTCAAGCTCCTAGTTTGCTAAGAGTCTTTTCCTTTGCTGCATCATAAATTGTAGGAAAATTCTTTTCAAAATTGGGATTGATAACATCCTTTAAAAACATTAGGTTGTATTTTGTAAAGAAAGTCACAACTTCCCTTTGCCCATGTGACATCTATTCTGGAGTGCTCAACCTACAGGTGTCAATGGTGCATTTCTTTTTGTGTGAAATAAGTCTGAGGTTTTACACAACAATAGTGGTTTTATGTAGAGTTTAAAATTAAAACTTATTTTTTTAATATTAAGGAAAGAAAAATTTGACATTTATTAGCATTGTTTAACTTCACCGTTTGTAATAAATAAAATTATATATTTAAAAGACTAAATGAAAGAAAAATGAACATTGAAACCTCCACATATACATACAAATATATAAAAGAAAAAGAAAAAGATTTTAATTGCCTTTGAAATTGAAGTTGGAAAATAAATTTGAAGATGAATAGTGAGATGGAGGATATGGCTCTAATTTAGATTAATTTGTTAACTTAATCATAGGAGAAATCGAAGTGAGCTAGGCTAGAAAAGTTGCATTCCTAACATTTGTGATTAACAAAGCTCATTAAGATATTAGTATAGTTGTTAATTGAATAAAATTAAATAAGAATAAGTGCATGTATAACAATAAGTTTTGAAATTTGAATGTATTATTTGTAAAGGTTATATCATTATCTTTTCCTTAATTCCTTTAGCTTGTAAATGGAGCCTAATATTCTAAAGGTCTTCAAAATACTTATGTTGGAAACAACCTAGGCTAAAGGTGAACTCAAGAGAGTAAATGATGTAGGGGCATTCTAGGGTACTCGGTGAATCTACATGGGAGGTGTATGTTTGGCCGGTGTTACTCGGTTGCAGCCTTGATTGATGGTCTCGGTCATTGAAGGAGGATGGGTCACTGAAGGAACTCAGTAATATTTGGCGCTCAGTGAAGGTTTTACTCAGTGATGCTTGTGGTGCTCGGTCAACACTGGTGCTCGGTGATGCCTAGCATGCTTAGTTATTTCATTGTTTCTCGGTAGTTCTGGTTTATCAACTGGAGTTCTGTGTGATTTGTTGGGCTGACTTGGTGTATTTATTGTTGGTAGCTGTTGTTTTAGGCTGACATGTTGTATTAAATGTTTGTAAGGCTATTTTGATGCCGACTTGTATTGAATTTAATAATTATTGGGGGAGTTAATGGTTTCATCCAGCCGACTTGTCACTAATGATTAGTACTTATATGATGTTTGGGTAGATGCTTAGCAGAGAATATAAGAAGAGATTAGTGGAAGTTCATAATTTGGAAGACTTGGAGAATCAGATCTAAGGTTCTGAAAGCTAGAGTTGGCGAAGTTGTGGAAAAGATCTTGCATGATCTTGCAGATCAGATTGATATTTGATAGTTTGTAGTTGCAGAGCTAGTGGTTGCACACTTGGAGACAAGGAGATTGCTTGGAGGCTTGCAAGCTCAAGTTTAGATCCACGTTTCCATTAGCTTCTGATTGTCTTTAGAGCTGAACTAGCTGAGATTGTAGTGGATCTATTTAGATCTTACATAATTGTTTTTGATTGTAATTGGACCTAACCCGGAAGGCCTTATAGCTGGGCATGTTAATGAAAATCAGAGTTAAACAATTATTTTGTTGTTGTCTTGTTGAGTATTCCACTGTGTTGTTTTGAAGTTGCAAGGTTTGGACTGTCCTTAATTGGATCCACCATCCTTGACTGCGTCAGTAAACCACGGTATATTTCAAATTGAGATCCCAATACAAAAAGCTTCAATTGAAAGGAAATCCATCTATCTATTAGCTTGTAGACTTTTACTAGCTTGCAGACTTCTTTGTTTAAAACATTTTGAAACCAAATGTAGTCCCATCAAAAGTTTTCATGTTTGTAAAATGGTTATACAACCAGTAGTATATTTAATTATATTTCTTTTATTCAACAAGAATAAAATAATTCTTTTAGTGTGGGTTTTTTCCAAATGATTAACAATTCGCTCAAAAATATCAAAAATCAAATTCATCGACTTACCAGAGTTCCATTGAATAATCATCACCTAGGTTTTTATACTGAATGTGCATAGAGTTATTCAATTTCTCAAATTTTATAAATTATTGATTATATATATACTTTCTAAAATATCTTTTTTCAAGAATAAGTTACATGTCAATCTTCTAACCGATCTTTCATGACTAATTCACAAAAATCTATTTTAGATGAACTCAAAAGATGTTAAAGTTCTGAATTTTGAAATTTTTTGGCAAAAGTGATATTTCTACATCATCGTATCCAAACTAAAGATTACCATACAAGGGAAAGAGCACATAAAAGGAATAACAATGTTGTTTAAAAATAAAATCTTTCATTCGAGCGTGAATAATTTTAATATCTTTTACTTTGAATCTTACGCTAATTTACAACATTAATATGATATCCAAAATACCTTAGTTCAATTTAATATTTGTGAAATTTTTTATTTTAAAGAATTTTCAAATTCTAAACAAAGTTAAGTGCAAGTGGACAAAGTGCTAAAACTAAGAAACACTAACTATTCAAATTTTGTAAATATTTACATTTTTTATGAGGATTTCTATCATCATTTTTTTTGTTATCTCAGTGGCTATTCCTACAACTTGTCCCAACACCCAACCTATCTCACCTTAGTCTTAAAAAATTTCAAGTTGGGATTAGGAAGGGGCAGTGAGGCAAGACTAATCCTACTAGACCATGGAGTAACTGACATGGGACCCACCATGTGTGTGGCAGGGTAAACTGGCTTGTGTACCGAATGAGGTTTGAACTCGGGTTGATCGATTGCTTTTCCACCAACAAAACTAACCAGTCTACACGTCGAGATCAATTTCTTTTGTCATTTTATGTTTACTATGACATACTAAATATTGTTATCACTATTTCTTGTAATTATAATCTCTAACACATTATTTAACATGTATATCTTACTATCGACATAAGTATTACACCTTCATTTGATGCAAATACTAGTATTTACATCGAAGACACTTCTTATATGAAACACATCCAGCTGGGTTAATGCCATCGACGATCATTTTTCATGCCATACACATGCAAGATGATTGAAATCATCCAGATCGTCTATCGCGTTTGAAAAAACCTTATTTTGTAAAATTTTATCAGGTGAACACATCTGGATTTTGAAAAAGCACAATTTATCAACTCACGCATAACTGGGGTTAGCCTGCAGTTTACAAGACAGACGTTGATTTCATTTCAAGGTTTAAGATTTGAATCATCCATTTGCAAAGTACTTTACAATTTTAGACGCTTGCTGTATTTCTCTTACAATTTTTTGCATTATTAAAGTCATTAATTACTTGAACCATTTTGAAGTCACTCGCTTCAATGTTGTATCTTTGCCAAAATGTTGGATAGAAAAAAAGGATAATAGTGGCAATGTGTTCTCTGATTAATGAAGCCATACAGACAGTGAGCATAATGGCGATAATAGCCGAGTTTTTTCTTGAGGAGGAATACTCATTATCTCCTCTACATGTGATTGGTGGCTTTTTGGTAGATGAAGCCGCTCAAACAGTGAGCACAATGGTGTCAATAGCCGAGTTTTTTCTTGAGGAGGAATACTCCTTATCACCTCTACATGTGACCAAGGGCTTTACAGATACTAAGATGTTAACAAAGGAGGCACAATACTCTGTGATTCTGATTTTTGAAGATAATATTTCCTACTCCGATCTTCTTTCTTCAAATTTTGCCCTAGTATCCCCCAAATTTTAGTCAACTGACAAAAATTATGCATTCGAGGAATTTACAAAGAGTAGATGGAAGTTAGATAGACTTTCATTTGGAAGTGAAAATGTCGTGACATAAGTTCATTACAAAGGAGTGAGGTGAACGAAATCGGGAGGAAAATAGTGTGTAGAGATTCAAAACCCTGAGAAGAAAGGTTCCAGGTTTTGGCTTCGCACTTTTAGTACAATCTTAATTCCTTTCCTTCAAACTACGGGACTACAAAATACACATGGCAGATTCTCACAACAATGCATCCTTTCTACGCTAACATCATTCTTCCGTATGATGGTTCACCTTTCTCTATCTATATGCCACTTGTCAGCATCTCGCAACATCGCAAGCAACCTGTGCAATGCTACCTCCAAGCTGCAAAAATGTGACTAACATTTCATTTAACTATTTATTGTCCTTTCCTTCAAACTAGGGGACTGAGAAATACACGTGGAAAATGCTCGGAACATCACAACCTTTCTACGCTGACATCATTCTTTGCTATGATGGTTTGCCTTTCTCCATCTATATGACACTTGGCAGCATCTCACAACATCGCGAACAACCTGTGGGATGCTATCTCCAACCTGCGACAATGCGCCTAACATTTCATTTGACTGTTTATTGTCCTTTCCTTCAACCTAGGGGACTGAGAAATACACGTGGCAAATGCTCAAAAAATCACATCCTTTCTATGCTGACATCATTCTTCCATATGATGGTTCACCTTTCTCTATTTATATGACACTTGGTAGCATGTCGTAACATCGAGAACAACCTTTGGGATGCTATCTCCAACCTGCGACAATGCGACTAACATTTCATTTAACTATTTATTGTCTATCACAATATCATAGGCTTTATGTAGATCACTACTATATTTGACATTGACAAGTTATACAAAAAAACAAAAGATAGCCCTGTTCTTATAATGACAACAAAATACACCATAGGATCAACATGTATATTATTCATTGTAGTCGTTGGTTATTATAAAAATTATAACAAGAAAGAAAATACCATACGCATTCCTTTTCAGATTTATTGCCATTTAATATCTATCAACAACCATAGCTAAAATATTACGATAAATATAATTGTATACTTTCAAAAAATATACTTTTGGATTGATTTGAAGACACGTTAGATACTTCGTAATATATGCAGGCATACTTTGTCATAATGGTTTACACTGCAAAAAATTAAAATGATCTTTTTTTTATCTGTGAATAATTATTTTTTTCAATATGTATCACGGTATTTGTTATGTTTAAATATCTAAGACTTTTCGATATCGACATAAATAGCTATTTCATGATTCAGAACGACTATTTATTGCTACTCAATTACTACATGTCCTCGCTGTATTTGCAATTTTTCTTTGTATACCTAAGAGTTGTTGCAAATGCATTAAATTGCATTCAATGTTAAATGGTTTGATTGGTAACAGTTTTTCCCTTTTTCTGTTTGAGATGATTGCCTTAATTGACCGTCATCATAGCCTATATAAGAACTGTTTTGCTAATAATTTTCTAGACCACTAACATATTTTACTGAAACATTTATATAGATTTCCATATATACATTGACCTGACCATCAAGACATTTTGAGTTCATCATTATGGATGCATTGTTATCACAGGTTGTTTTAAGTTATGTTTTTAGGGTTGTGCATTTTATTCATTTCTTAGATTTGAAAATCGGACAAATTATTTCCAAATTATATACAATAAAATATTTGTTTTGAATGCAAGTTTTGCATCGTCGGATATATATGCAGATCACTACTATATCCGACATTGACAAGTTATAAAAAACAACAAAAGGTAGCCTTGATCTTATAGTGACAACAAAATACACCATAGGATTAACATGTAAATTATTCATTGTAGTCATTGGTTATTATAAAAATTATGACAAGAAAGCAAATACCATACGCATTCCTTTTCAAATTTATTGCCATTTAATATCTATCAACAACCATAGGTAAAATATTGTGATAAAAATAATTGTATACATTAAAAAAATATACTTCTGGATTGATCTGAAGACATGTACTACTTCGTAATATATGCAGCCATACTCTGTCATAATGGTTTACACTGCAAAAAATTAAAATGATCTTTTTTTATTTGTGAATAATTATTTTTTTCAATATGTATCACGGTATTTTTTATGTTTAAATATCTAAGACTTTTTGATATCATCATAAATAGCAATTTCATGATTTAGAATGACTATTTATTGCTACTCAATTACTACATGTCCTCGCTGTATTTGCAGTTTTTCCTTGTATACCTGAGAGTTGTTGCAAATGCATTAAATTGAATTCAATGTTAAATGGTTTGGTTGGTAACAGTTTTTTTCTCTTGCTCTTCAAGATGACCGCCTTAATTGACCGTCATCATAGCCTATATAAGAACTGTTCTGCTAATAATTTTTTGAACCAGTAACATATTTTACAGAAACATTTATACATATTTCAATATATACATTCACCTGACCATCAAGACATTTCAAGTTCATCATTATGGAGGCATTGTTATCACAGGTTGTTTTAAGTTATGTTTTTAGGGTTGTGCATTTTGTTCATTTCTTAGATTTGAACATCAGACAAATTATTTGTATCACAAAATGATATGTACATTTTTTTTTCAACAATGCACCAGTGAGAAATATAGTATATATGTTTATGATATACTTTTGATTACTGACATCAGACTATCTGCCATTAAATAGGTAACAAAAATGGCCTTATTAACAAAAGGAGAAATTAGTCAAATAATGGATGGTATTTCCATCAAAGAACCATATTTTCAAATTCTATCATTACATTCTATTGAACAATAACATACTGTGAGCATAATTATTCTCACTTTGAAGAATGCTTAAGTCAATAGTTTACTTATAATATTGAACATATCTAATCATATGTGTTCAGGGAATGGGGACATCATTGTGAGAATGAAGGACAACAAATTCTAAATTTGTTTAGGGAATGTAAAACAATTGTTGTTTTAATTAAATATGCTCATTTTCTTTCATGGTCTGGTAAGTCATTGGATACTATTTTTTCAACCAATGTTCTTATCAATCTAATTTTAACTGAGGCTGCTACTCTGTTGACATGGTTTACAAGAATAGGAGAAGATCAGTCTTCTATTTCTCAGACTAAAGAGCCAACAATACTTGCCAGATTTAAAAATCCCCAGACAATGTCTACCATTTGTAGAAAAGACTTCCATTCCATGATTCCTATTTGTGTAACAACACAAATTTGTAGACTTGATGTGGATAACTTTTATTATCTTTCATGTCCACAAATCATTGATGGCAAAAAATGTAAAAAGAAAGTTCTTTAGAATCATACTGGGAAATATGAATGTCCTAAATGTTGTGTTCATATTCCAATATGTGATTTAAGTTATATGCTTAATATGGATTTGCAAAATCAATTAGGCCAACTTCACAATGTTATTGCCTTTGAAGGCCCTACAAATGCTTTATTGGGTGTGGATGCAGAAGATTTTTAGCTGCTGCTTGCTGAACTCGGTGCGAACAAACAACTTTTGGATAATCTGTATGGTTCTGAGTTTGTCTTTGATCTAAGTATCAAAACATCTACTTTTGGTGGCCAAGAAACTCAAAGCATAATTGTTCTTGCTTTGAAGATTTCTTAAGACAGTAGTTTACTTATAATATTGAACATATCTAATCATATGTTTATGTATATATGTATATTCGACAATAAACTGTCATGTCAATGTTATGTTGTTCAATTTTTGTGAAATATATTTTGTAAATAATTGATATTTCCATATTTACCATTATTCTTTTTAGATTACACTTTCATATCTCAGTAACAAGGAATTGGTATACATATAACTTGTTTCAGTGAATTGGTTCATCAAACAACTTTTGGATAATCTTTATGATTCTGACTTTGCATTTGATCTAATTATGTAAACATCTTTTGCCAGCCGAGAAATTCAAAGCATAATTGTTCTTGCTTTGAAGCTTGCTTCAGACAGTAGTTTACTTCTAATAATGAACATATCTAATCAATGTTTATCTATATATGTATATTCGACAATAAACTGTGTCATGCTAATGTTATGTTGTTAAATTTTTGTGAAATATATCTTACAAAGAATCAATATTTCCAAAATTAGCATGATTCTTTTTAGATTACACTTCCATATCTCAGTGTTGTTTTAAAATTTATTAATTCCAATTATTACAGATATAAATAACAATTATATATGTTTTGCATAGATCTTTTAAACAAGTAATATTTCCAAATTTACCATGATTATTTGTTGATTACATTTCCATATCTTGATATTCTTTTTAACTTGCCCCTTTACAATTATTACAGATATAAAAGACAATTATATATGCAATCATGGATAATGCAAATAATGAAAGAGAGGCTAAGCACAATCATAGAAATCAGATGCAGAGAGCTAGATATGATGCCAAAAAAATTGATATTAACAAAAGAAGATGAGAAACATCTCAGAATATCGAACTTGCAATTTCTGCATCAAATTTACATAGTTCAAACACCTCATATCATTTAGAACTAGTTGAACTTCAAAATTCATATCTTCTTCCAAATTCAATTATTGAAAATCCATCCTTGCCAGAAATTCAAACAGATGATTGTATTGAATATCATACAACATCCATGAATACAACTAACCATATTCTTACTTCACCTTTCTTTGAAAAGTATTATGATGCCAGAAAAGAATTTCATACAAAGATATATGGTATTTCAAACTATAGAAGGTGTTCTATATGTATGAAAAGATACCCTGGAATTAAAATATGCATATCGGAAGAAACTTTAATATGCTACAGATGCAATTCAAAAAAAGATGGGCATCGGTTCTCAAAGTGGAAGAATATGAATCCAGGTGAACAACCATTATGTTTGAAAATCTTAACAGAAATTGAACAAATGCTGATAGCAAAAATAAGTCCTATTTTGCAAGATACATATGCAAAAGGTGATCAACACATATATAGTGGTCATACTATTTGTTTTTGTCAAAATATTTCTAGTATCACAACATTGTTTCCAAGATGAATAAATGCATTGGATATAATCTGATGCAAAGTGGGCAGTAGGAAGCCTCTAAACATTGAGGAATTGGCAAGAGTTGGTTACCAAGTACACAAAAGTATCAAGGTCAAGTGCCCTACACCTATCCAAAGTGTAGAATGAATAATAAATGAGGTTATCACAAACCCAAGATCCAAGGATAACCTAATCACTAGGTTCCACAAGGTTCTAGACAACAATGACCAAGGGTTACTAAGGAGTTTCCTTAACCCAATAAGAAATCAAACCCAATGAAATGACTCACCAGACAAAGGGTGGCCTAAAATCATTGTTCTAGCCTATTTAGGTCCTATTTTTTTAGTTCCAATGGCTCTTTCACTTACAAGCAACCCATACACACTAGTTGCTTCACAAACCAAGGACTAGGCTTGTAGCCTTTCCTAGAAGGAATTTTGATCAGAAGTCAAAATAATTCCACATGAGAGATGAACTAGGTTGGAGATTATAACACCCTTTTGGGCTTCACAAAACATATCCAACACCAAGATGTGAAGTCCAATGAATGATACTGAAACACCTAAACTAGATCAGGCTTTTAGGCCTAATTAGGACTCCAATTGCACAATGGGTGCTCTTTCTCCCAAGCCAATGCCTGAACCAATTGTGGGAGCATGTGAGGACATGTAAAATAACTTAGAATCCAGATTTTGGATCCTTGATGAATCCCCAACTGAGAGTTATGGTGACTGTTCTAAGTCACAGACTGGTGCACACATAGAGATGTACACCTAGGGCATAATGGCAAATCCACTCCCTTGCAAATCCACACTTCTAACTTCTAGAATATGAAAATAAATTGGAAAAGGTTGGATTCCACCAAGGGGAATCAATTTTCCATGGTGGAATTGATCCAAACAACCAAGCCCTATTGGAAACCCTGGTTTTAAGCCTTCAATCTAGGCAGTCTCACTAAAAACTAGATATCTCACAAACTAGGAAAGATTAGAACATGAGACTAGTTGAAAATTAAATTAGATTCAAGGATCCAAATTTTGGTTTCACAATCTCATGCCCTCCTATCTGTACCCATCCCTACACTTCAATTCTCCTTGGAATTTACAGAGAAATGTTGATATTTTATTGATTTGAATTGCCAAAATTACATATCTTCCTTCCACCCACCTGGAAGGGCTTATGAAGGTGTCCCCCATTAGTTACAAACAAATTTCAAACTATATGACCATTGGGGGCTTGTTTGCAACTTTTGGCAAAAGTTGTCAAAGTTGCTAAGCAACTTTTACAACATTTTTGCAATTTTTGCATACTAGGAGACCAGACTTGGTCTAGACCTAATCTATTGATCCAACATGGATCTAAAGCACTAAAAACATAAAAATAAAAAAATCCTAAGCTTCTAGGCCTTTTGACCACTTTTGACCATAGTTGACCAAGGGCTTATAGTTATGCCAATCTTGGAACTAGGTCTTACAACTTGGTCTAGATGCCTAGATGGAAGATCTAACCTAACTAGATGTCCTTAGGACTTTGATGAGCATTATTTGTCAACTTTATAGTGGGTGCTCCTACACCATACTCCCCTTGAGTTTTAAAACTCAAGTTCCTACTTGAGGTTAATTGTTCTACTGAAGTCCCATGTTGTTTGATTTGGTCTTCGGTCAGCCAAGTTGCATCTATGTTGGGGAGCCCTTTCCATTTGACTAAATACTGCATACACTTCTTGGTTCTGGTCTACTTCAGCAACTTGGTGTCAAATATTTCTTCCAACTCTATTGGTTTGCTTTGAGGAAGATTTGTGACATAGTCTTCATCATTGATGTTTGTTTCCTCACCTTGTTCATTCATTGAACCTGTTGTAGCTTTGTAGGGGGTGAGGTCTGCAACATTGAATATTGGAGAGATTTGCAAGGTTCTCACCCATTTTATTGAGTATACTACAGGGTCCTACTTTATTCATATGAATTTTAGAGTATCTACCCTTAGGTAGTCTCTCTTTCCTCAGAAATGCCCAAACCTTGTCTCCCACTTTGAAGTGGATCTCCCTCCTTCTCTTGTCAGCATGTTCATTGTACTTCAAACTGGATCTTTGCAATGCTTCGTTGACCTCATGTTGTACCTTTGTGATGATTTCTTCCAATTCTTGGCCTTGAGTACTAACTTTGAAGTCAAATGGTAGTTCTATCAGGTCTAATGGTCCTTTGGGATGAAGACCATATAATGCTTGGAATGGAGTTTTGCCGGTTGACCTGTTGATGGAATCATTAAATGCAAACTCTGCTTGGGGCAGGAGTGTATCCCAAATCTGAGCATATTGTTTGGTTAGGCATCTTAGGAGATTGCCTAAGGATCTATTTACTACCTTAGTCTACCCATCTATTTGTGGGTGATAGGCAGAGCTATAGGTGAGATTTTTTCCCAATTTCTTGAAGAGTGTCCTCCAAAAATGGCCTTGGAACTTTCATCCCTGTCAGATACAATTGACTGAGGCAGACCATGGATCCTAACTACCTCTTTGAAGAAAAGATGAGCAATGTGGGAAGCATCATTTGTGCTTTTATATGGTACAAAATGAACCATTTTGCTAAACCTATCCACTATTACAAAAACACTATCAAAGCCTTGCTTTGTTTTAGGCAACCCCATTACAAAATCCATTGAGATGGACTCCCATGGTCTAGAAGGGATTGGTAAGGGTTGATATAGTCCTTGATTATTTGACACACCATTAGCTTGCTAACATATTGTGCAAGTTTCTATGAACTTCTTAACATCATTATTCATTTTAGGCCAAAAATAACTTCTCCTCACCATGTCTGCTGTCTTATCAATGCCAAAGTGACCTCCTAGGCCACCACAATGCTTTTCCCTGATTATGTTTGTCCTCATTGAACATTTTGGTATACATAGTTGAGCTCCTTTGAATAGGAGTCCATTCTGAATCAGATATTTAGAAAATTCAGTATGGTATCTTCCAACCATCTGTGTGCAAATTTGATATATCTCTACAAATTTAGGGTAATTAGGGTATAGGTGCTTGAGAGATTCAACTCCCACACTTTGTAGTTGTATTTATTCAATCAGACCAACCCTTCTACTAAGGGCATCAAAAACTTTGTTTGTTACACCCTTCTTATGCTTAATGTTGAAGGTGTAGGCCTGCAATTGCTCTACCCATTTCAGATGTCTGACAGAGAGTTTTTCTTGTGAATTAAGGAAGCTTAATGCATGGTTATCAGTATATACCGCAAATTCCTTTGGGATCAAATAGTGCCTCCATTTCTTGAGGGCTTGGACCATGGCATAAAGCTCTAGGTCATATGTAGAGTATTTCCTTTTTGCCCCATTTAGTGTCTTTGAGAAAAAGGCAATTGCTTTACCTTCTTGACTTAGGATTGCGCCTATAGCCAAGTTGCTTGCATCTATCTTGACAGTGAAGACTTTGTTGAAATGAGGGAGGACCAAGATAGGATATTGGGAAACCCTATTCTTCAAGTATTGGAATGCATCATTTTCTTCCTTTGTCCATGTAAACTTAGTTTTCTTTCCTCCTTTAATGGTTTCAAGCATCGGTGCACACACATGACTAGAATTTTTGATGAACTTTCTATAGAAAGTTGCAAGTCCATGGAAGCTTCTTACATCACCTTGGTGCTTTGGTGGAGGCCAGTTGATGATTGCTTCTACCTTCTCAAGATCCATCTTGAGGGTACCTTGTGAGATCACAAATCCTAGGAACACAAGTTCCTTCCTCATAAACATGCACTTCTCCAAGTTGATTACCAACTTGTGTTGATGAAGTCTTCTTAATACCTATTCTACATGATCAAGATGGTCTTCCTTGCTATGACTGAATATTAGTATGTCATCAAGGTAAACAACAACAAATTTTCCAATAAAATCAATGAATATCTCAGTCATAAGCCTCATAAAAGCGCTAGGGGCATTGCTTAAGCCAAAGGGAATTACTAACCATTCAAACAAACCTTCAATAGTCTTGAATGCTATTTTCCAATCATCTCCTAGTTTGATTCTGATTTGGTGATATCCAGACTTTAAGTCTATCTTGGTGAAGTAGCAAGCACCTCCTAGTTGATCCAATAGATCCTCAATCCTTGGCATGAGGAATCTATACTTTATGGTGATCTTGTTGAGGGCCCTGCTGTCAGTACATAACCTCCATTTTCCATCCTTTTTAGGGGCTAGAACTGATGGCATTGCACATGGACTGAGACTCTTTTGAATGAGTCCTCTTTCCAATAGTTCTCCAACTTGCTTTGCAATATTTTCATGCTACAATGGTGTCATTTTATATGGGGCCTTGTTAGGCAGAGAGGAACTAGGTATCAAGTCAATTTGGTGACTAATATCTCTTAAGGGAGGGAGGCTTGTGGGTAGGTCACTAGTAGTGACATCTCTATACTTTTCCAGTAGTTTCATAGCTTCTCTTGGTATAGGATCTTTTTGATCAGACTTCTTGTTGTCTTTGGGTTTGGAGATTGGGACAAAGGCTTCAGTATTAGGTTCCTTCAATGTTTTTACCATTTCTTTCTCTCCCATGATGATGACAGTAGGTTCTTTTTTAGACTTGCTATCAGGCAGGGGCTTCATGGTAAAAAAATTTTCATCCTTGGTGATGGAGTAGGTGTTCTTCCTACAATGGTGTATGGCATCTACATCAAATTTCCAAGGCCTGCCTAAAAGGATGTGTGAGGCATCCATTTCAACCACA
The DNA here is from genome assembly GCA_027943335.1 of Chamaecyparis obtusa. Taxonomy (NCBI): domain Eukaryota; kingdom Viridiplantae; phylum Streptophyta; class Pinopsida; order Cupressales; family Cupressaceae; genus Chamaecyparis; species Chamaecyparis obtusa. The sequence goes on from BSBK01007315.1 coordinate 191,664, forward strand.
TCACAAAGAACTTTGTCCTTAAAGTTTGCAATTAAGAACTCTCCATGCTTGTTTTGTTACTAGATTTTGTTGGCCTTTTTTTAGCCAAGAGACATGATAGGGGCAAGGGTGTGGCTTCTTAGGGAGGTTTAACTTTTGAACCATTTCGCAAGATACAACATTTTTAGTTGAACCAAAATCTATAAGTAGATTACATACCTTTCCATGACATTTGATCTTTGTCCTGAAGAGGTTCTTCCTAGTGGAGGCTCTTGGTTTTGTGGTACTTGAAGGAAGACCTGCCTCATCATCAAAAATACTCCTTCCTCTGGTTCCAAGTCTCTAGTGTTAGCATTGTCTTCTTGCTTGTCTTCTTGGATAAGTTGTGCTCTCCTCTCACCTTGATTGTTATTCCTCTTCTCAGGGCACCTTCCTGCATGATGTCCCATTTGATTGCAATAATAACATTTCAATGGTCCATTACCTCTTCTAGAGTTTTTTCTTCCTCTATTGAATGGCCTCTTTCCTCTATAGTTTCCTCTTGAATTTGAGTCACTATTTTCTTTGTCTCCTTGATCAGGGGTCCTGCTGCTACTGCTACCACTATTTTGTCCCTTGTTCCAAGAGTTTCCTTTTCCTCTAAAGGTCTTCCCATTATCATTGTTCTTTCCTTTTCCAAACTCCTATTTTATCTTCCATTTATCCTCTACCTTGAGTTCCATTTGATAGCACTTATTGACTGTGGTAGGGCAGTGTAGGCTTAGTTCCTCTTGAATGGATACCTTCAACCCATTCATGTATCTTGCTAGTTTTTCTTCCTCATCTTTTGCCACATTTGCCTTCATAAATAATTTTAGGAACTCCTCGGTGTATGAGCCTACATCCATGTCTTTTTGCTTCAAATGTTTCTTCCTCCTATGGAGTTGTACCCCATAGTCTTCAGGCACATATGTCTCCTTGACCAATGCTATCATCTTGTTCCAAGAGTTGATCATGCTCTTCCCATTCTTCACCCTTTCTATTTGGATGAATTTCCACCAAGTTAGGGCTGCTCCCTTCAACTTGGATCTCGCTATCTTTACCCTTTTCTTTTCAGGGATGTCCTCACATTCAAAGAATGTTGTCAAAGCCTCTACCTAATCCAAGGCTAAATCTGCATTCATCTTGCCATTGAAGACCGACAAGTCTATCTTTCCCTCCATGGTTCTTCTCCCCATGGACTTTAAGGCATCAATGAAAGGCCTTTGGTTTGAAGGGATGTTCTGATCAGGATCATCTTCCTCCTCTTGACTCCCCTCTTCATTTCCAGACCCATCTTCCTTATCCTTGTCTAGCTTCTTTTCAAGTTCTTGAAGCCTCTTAGTTAAGGCTGTGTTTGCAGCCCTTTGTTCTCTCACCATCTTTGCTAACTCACTTTTTTTTACCCTTGCAAGGATCTCTTCATCCTTAGGAGCAGACATAGCTCTGATACCACTTGATGCAAAGTGGGCAGTAGGAAGCCTCTAAACAGTGAGGAATTGGAAAGAGTTGGTTACCAAGTACACCAAAGTATGAACGTCAAGCTCCCTACACCTATCCCAAGTGTAGAATGAACAATAAATGAGGTTATCACAACCCCAAGATCCAAGGATAAACTAATCACTAGGTTCCACAAGGTTCTAGACACTAATGATCAAGGGTTACTAAGGAGTTTCCTTAACCCAATAAGCAATCAAACCCCATGAAATGACTCACCAGACCAAGGGTGGCCTACAATCACTATTCTAGCCTATTTAGGTCCTATTTTTTTAGTTCCAATGGTTCTTTCACTTACAAGCAACCCATACACACTAGTTGCTTCACAAACCAAGGACTAGGCTTGTAGCCTTTCCTAGAAGGAATTTTGATCATAAGTCAAAATACTTCCACATGAGAGATGAAATAGGTTGGAGATTATAACACCCTTTTTGGCTTTGCAAAACATATCCAAGCACCAAGATGTGAAGTCCAATGAATGATACTAAAACACCTAAACTAGACCGGGATTTTAGGCCTAATTAGGACTCCAATTGCACAATGGGTGCTCTTTCTCCCAAGCCAATGCCTGAACCAATTGTGGGAGCATGTGAGGACATGTAAAATAAATTAGAATCCAGATTTTGGAGCCTTGATGAATCCCCAACCGAGAGTTATGGTAACTGTTCTAAGTCACAGATTGGTGCACACATAGAGATGTACACCTAGGGCATAACGACAAATCCACTCCCCTAAAAATCCACACTTCTAACCTAAAACATATGAAAATAAATTGGAAAAGGTTGGATTCCACCAAGGGGCATCAATTTTCCATGGTGGAATTGATCCAAACAACCAAGCCCTATTGGAAACCCTGGTTTTAAGCCTTCAATCTAGGCAGTCTCACTAAAAAGAAGATATCTCGCAAAATAGGAAAGATTAGAACATGAGACTAGTTGAAAATGAAATTAGATTCAAGGATCACAATTTTTGTTTCACAATCTCATGCCCTCCTATCTGTACCCATCCATACACTTCAATTATCCTCAGAATTTGCAGAGAAATATTGATATTTTATTGATTTGAATTGCCAAAATTACATATCTTCCTTCCACCCACCTGAAAGGGCTTATGAAGGTGTCCTCCATTGGTTACAACCAAATTTCAAACCATATGACCATTGGGGGCTTGTTTGCAACTTTTGGCAAAAGTTGTCAAAGTTGCTAAGCAACTTTTACAACATTTTTGCAATTTTTGCATACTAGGAGACCAGACTTGGTCTAGACCTAATCTATTGATCCAACATGGATCTAAAGCATTAAAAACATAAAAATAACAAAATCCTAAGCTTCTAGGATTTTTGATCACTTTTGACCATAGTTGACCAAGGGCTTATAGTTATGCCAATCTTGGAACTAGGTCTTACAACTTGGTCTAGATGCCTAGATGGAAGATCTAACATAAATAGATGTCCTTAGGACTTTGATGAGAATTATTTGTCAAGTTTATAGTTGGTGCTCCTGTACCATAATCATTGTTAACAAATAGAGTATAGGAAATAAAAAATATAGTTTTTATGTTAGTAGATCTCATGTTTATGAAGCATTGAAATATAAAACATTGAATGACCCATACTATAGGGATGTATAGATAGATGAAATTGCATTAGCATCATTGCCTTTACAATGTACTGATATTTTAGACCTAATTTTTTAATGCAGTGGAAAATAGTCATCCTATTGAAGATAACTCATCTATGTTATATGAGATAGAAGAAAATGAGTTTGATCAAAGTTTAGAATTTCACAGCTCATTTATTTGGAATCTACCTGCTTCACGTAGAGAAACAGAAGAAATACATTCTTTGTTGCATTTAGGTGAAGGTTAGACAATAGAATCTATTGCATGGCCTCCTATCACACCTTTTCATATTAATGAATACTCAACTAAAGGCTTATTTGTAATGGTGTTTCAAACTTTGTTTCCTAATGGAATGGCTGCATTCAAACAACCACGTATCAAAGATGTCAAACTCCATGATTATGCTCTTCAGCTTCTACGGTACTATGATAATAGATTTGGGCAGCATTCAAGATTACCGTATTTTATATTGAATAGTATCATGCATCATCAAAGCTAGGCCACAACATCTGTGTTTGTTCACAAACAATTAGATGGTTCTTTATGTGTAACAATTGTAGATCTTCATCAAAAGCTACAGGATGTACTTGATGATAAATTGGTAGATCAATTTATGAGATTTGGGTCTTCTATACATGGCACTAGACCTTTTTGGAATCAACAAAGACCAGAATTGATAGACATGGTTATTCAGCTTGATTGTCCTACACTTTTCTTTACCCTGAGTGCTACAGATACCAAATGGCCTGATTTACCCAATATCATGCCATCCAGCATGCTAACAAATCCATCAATGGCTACAAGATGACAAATACAAAATATTATTGAAAAGCCTCATTTGACATCTGTATATATGCATCATATATTCATTTCATTTTGAGAGCAAGTCTTGGAGAAACTGCTTGGTGCAACTGACTATTGCTACAGGTAAATAATCTATTTAAAATGTTATTCAATAAAACAAATAAGAGTCGATTTTGATTAGCTCTATCTTCGTTTACCAGTTTTCCTTCTTCAATAATATGGTTTATTGACATAAATTTATATCAGGTCTGAATGGAAAAATAGAGGTTCTACATATATTCATGGATTTATAGCTACCCGAAAGCAACACAAATGGAAACAACTGGCAAAATTACAGGAAAATCTTTATTATGTTTAGTACATCATAATAGATCAAATGAATTTTATTGGTCCTAAATTATTTGAAAGGATTGATATGAGATTGAGAGAAGCATTTCCAAATAACAACCACATTTCTTTTGGAGGTCGTTCAATGATTCTCTTTGGTGATTTGGGTCAGCTTCCCCCAGTTAAAGATATTCTGATGTATGCTTCAAATTCATATGGTGGACAATTATGGTAGTCATTTAGAAAAGTTATCACTTTAGAGGCCAACTTTCACCAAATTGGTAACATAGATGTTCAGGTACAATTCCATTCTATTCTTAAAAATCTAAGAAATGCAGAACCAACAACTAAAAATTGGACTCTACTCATGTCACAGAAAAGTACTGCTCCTAGTAAAGAGGAACAAGAAGAGTTTCATTCTAAAGTACACCTTTTTGCAACAGATGAAATGGTGGCTCTTCATAATAAGTGCATGTTATTATCTCTACATCAACCTGTGGCTCTTTCAATAGCAGAACAACAAAAATATTTTGAAATTTCGAATGTAGATGAAGAACAACTTCAATCTCACTTTCTTTTATGTATAGGGCAACAAGTTATGCTATGTAATAATTTATGTGTCCAGACAGGCCTGGTTAATGGTGCTATAGGAGAAATCAAAGCTATTGTATATAACGATGGTGAAAAGCCTCATCAACTGCCATTCATAGTTTTGGTTCAATTTTTTATCTACATTGGTCCAACTTGGGATGATACTAATAAAAAAAATATTCCTATCACACCAATTAAAAGGGGTTGTCGCCGTCAAATTCTTCTGCATATGTAATGGGCTTTAACAATACACAAATCATAGGGTTTATCACTTGTAAAAGCAACAATTGACATTGGAAACATAGAGTGGCAATGATTAACTTTTACAGCTCTTTGCAGAGTTCATGAACTATCAGGACTACGTATTCATCCAGCTTTCAGTTTTGAAAGATATTCATGTATGCAACAAAATGAAAATGTTACAAGGTGAAAAGAAGAAGAGAAACACTTAAACATGTTGATAGAATATTAACCCATTTTTTCTATCACTATTGTATATTCTTCATTGAAATTATAAATATGTATACATGTTTCTTAGATTATGATCTCTGAACTTACAAAACATACAGTCCTTTCAAAAAATATATAAACTTAGTAACGATAAGCATTTTTTGTGAAACTGTACTTTTTGTTGAGACTCAGCAACTATAGTCTATTTTGTTGTTGCTATAAGATTTAACGTCAATTGATTTCATTAAAATAGAAATATAATAAAAATCACTGTTATAAAAATCTTGATAATTCTGTTTACCTTCCAAAATAAACAGAGTATAGTTTATTAACATGTTAAGCATATTTATTGAAATTTCAACCATAGATTCAGATGTCTTTAACGCTACAAAGATGATCTAAATCAGCACATAGAATCACTTTATTTATCTGACCGATGCTACATACATCAATATTTAATAACCACTCATGAAATAACCCTAAATGCCTTTCCTTTTCAAAAAAAACCCTAGGTCTATCTTTTAAAAACTATTTTACTGTTACTTTTAGAAAATCACTTAACTTCCTACAAACACACATGTTATAATTTATCATTTGCCCGATTCGTATTTCTAATATTTTTTTTTGTAGACCCGACCTCTTTTTCATTTTCCTAACTCTAAAAGGCCAAGATATTTTATAATTTCCTCAAGAATTTAAAAATTTATTTACTCATATTTTTGTATTATATTTTTGTTTTTAATCTATTATGAGATGTTATGGTTGTTGTAAAAACACAATGAATCCTTTAGCTTAACGTGATTATGCGACAACCATTTTTTTTATACAACTTAGCATGACTACCAAGTAGATCCTCATTATAAAGGTACTCGATCAAATGCAGGATTTAATAGTTGTCGACATAAAAATCCGAAACCCACATTCGAAAGCACTAATTAGTAAAAATATTAGTATAACTAAATTATAACAATATTGACAATTTATAATTTATTTAAAATCTTATAATTAAGTTACTAAATTGATTAGCATATAATATGCCAGTAACTACTATCTAACATAGCTAGTTCTAGTATCTTATTATCGGGTAAAAGCACAATAAGCTGTCACCCTTTTACAAAGGAAGAGGCTAACAACACCAAAATGAAAAAACTTCAAGGGCATAAAAGTCACATTTCTATTTAGAATTTGAAGATGATGTAAACTGATGAAATGTGTGAAATAGGATGAATTTTATGCCTATAATTTTTTAAAATTATTTTGGACATAAATTAATATATTTTTTTAATTTTTAAAGTCTATTTTTCATGTCCTAAAAATACAGCAAATCAGGGGGTTTACCTCCCGTCAAATAATTATAAGTAAGACATTGTTTTTTCTTCCAATTTCAAAATATGTTTTAGATCACATGTATACCTAGTGCAACAAAAAGGAAAGAAGTGTTTTCAATCTATAATTTGCCCGTTATAAGTATTCAAAGTACAACTTGCACGAAATCAGTAGTTTTTATCTCCCACCACTTTTTAGCTATCAAAATTTTTCTAAAATTCAAATAAATTATATATTCTTGAAGAAGATTCTCTTCTCTAGTGCCTCATATAATTTTAATTTTTTTTTAATTGATTTACTATTTTTTTTAATTTATTGAATCGGCAACTTCTCAAAGCTTTATATACCTACATGTGGTTTTTTACAAATTTGTTTAACATTTTCCAATTCAAATTATATAAAATTTATATTTTTAGAATTGTAATTCCGAGATCTACAAAAGGGTAGTTTTAGTTTTTTCAAATTTTTAATTTGCAGAAGAGAAAAAAACACCACAAGTGCAAATTATGTATTATTTGTGTTTTTTAAGTTTTGGCTGCCAAGTTGGCATGCCACTTAGGATGACTCAGCCGAGTTGGACTCGGCCGAGTGGTACTCAGCCAAGTGGGACTCGGTTGAGTCCCCTCAGGTCATCGGCCCCTCGCGATCGGTCGCGTGAGCGACCGGTCCTTTCAAACTGAAGGGTATATATGTGCATAATATTTTTAAAAAAATATATATCAATTGCGAATTTACATTCTTATTTTAGGATATAAGGATATTTTGAAGCAAGGAGTCATTCTTTTGGAGAAGTTTCAAAAAAATTTTGATTTCGAAAGAGTTTGAAGACAAGTTTTTTAGTGACGAAGTAGTAAAACAATAAAAAAAATCTTGCTTAAATATTTGAGCAATGGGAAATAAAAGGACTAGAACAAGGAAGTATGATCGTAAAAGGGATGACCAAATGAAAGGTCATACGAAACATGTCCAAGAGCAATCAATGGATGTTGAAGAAGAACCTATCGCTGTAGAAGGTGCAACTCAACTAGGGGAGGATATTGGTAGTAGTCAAAGTATACATTTTTTTCCTACAATGCAGAATTTGATGGACATGAATGAGGAATCACTTATTAGTCAAATTGAACCGGAACACTTGGTACCTGAAAGCACTATTAAATTGCATCTCATAAATATGTGGATGGAATATTTTGAGAGTAAATCTTTGGTGGGAAAAACACAATTGTTTGCAAAGTTATTCAAGAAAAAAGAAATGACTCCGGTTTTGGAATTGTTGGGTATTGATAATAGGAAAGTTGGAGGAGGTAAAGTAAAAGAGACAATAATTCAAAATTTACAAGATGCACTGAATGTTGTTAACAAGGCAGATCATAAAGGACCAGATTCAAATGCAGCTAGAAGAGCCTTGATGACTATGATAACTAGTAAGAAATTGACACATAGAAATCAAGTTCGAGCAATTTCTGATTTACTCAATGTATCTCGAAGAACTATACAGAGATATATTAGGAAGAGAAATATGTTGGATATGAATATTGAAAAGAATTGGGTACAGATTTGTAGACTTCCCCGTAAAGATAGAATTTCTGAAGATGTAAGAAGACGGGTCATTGATTTTTGGACCAACCACTCTCGTGTTTCTTCCAATAGAAGGGACACTATACAAATGGACGATGAAGAGACCGATATGAAGATTTCACATCCAAAACATTTTGTTGATACTACACAAAGTGAATTGTTTGAAGCATTCAAACATGAATTTTCAGATGTGAAAATATGTCAGAGAATGTTTGAGATGTTGCGCCCTTGCTTCATACGCATAAATAAGGTTTGTGAAACATGTTGTTGTCGAAATCATGTTGAGTTTCACTTATACTTGCAATCATATAAAAAGGTTACGACAATACTTAATCTAGGTATGGTTACTGGAAGTACAACAGAATTTGTAAAGTCCATTTTATGTGATAAATCAGAAGATTCAGATGAATTTAATGTCCAGTGTATAAAAAATGAATGCAATAATTGTGGAAATTTGCAGCAATTTCCTTTACAATTTGATAATATTGATGTTACAACACCAGTCCAGTGGAAGAGATTTGAATATGAGATATACCAAACGAAGATAGGAGGTGAATCAAAAAAAAATACATTAAAAGAGAGTGAATTACCGTACCTTCAGTTCATGGACAGATTTCGATCTATGATTTATCCACATATCCAACATTGTCATGGTGCACGATGGCAAGCTAAATAGTTTCGTGATTCCAAAAATTGTTTCCCACTTGGTTGTATTCTTTCAGTTGTAGATTTTGCGGAGAACTATACATTTTCCCCTCAAAAGGAGCTCCAAAGTCAATATTATCATTCTGATCAAGTTGCAATATTTGTGCATGTGACCTATAGACATGCACAATACGATTTGGATGGGATAGAATCTGGTATAGATCAAAATGAACGCATTATCATCAAGGAGGTTCATTTCTATATTAGTGATGACAAGGTTCATGATAGGAGCTATGTGGCTCATTGTTTCAACATGTTTTTCAACAATCTTGCAAGTCGTGGGATAAATGCTTCACAACATTGGATCTGGTCTGATGGGTGTGCAGGTAAGTACGTACATGCATTATAAATTTTATTTTAATTTTTTTTTGAGCATTTCTAGATATATTTATGTGTCACATTTAAATACATTTTTGTATTTATTTAAATTGTAGGTCAATTTAAGTCTGCAAAAGCCTTTAATTGGTTAGCCATGCAACATGCTAGACACAACGTTAAGTTTGTTTGGAACTTCTTTGAAAGTGGACATGGAAAAGGAGAACATGATGGAGCAAGAGCATGTGTGAAGCGTGCACTCCGACAACATGAACTTCAAGGTATGTGTACATACATTTGATATTCAACTTGTTTACTTGACTAGACTATTTAAAACTTTACATTACATGTACACATGTATATATATAACTAAATTGTTAAAAATATATCTCTCTAGGTAACATGATAGAGAATTCAAAGAAGATTGTTGAATGGTGTTAAAATCATTTCGCTACTCGAGACACAAAATACAACAAACGTTACTTTTGGGAAGTGATAGGTATTTATTTAATTTACTTTTATTTTTCAAACTCAAATTCATGAAACTACATATATAGGTATGTCATGTATGTGTGTTTTAACTTGTTGTATATATATATATATATATATATATATATATATATATAATGCATTTCACATTTTTCATGATTTCAAACTGAGATCTATATATCAATCCATCCAATCCAGATATCGATCGATCGAATCCCTACAATTGTCAATCAATTGTTGAAATTAGAAGTTTGCATCAAGTGATGACTACGGGACAACACAAGCCTCCACTGATTCAACTAAGAGATAAATCATGCTTTTGTGAAGATTGTCTTAACAACAACACAATGAGTCAATGTGTTAATATTGCAAATGGATATGTTTCAATATGGGATCATAAAGTGTTAATTAGAATGCCTCCTTATGAAGATGATGACAATGTCATAGACATCCATGATCCTATATATTCAGCTGACTATGAACGTGTTTCTGATGTAGTTGTTACAGGTGCGTATTTTTTATTTCTAGGTATATTTACATGATATATATATATATATATATATATATATATATATATATATATATATATATATATATATATATATATATATATATATATATATATATATATATATATATATATATATATATATATTATGCATGAACTTGAGGTTTAAATTTAACATTTACTTGTACACATAAATATAAATTGTGTAGGTGATATTTTTTCTGTGGTTGCGGATCTTGAGAATATAGAAGGTGTAGATTATTATCTACTAAGATGCACCAAGGAAAAACACAAGTTGCTTGAAGAAGTTGTTGATGGTGATGGACAAAAATATCCGACTGGTTCAGTTGTTATTGAAGGCACCTATTATCAACAAGATAAGATTGAAAAAAATGAAATTAAATTTGTTGAATACATGCGTGGAGAGAGAGTTCTACATTATAGTCACTTGGTTATAGCGACGAAATTGCAGTTTGAAACTGTGTCAAAAAAAGGGTCAAGTAAAAACCAAAAGTGGAAGTTGCCTATTGAAGAGCATGAAAAACTTTTGGAGATAATAAAGGATAGAGAGGATCCAGACTACATGTATCAAGAGCTTTAGGTTTAAGGATTTTAATTTTTACATACTTAATTTAAATCTTATTTGAAACTTCTATGTAGACTTTAAATTTGATTTGAAATTTATGATTAGATTGAATTTATGGATCAAGATTAAACCTGAATTGAATTTTAATTGATGAAAGTTATCTCTCTCTCTCTCTCTCTCTCTCTCTCTCTCTCTCTCTCTCCTTCCCCTTCCCCTTCCCCTTCCCCTTCCCCCCCCTCTCTCTCTCTCTCTCTCTTAGAACTAGAACTTTCAATTTACTTTCTACTTGAATTTTAATTTCAATTTATTCATTAGATTGATTAGATAAATATTAGATAGGTCTATATTTCTATTTTTTGTTTAGATTGATTAAATGTAGGTCTATATTTGAATTGAAATTAGATTGATTCTTTTTTCAATTGATTAGAATAGATTGATTTCTTGAATTGCATACCTTTTTAGTCTAGATAAATTTCTATTTATTGATTAGATTGATTAGATAGGTAAATTGAATTTTAATTGATTGGATAGAACTTTCAATTTACTTTCTACTTGAATTTTAATTTCAATTTATTAGATTAGATTGATTAGATAAATATTAGATAGGTCTATATTTCTATTTTTTGTTTAGATTGATTAGATAGGTCATGGCTTAAGGGCTTAAGGGGTCATGGCTTAAGGGCCAAATGGGTTAAGGGCTTAAGGGCTCATGGATTAAGGGGTCATGGCTTAAGGGGTTAGGGCTTAAGAGCTTAAGGGGTCACGGCTTAAGGGGTTAGGGCTTTTAAGGGCTTAAGGGGTCATGTTCGGTTCTTAAGGGCCTAAGGGGTCATGTGAGGTCATGTTAGGACATGTGAGGTCATGTGAGGTCATATTAGGTCATATTAGTTCATTTAAGGTCATGTGAGGTTATGTGAGATCATTTTAGGTCTTAAGGGGTCATGTTAGGTCTTATTAGTTCATAGTAGGTCTTATTAGTTCATAGTGAGGTCATGTGAGGTTATGTGAGATCATTTTAGGTCTTAAGGGGTCATGTTAGGTCTTATTAGTTCATAGTAGGACTTATTAGGTCATGTTAGCTCATATTAGGTCATATTAGGTCTTATTAGGTCATGTTAGGTCATATTAGGTCATGTTTGGTCCTTAAGGGCTCATGTGAGGTAAAATTAGGTCTTAAGTGATCATTTTAGGTCTTAAGGGGTCTTTTAGGTCATGTTAGGTCTTAAGGGGCCTTATTAGGTCATGTGAGGTCATGTTAGGTCTTAAGGGGTCTTTTAGGTCATGTGAGGTCATATTAGGTCTTAAGGGGTCTTTTAGGTCATGTTAGGACATGTTAGGTCATGTTAGGTCTTTTAGGTCTTATAAGGTCTTGAGGGGTCATGGCTTAAGGGGTTAAGGGCTTAAGGGGTCATGGCTTAAGGGGTTGGGGCTTAAGGGCTTAAGGGGTCATGGCTTAAGGGTCATGTTCGGTCCTTAAGGGCTTAAGGGGTCATGTGAGGTCATGTTAGGTCATGCTAGGTCTTATTAGGTCTTATTAGGTCATGTTTGGTCTTTAACTAGGGGTCATGTGAGGTCAAATTAGGTCTTAAAAGGGATCATTTTAGGTCTTAAGGGGTCATGTTAAGTCATGTTAGGTCTTAAGGGGTCATGTTAGATCATTTTAGGTCTTAAGGGGTCATGTTAGGTCTTATTAGTTCATAGTAGGACTTATTAGGTCATGTTAGCTCATATTAGGTCATATTAGGTCTTATTAGGTCATGTTAGGTCATATTAGGTCATTTTTGGTCCTTAAGGGCTCATGTGAGGTAAAATTAGGTCTTAAGTGATCATTTTAGGTCTTAAGGGGTCTTTTAGGTCATGTTAGGTCTTAAGGGGTCTTATTAGGTCATGCGAGGTCATGTTAGGTCTTAAGGGGTCTTTTAGGTCATGTGAGGTCATAGTAGGTCTTAAGGGGTCTTTTAGGTCATGTTAGGACATGTTAGGTCATATTAGGTCTTTTAGGTCTTATAAGGTCTTGAGGGGTCATGGCTTAAGGGGTTAAGGGCTTAAGGGGTCATGGCTTAAGGGTCATGTTCGGTCCTTAAGGGCTTAAGGGGTCATGTGAGGTCATGCTAGGTCTTATTAGGTCATATTAGGTCATGTTTGGTCTTTAAGGGGTCATGTGAGGTCAAATTAGGTCTTAAGGGATCATTTTAGGTCTTAAGGGGTCATGTTAGGTCTTATTTTAGGTCTTAAGGGGTCATGTTAGATCATTTTAGGTCTCATTTTAGGTCTTAAGGGGTCATGTTAGATCATTTTAGGTCTTAAGGGGTCATGTTAGGTCTTATTAGTTCATAGTAGGACTTATTAGGTCATGTTAGCTCATATTAGGTCATATTAGGTCTTATTAGGTCATGTTAGGTCATATTAGGTCATGTTTGGTCCTTAAGGGCTCATGTGAGGTAAAATTAGGTCTTAAGTGATCATTTTAGGTCTTAAGGGGTCTTTTAGGTCATGTTAGGTCTTAAGGGGTCTTATTAGGTCATGTGAGGTCATGTTAGGTCTTAAGGGGTCTTTTAGGTCATGTGAGGTCATATTAGGTCTTAAGGGGTCTTTTAGGTCATGTTAGGACATGTTAGGTCATATTAGGTCTTTTAGGTCTTATAAGGTCTTGAGGGGTCATGGCTTAAGGGGTTAAGGGCTTAAGGGGTCATGGCTTAAGGGTCATGTTTGGTCCTTAAGGGCTTAAGGGGTCATGTGAGGTCATGCTAGGTCTTATTAGGTCATATTAGGTCATGTTTGGTCTTTAAGGGGTCATGTGAGGTCAAATTAGGTCTTAAGGGATCATTTTAGGTCTTAAGGGGTCATGTTAGGTCTTATTTTAGGTCTTAAGGGGTCATGTTAGATCATTTTAGGTCTCATTTTAGGTCTTAAGGGGTCATGTTAGATCATTTTAGGTCTTAAGGGGTCATGTTAGGTCTTATTAGTTCATAGTAGGACTTATTAGGTCATGTTAGCTCATATTAGGTCATATTAGGTCTTATTAGGTCATGTTAGGTCATATTAGGTCATTTTTGGTCCTTAAGGGCTCATGTGAGGTAAAATTAGATCTTAAGTGATCATTTTAGGTCTTAAGGGGTCTTTTAGGTCATGTTAGGTCTTAAGGGGTCTTATTAGGTCATGTGAGGTCATGTTAGGTCTTAAGGGGTCTTTTAGGTCATGTGAGGTCATATTAGGTCTTAAGGGATCTTTTAGGTCATGTTAGGACATGTTAGGTCATATTAGGTCTTTTAGGTCTTATAAGGTCTTGAGGGGTCATGGCTTAAGGGGTTAAGGGCTTAAGGGGTCATGGCTTAAGGGGTTAGGGCTTAAGGGCTTAAGGGGTCATGGCTTAAGGGTCATGTTTGGTCCTTAAGGGCTTAAGGGGTCATGTGAGGTCATGTTAGGTCATGCTAGGTTTTATTAGGTCATATTAGGTCATGTTTGGTCTTTAAGGGGTCATGTGAGGTCAAATTAGGTCTTAAACGGGATCATTTTAGGTCTTAAGGGGTCATGTTAGGTCATGTTAGGTCTTATTTTAGGTCTTAAGGGGTCATGTTAGATCATTTTAGGTCTCATTTTAGGTCTTAAGGGGTCATGTTAGATCATTTTAGGTCTTAAGGGGTCATGTTAGGTCTTATTAGTTCATATTAGGACTTATTAGGTCATGTTAGCTCATATTAGGTCATATTAGGTCTTATTAGGTCATGTTAGGTCATATTAGGTCATGTTTGGTCCTTAAGGGCTCATGTGAGGTAAAATTAGGTCTTAAGTGATCATTTTAGGTCTTAAGGGGTCTTTTAGGTCATGTTAGGTCTTAAGGGGTCTTATTAGGTCATGCGAGGTCATGTTAGGTCTTAAGGGGTCTTTTAGGTCATGTGAGGTCATATTAGGTCTTAAGGGGTCTTTTAGGTCATGTTAGGTCATATTAGGTCTTAAGGGATCTTTTAGGTCATGTTAGTTCATGTTAGGTCTTATTAGGTCATGTTAGGTCATGTTAGGTCATATTAGGTCTTATTAGGTCATATTAGGTCATGTTAGGTCATGTTAGGTCATGTTTGGTCCTTAAGGGGTCATGTGAGGTCAAATCAGGTCTTAAGGGATCATTTTAGGTCTTAAGGGGTCATGTTAGGTCTTATTAGGTCATATTAGGTCATGTTAGGTCTTAAGGGGTCTCATTAGGTCATGTGAGGTCATGTTAGGTCTTAAGGGGTCTTTTAGGTCATGTGAGGTCATATTAGGTCTTAAGGGATCTTTTATGTCATGTTAGGTTATATTAGGTCTTAAGGGATCTTTTAGGTCATGTTAGTTCATGTTAGTTCATATTAGGTCTTATTAGGTCATATTAGGTCATGTTAGGTCTTAAGGGCTTAAGGGCTTAAGGGCTTAAGGGGTCATGGCTTAAGGAGTTAGGGCTCAAGGGCTTAAGGGCTTAAGGGGTCTTTTAGGTCATGTTAGGTCTTATTAGGTCTTAAGGGATCATTTTAGGTCTTAAGGGCTTAAGGGCTTAAGGGATTAGGGTCTTAAGGGGTCATGTTAGATCATTTTAGGGCTTAAGGGCTTAAGGGGTCATGGCTTAAGGGGTTAGGGCTTAAGGGCTTAAGGGGTCTTTTAGGTCATGTTAGGTCTTAAGGGGTCTTATTAGGTCATGTGAGGTCAAATTAGGTCTTAAGGTCATGTTAGGTCATTTTAGGTCTTAAGGGGTCATGTTAGGTACTTAAGGGCTGAAGGGGTCATGCTAGGGGTTAAGGGGTCATGTTAGATCATTTTCGGTCTTAAGGGGTCATGAGAGGTACTTAAGGGCATAGAAGATTAATGTTGATTAAAGATTGAACATTGAAATTAAAGATTAATTTTAAAGTTAGATTTTAAAGATTGATTTAAAAACTCTCAATTCATTAAAGATTTTAAAGATTGATTTAAACTTTCAACTCATTAAAGATTTTTTAGTAAGATTGATTAATTAATTTTCAATTAATTGATCTAGATAAGGCTTAAGGGTGCATAATAGGGCTTAAGGGGTTTACCTATAGATTGAATTTCTAAGATTGATTAAAAAGATTGAACATTGAAATTAAAGATTAATTATAAAGTTAGATTTTAAAGATTGATTTAAACTTACAATTGATATAAAAAGATTTTTTAGTAAGATTGATTAATTAGATTGATGAAAGATTGAACATAAATTAAATATTAATTTTAAAGATCAATTAATTTTTGGCTTCAATTACAAAATCTGGAAACATGTATCAATGTACAAATAGATCAATATATATATATCTCAAAAATCAAACATGTACATCAATGTTTAAATGTCTATATAGTGCAAAATCCAAACATGTGTCAATGTACAAATAGATCAATATACAAAACATGCACCTACATATCAATGTAAATGTACACACACACACACACACACACACACATATATATATATATCTCAAAAATCAAACATGTACATCAATGTTTAAGTGTCTATACATAGATATCACAAAATCCAAACATGTATCAATGAACACATCAACTACGTTGATGATCACCATCACGTGCTAGATGTGCGGGCCTGTGTGGATCCTCGTCCTACTGGACCTGAGTCTGTAAATATAAATATAATGTTACACATATATATATATATATATATATATATATATATATAAGAACTTGAAATGTAAATAAATTTTATAAAATTTTAATTTTTAATTTATTTCAAGTGTACCTCTGTATCATGATGAATCGGATTAGCAGGCTCCTCTAAATCTCCATATGCAGCACCTGTCGCAATGTCCTGTACCACATTTAAATACATTTAAATTTAAATATAGAACTATATGTACACATGTATATCTATATAAATTGAAATTAAATCCAGATTCTTGTACCTGCTGTAATGCACGTCCAAGGTCGAATAACTCAGAAGAGTGCAAGGACATTGCATCAGGATCAATGGCGTCATCCATAAGCAAATCTGAGAATCTACTATGAACTCGTGAGGTCGTAGCCTGTGTCTGCTGTGTGGGAGCCTGTGTATGCTGTGGAGGCGGTGTAAGATCATCCACACTCTGTCTAGAGGAACCTGCCTCTGCATCTGAGCTCTGACCTCGACTGCTGCCTGTGGAGGATCTACGACACTGTCCTCCTCCAATGAAAGTAGGTAAATCACGTGGCTCAATCCCATGCAATGTAGAAATCCTCTGGTAAGCAGCTAGGAGATCACTCACTAACATACCACTAATCTCATGCACGTGATCCTCAGGTAGTCGTCCTATCTCATCTGGAGTAGGAAGATCAAATCTGATGTATGGGTCATAAAATGGACTAGATGGTGATACACCTGCACTCGTCCGTGATCGAAGCATGTACCTACCCACACGATCAGATGAAAACTGCTCAACCTAAGTCGCAATGGTGGCAATGCTAGAATACATATCTAAACATGTGTCCTCAGCTGCAACCTGCCCAGCTCCAGTGTAGGCCTCCAAACCTTTTGGAAGAACCAAAAGGTTTTGACCCACCAATGCCCTCTTACTAGGGGGTTGTGGTATATCGGGTCGTCTACACTTATCCTGATATCTCCCCCGACCCTGACCAGCATGTGGAGGTAGATTTGTGTAGTCAACATCATAGCCCAAATGAAACTCTGCAAATAATTGTTTGCAGAAATATAGTGGCACCTCATCCTTTTGGGGCCACATATGATGTGCTGCTAACCATCTAGGATATATAAAAGGGGCCACTATGTCATCTGTACAAAAAGTGACCCTATATGCTCGAACCACCCTCTTATTGATGTAATGGGTGCCAAACATGTTCTTCACCTGAGTGACTGAGACATCTGAATCAACTGTCCTCCAACCTACTATCCCTATGACAGTGCTAGATAGGCTATGATAAAAAACATCAATCGATACATCATCATATGGATTGTATGATTCAGCCTTTTGAATCATACTCATGAGCTTAGTGCGTATAGCTGTCAATTTCTCCCTATTAGGGAGAGTAGTACTATTCTACAGTGTTCGCTCTAATGCAGTCAGAGAAACCTGCATCCTAGAGATAGTCTCATCTCTACGACTATCTCTAGCATGTGGGGCCTGGGTACTATTATGGTCTGAGGGAGCTTGTGATCCATGACTATCATGGACACTCTGATCTGAACCACTAGAAGCCATGAGTGATATGCACACAAAGGTAATATATATCTAGATCTAGATATAGATAAAAAATGCTCGCTGCAAGTAGGCACATGTGCACATATACATACATCCAAATGTTAGAAAATCAATTGATAAATATATATATATATATATATCTACAAATTAATTTAAATAAATTAAAAATATCTAACTTTCAATTTGTACATGTGTTGTACAATACTTCAAGTAAACATGAAAACATTTTAAAAACTTCAAACAAACACACATGAACTAATTTTCAAATGCATTTTTACATAATATAAATTAAATTATATTAAATTAAACATTTAAATTCATGCATTTACATATGCACATGTGTAATATTTTTAAATATTTAAAAACATAATTTAAACTTGAAGGCATTTACACATGTATTCAATCATGGTAGTAGAACTAATTCATGTGCACGCATATTTACTAATTTGAATGCATATTTACATGTACATATTTACTTTACACACATGACAAAAATTAATTTGTACAAATTTCCATAACTAGAGAGGGAAAAACATTATATTGAAATTAAATACTAAAAGAAATGGTGAAAATGTATAATAATTTGGAAAGGGGTTCATGGGTCTTAAGAGTCTTAAGAGTCTTAATTAGGTTGAAAGTAACCTGGTCTTATGGGTCTTATGAGCTCATCTTAAGGGTCTTATGAGATCGTCTTATGGTTCTTAACCTGGTCTTAAATGAGCTCATCTTAAGGGTCTTATGAGCTTGTCTTAAGGGTCCTATTGGGTATTAACCTTCTCTTAGAGGGACTTTGTAATGTTTGACTGTGTGATGATTACCACAATGTGTTATGGAACTTTCATAGGAAAATACTTTATCCTAAGTTTTAGATAGTATCAAAACCTTAGTTTGGTAACTTTAGGCAACTAAAAATAAAGATGACCTTATAATTAAGGTATCCTAGATATAATAAGAGTTAGGGCTTTATTCATTTTGATAAATAGGAATTTTCTTAGCAAATGATGAAAATAATAGTTTTGATAATATCCAGCACTATACTTATTTAGACTAAAAAAAATGCATAGGGGAGTTTGATCATCCACGGGCCATGACAAATAGAATAAGGAAATATGACAATCTAGACCATGACTAAGATTAAAGAGAACTAATTGAATTGATTAAATAATATTGGCACTAGACAAAAATGTTTAATTACTCAATCTACTAACAATAATAAATCAATACAAAAGAAAAGTGTTAAGAGTTCAATGATAGCAAAGTGTTCAAACAAACAATACTATTTCAAATCAATTTAGTTGGCTACCTTGGCTTTATAGAAAGTTATATGATATTGATGGTATAGTTTTCTTGTGGCTTGATAATAATTAAATGATTAATTTTGTATTACAAAGTGTGATAAGTTAAAACACATTAGTATGCAAATGTTATCTAATAATTGTTATCAGATAACTATATAATTCTTAGGATTTACTATGACATCTTTCTTCATATTGCCTTTCCTGTCTCACAACTATAGGTCTTATAAAGATGAATGCCAATATCATGGTCCAACTCTAAAATATCAAAAAGAAAGTAATGCAATTTCAAAGATATATACTAAATATTTGGGCTAAATCAAAGAGTGTTACAATGGATAATGATACTTTATTTCAACATTTTTGTGACTATTATGTGTTTTGGTTATGCTAGTCTATTTTGTTTCTTTCCATTTATTGATATAGCATCTAGTCATTATTAAACTACTTTGTTCAATATTAAAAAACATGACAACTTAAAACTTAAGGATTAATTTATCAGGAGTCAACAATGAAATAAAATAAAAGTGCATGCTATAAAGAAAAGTTGTTTTAATATGTAACTTGATCTAATGGCATGAAAACAATATAACTCGAACAATGATGATTATTGAATGCATAAGGTAAGTTGCTTACTACACTGTTTAGTCATTTAACCTAGGTAGCGGTTGCACTTGTCCTTGTCACTTGGGTCCTATTGGGTCTTAAGGGTCACATTAGGTCTTAAAGGTTTTAATTAGGTCTTATTGAGCCAAGTAAGGGTGAACTATTTTGACCTATTAAGTTCTATTAGGTCTTAAGTGGTCCTATTAGGTCTTAAGGGTCCTAATAGGTCATATTTAGTGGATGTTAAGTCTTGAAAGTGTTCCTATTAGGTCAGTAAGAGTAGATAGTCCATTATGTTTTAATTTTGATATTATTAAGTTAAATATTGGATCTTATAATTACATCCATCCTATTAGGTTTTAATGGTCTTATTAAATGTCTCAAGGGTAGGTGGACTATTTCATGTTTTTAAACGTTCCAGTTTACATTTTACTTAAATTATATATGTTTTCTATGTTTAAGTTTTATTTGTTAATTTTGTACATTTTTAAAAGTAAATACAATACATATTAAGAAAAGACTTTTTTTTACATATGAATATTAAAAAAATAATTAAAAAATATTTAAACAACATATATACATAAAAAATAACTAAAAAACACAAACAAAAAAATAAAAAAAATAAAAAAAAAATCTACCTCTGACTCGGCCGAGTTGCACTATCACTCTTTAGCCGCTTTCCTTAGCCCCTCACTATTCAAATGAGGGGCTAAAACCATTGAGCGGGCTATTAGTAGTGCCTCGTAGACTCGGCCGAGTCCTACTCGGCCGAGTAGGACTCGGCCAAGTCTCCGCGGCCACGTAGGTGCCACTCGGTGCCCCGTGGCACCTCCCCTTCTTCGGCCGAGTAGGACTCGGCCGAGTTAGTCGGGTTAGCCAAAAGGGTGACACCCGATTGTGCTTTTACCCTATCACATATCCAATTCAGCTATTAGAAACTACTAAATCCAAAATTAATTACTTTCAAATTACCTGTGGCCGCTTACTTAAGGAATCAACACCGGATGAATGATCTAACAGTCATCGTTTGTTCTCATGGAAGCTTTCAAAACTTTCCACTCATGCGATAGCTGTTGATTTAGAATGAAGGCCACACTGAATTACTTTATGTCTAATCATAAAAGAAAATTGTTACTGCCTATTGAGTGATGCGATTAAGGGTTTACCATCAATTTCATGATTCAGAATGACTATTTATTGCTACTCAATTACTACATGTCCTCACTATATTTGCAACTTTTACTTGTATACCTGAGAGTTGTTGCAAATGCATTAAATTGCATTCAATATTAAATAGTTTGGTTGGTAACAGTTTTTTTCCTTTTACTCTTCAAGATGACCGCCTTAATTACTCGTCATCATAACCTATATAAGAACTCTTCTGCTAATAATTTTCTGAACCAGTAACATATTTTACAAAAATGTTTATACAGATTTCAATATATACATTCACCTAACCATCAAGACATTTCAAGTTCATCATTATGGAGGCATTGTTATCACAGGTTGTTTTAAGTTATGTTTTTAGAGTTGTGCATTTTGTTCATTTCTTAGATTTGAACATTGGACAAATTATTTGTATCACAAAATGATATGTACTTTTTTTCAATAATGCATCAGTGAGAAATATAGTATATATGTTTATGATATACTTTTGACTACTGACATGAGACTATCTTCCATTAAATAGGTAACAAAAATGGCCTTATTAAAAAAAGGAGCAATTAATCAAATAATGGATGGTATTTCCATCAAAGAACCATGTTTTCAAATTCTATCATTACATTCTATTGAACAACAACATACTGTGAGCATAATTGTTCTCGCTTTGAAGATTGCTTAAGATAGTAGTTTACTTATAATATTGAACATATCTAATCATATGTTTATGTATATTCAACAATAAACTATGTCATGTCAATGTTATGTTGATCAATTTTTCTGAAATATATTTTCTAAAGAATCGATATTACCATATTTACAATGATTCTTTTTAGATTACACTTCCATATCTCAGTAACAAGGTACTGGTATACATATAACTTGTTTCAGTGAATTGATTCATCAAAAAACTTTTGGATAATCTTTATGGTTCTGATTTTGCATTTGATCTAATTATGTAAACATCTTTTGCCGGGCCAGAAATTCAAAGCATAATTGTTCTTTCTTTGAAGCTTGCTTAAGATAGTAGTTTAATTCTAATAATGAACATATCTAATCAATGCTTATCTATATACATATATTCGACAATAAACTGTCATGCTAATGTTATGTTGTTAAATGTTTGTGAAATATATCTTACAAAGAATCGATATTTCCAAAATTAGCATGATTCTTTTTAGATTACATTTCCATATCTCAGTATTGTTTTAAAATTTATGAATTCCAATTATTATAGATATAAATCACAATTATATATGTTCTTCATAGATCTTTTAAACAAGTAATATTTCCAAATTTACCATGATTATTTGCTGATTACATTTCCATATCTCAATATTCTTTTTAACTTGCCGCTTTTCAATTATTATAGATATAAAAGACAATTATATATGCAGTCATGGATAATGCAAATAATGAAAGAGAGGCTAAGCGCAATCATATAAATCAGATGCAGAGAGCTAGATATGATGCCAAAAAAATTGTTATTAACAAAAGAAGACGAGAAACATCTCAAAATATTGAACTTGCAATTTCTGCATCAAATTTACATAGTTTAAACACCTCATATCATTTAGAACTAGTTGAACTTCGAAATTCATATCCTCTTTCAAATTCAATTATTGAAAATCCTTCCTTGCTAGAAATTCAAATACCTGATTGTATTGAAGATCATACAACATCCATGAATACAACTGACCATATTCTTAGTTCACCTTTCTCTAAAAATTATTACAATGCCAGAAAATAATTTCGTATAAAGATAGATGGTATTTCAAACTATAGAAGGTGTTCTATATGTATGGAAAGATACCCTAGAATTAAAATGTGCATATCAGATGAAACTTTAATATGCTGCATATGCAATTCAAAAAAAGATGGCCATCGGTTCTCAAAGTGTAACAATATGGATCCAGGTGAACAACCATTGTGTTTGAAAATCTTAACAAAAATTGAACAAATGCTGATAGCAAAAATAAGTCCTATTTTGCAAGTTACATATGCAAAAGGTGGTCAACACAGATATAGTGGTCATACTATTTGTTTTCCTCAAAATATTTCTAGTATCACAACATTGTTGCCAAGATGAATAGATGCATTGGAAATAATCATTGTTAACAAAGAGAGTATAGGAAATAAAAAATATAGTTTTTATGTTAGCAGATCTCATGTTTATGAAGCATTGAAATATAAAACATTGAATGACCCATACTATAGGGATGTACAAATAGATGAAAATGCATTAGCATCATTGCCTTTGCAATGTATTGATATTTCAGACCTAATTTTTAATGCAGTGGAAAATAGTCATCCTATTGAAGATAACTCATCTATGTTAGATGAGATACAAGAAAATCAGTTTCATCAGAGTTTAGAATTTAACATCTCATTTGTTTGTAATCTACCTGCTCCACGTAGAGAAATAAAAGAAATACGCTCTTTGTTGCATTTAGGTGAAGGTCGGAAAACAAAATCTATTGCATGGCCTCCTATCATGCCTTTTCCTATTAATGAATACACAACTGAAGGTTTATTTGTAATGGTGTTTCCAACTTTGTTTCTCAATGGAATGGCTGCATTCAAACAACCACGTATCAAAGATGTCAAACTCCATGATTATGCTCTTCACCTTCTATGGTACTATAATAACAGATTTGGGTAGCATTCAAGATTCTGGTATTTTATATTGAATATTATCATGCATCACTGAAGCCAGGCCACAACATCTGTGTTTGTTCACAAACAATTAGATGGTTCTTTACCTGTAACAATTATAGATCTTCGTCAACAACTACGAGATGTACCTGATGATAAATTGGAAGATTGGTTGATGAGATTCAGGTCTTTTGTATGTGGAAGTAGACCTTTTTGGAATCAATGAAGAGCAGAATTGATAGACATGGTTATTCAGATTGGTTGTCCTACACTTTTCTTTACCCTGATTGCTGTAGATACCAAATGGCCCGATTTACACAATATCATGTCATCCAACATGCCAACAAATCCATCAATGGCTACAAGATGGTGAATACAAAATATAATTGAAAATCCTCATTTGACAGTTGTATATATGCATCATAGATTCACTGCATTTCGAGAGCAAGTCTTGGAGAAACTGCTTGGTGCAATAGACTATTGGTACAGGTAAATAATCTATTTAAAATGTTATTCAAAAAAACAAATAAGAGTCAATTTTGATTACCTCTCTCTACGTTTACCAATTTTCCTTCTTCAATAATATGGTTTACTGACTTACATTTATATTAGGTCTGAATGGAAAAATAAAGGTTCTCCACATATTCATGGATTTATCTAGTTACCAAATGCACCAGATATTAAAAATTTAGAATGGAATAACGATCTATCAGTGCAGAGAGCTTTAGATTACATAGACCAGTATGTATCTGCATGGAATCCACAAAGCATTCAACAAAGAAATCAAAGGATTTTTTCTAGATCTCTTCATGATCCTTGTCATCATGATGACTATAGAGATGATATATATGCAATAGACGTGGCTTCTGATTACAGTGATTTGATTAATTGTGTACAACGTCACACAAAATGCTCTCTCCAGGCATGTTTAAGAAGAAAAGGTGATGCTATTTCATGCCATTATAAAGCTCCATGGACGACAGAAGAATAATTTGAATTAACACTTACAGATAAAGCCGAACCTAAACATACAGCAGCACGCAATGATGATAGGCTAAACTTACATAACATACAAATGCTTTTGATCTGGAGAGGTAATATAGATTGTCAACCTATTCTTTCAATTGATGCAGTTATCAAGTATATAGCAAAGTATGCAGAAAAAGCATAACAAAAATCATAAACATATCATTCAATGTTAAGTAGAATATCTTCAAGTTTGAATGGTACAATGCCTGCTCCAGCTGCTCTTTAGAAAATGCTTCTTGAAAATCTTGTTGACCATGATATAGGTGCCCAAGAAACCTGTCATCTTCTACAAAAGCTTCCCTTATCCCTCTACAGTAGACAACTTATATCTTTGAATGTGAACCAAAAAAATCTTCAACGTCTACCTATATCAAACATGCCAACAAGCTTATGCCATAACCAAATTGACAATTATATGGTGCACCCATCAAGTTTAGAAATGTTTTGTCTTATTGACATAACCCAAAGATGGACATTTAGAGCTATCCAAAAGCAAGACAAATGGAAACAAAGAAAATCACCTTGTATAGTTAGAGTCTCACCTAGATTTATCACTATTCCTTCCAGAGAGAACATTTCTTATCCAAATTTTTGCTGGAGTGAATTTTTGTTATACAAACCATTCCGCAATATTGAAATAGAATTTGCAGCATCAGATGAAGGAATACTAGAACAATGGAAATCTTTTTCAACATCATATGAAGCATGGAATGTACATAGAACACATTCAGATGCAGAAGAAGCAGATGATCCTACAAGTCCTATAGCAGATCTAGATGCAATGAAAGATAGTATACCAGATGAATGGGAAGTTTTAGCTCATTTATATCTAGGCATGCCTATACATTTAAATGATTTAGATATGCTTGGATATCGAGAATTTGACTTAGTAAACAATTGGTTGCAAAATAATATTACTCCTTTACAAAAAGCTACAGCTACAAATTTCATTCAATCAAATCAACAAATATTTCAAGAGAATCTAGTTATGCATCAACAAATTTATTATAAATTGTCTGTCCAACAACAAAAAGCATATGATATGATTATATCACATAGCAAAAAAAATACTGTACAACAAACATTGTAGCTAATTGTACAAGGCGCCGCTGGCACTGGAAAATCTCATCTAATAGCTCAAATCAAAGCTAGTCTCACTCAAGCTACACCCAATGGACAATCACCTGTTCTGCTTCTTGCACCAACATGAGTTGCATAATTTAACATCAAGGCATCTACAATTCATTCATTTCTACATATTCCTATCAAAGAGATGGTTTCTTTACAGGGTCAACAACTGGCAAAATTATAGGAAAATCTATATTATGTTCAGTACATCATAATAGATGAAATGAGTTTTATTGGTCCTAAATTATTTGAAAGAATTGATATGAGATTGAGAGAAGCATTTCCAAATAGCAACCACATTCCTTTCAGAGGTCGTTCAATGATTCTCTTTGGTGATTTGGGTCAGCTTCCTCTAGTTAAAGATATTCTGATGTATAATTCAAATTTATATGGTGGACAATTATGGCAGTCATTCAGAAAAGTAATCACTTTAGAGGCTAACTTTCACCAAATTGGTAACACATATGTTCAGGTACAATTCCGTTCTCTTCTTACAAATCTAAGAAATGCAGAACCAACAACTGAAGATTGGACTCTACTCATGTCACAGACAAGTACTGCTCTTAGTAAAGAGGAACAAGAAGAGTTTCATTCTAAAGTACACCTTTTTGCAACAAATGAAATGGTAGCTCTTCATAATAAGTGCATGTTATTATCTCTACATCAACTTGTGGCACTTTCAATATCAGAACAACAAAAAGATTTTGAAATTTTGAATGTAGATGAAGAACAACTTCAATCTCACGTTCTTTTATGTATAGGGCAACAAGTTATGCTATGTGCTAATTTATGTGTCCAGACAAGCCTGGTTAATGGTGCTATAGGAGAAATCATAGCTATTGTATATAACGATGGTGAAAAGCCTCCTCAACTGCCATTGATAGTTGTGGTTCAATTTTTTAACTACATTGGTCCATCTTGGGATGATACTAATCCAAAAAATATTCATATCACACCAATTAAAAGGGGTTTCCACCATCAAATTCCTCTTCATATGTCATGGGCTTTAACAATACACAAATCACAGGGTTTGTCACTTGTAAAAGCAACAATTGACATTGGAAACATAGAGCGACAAGGATTAACTTTTACAACTCTTTGCAGAGTTCATGAACTATCAGGACTACGTATTCATCCAGCTTTCTATTTTGAAAGATATTCATGCATGCAACAAAATGCAAATGTTACAAGGCAAAAAGAAGAAGAGAAATGCTTAAACGCATTGACAGAATATTAACCCATTTTTTCTATCACTATTGTATATTCTTCATTGAAATTACAAATATGTATACATGTTTCTCAGATTATCATTTGTGAACTTACAAAACATACACTCCTTTCAAAAAATTTATAAATTTAGTAACGATAAGCATTTTCTTAGAAACTGTACTTTCTATTGAGACTCAAAAACTATAGTCTATTTTATTGTTGCTGTAAGATTTATTGTCAATTGATTCCATTAAAATAGAAATACAATAAAAATTGATGTTATAAAAATCCAGATTATTCTGTTTACCTTGCGAAATAAATAATCCATATTTTATTAACATGTTAATCATATTTATTGAAATTTCAACCATACATTCAGATGTCTTTAACACTGCAAAGATGATCTAAATCAGCACACAGAATCACTTTATTTATCTGACCGATGCGACATACATAAACATTTACATGAAGATGTCCATTCACATTCAACAATAATAGAATGTTTCAAAAAATTAGTCACAAGAATTTTCAACATAGATCTAGTTAGGAAATAACAAAAATGATAGCTTGGAAAAATAGAATAAAAAAAAAGAATAGTTCAACAATGAAATTCTATATCTCATTTCATGATTCAATAATGAAAATTGATTACAATATGTACAGAGTGCATGATTTATATAAAAAAATGACTCTATTGTCACTACTCAACTCTTTACAATAAACTGCTGGTTGAAAATACAGTTGTCAATTCTCTATACAACTGATCAATTATACAAGCTAAGAATCATCAACACAAATAGTAGAAAATGCCTCCATAATGTTGAAAAAAAAGGCATGACAAGGTCCACTAACATGGTGTTACTTAATAGAAAAAGAAGGTAACTGATCTGATATTTAGAACCTGCAAAAAAAAACTTGTATTTATCCTTCTTAGAATGTAAGCTTTGATACCATCTAGAATTTTCATCGTAGATGTACCTAAGGAAGAAAAAAAAATGACAGCTTGTAAAAACTGAATAAAAATAGAGCAGATCAACAATCAAATTCTATCTCTCATTTCATGATTAAATAATGAAAAATGATTACAATATGCACAAAGTGCATGATTTATATAAAACTAAACTACCTTTTGCAACAGTAAATTACACCAATCAACATGATCAATTAACATATCAAGGCTAAAGTCAAATAGACTGTTAACCATGAACCATGGATTAGTTTACTTGTAAATCACTGTAAATAACTGATTTGGAGTGGCACTTGCAATTAACTAACACCAATCATATCAAAGATAAACAACTCAAATTTGAACATGGTTGAATTTTTGTTACCAAATTTTATGACTTCCAATTCGGTCAATTTGTTGTCATCAAATACATAACTAAGTCTTATTTCAACATTTAGGTATTAGCAAAATTTGATTTGTAAAAAATACGAGTGCATAAAACAAACATTGCTCAAATGAGAGACACCCTTGTACCAAAATGTGCAGTTTGAATCAACCAATAAGCAATAACTTAATCACTAGATAACAAAACCAGGTTTCTTTCATAAACATAACATTCATCCAACAAAATAGATTATATTTGATTTGACCCATACACAGATTCGAGATATTGTTCATTCTTGATACAAATTGTACACTTTTGTACAAGAATGTCTATCATTTAAGCAAACTTTGTTTTCTGCACTAATATCTTTCAAATAACAAATTTTTCTAATATATGAACATGGAAATAAAAATTATCCATGTATTTGATCTTTGTAAAATACTTAGTTGAAATCCATAGAAATTTATATATATTATTCAACCATGCCCAAATTCCAATTTTTCATCAACACCCAATAACTCCAGCTCCCATTATTGCCCATTTCCATCTTGCAACACCATATGTTCATTTTTCTCTGTTGTAAATAGTGAACCAAATGAGATATCCCATGCATTCATGGTTGTGGCAAGATCCCAATAAATACATGTTTGCTTTCTAGATCAACAACAACTATCTGATAAAAAGCAGACTGTCAGCCTTTGTTCACAAAAATCACTGACAACAACCATCACAATGAAAACATATCCATTACAAATCTAAGAAAGATTTAGTAAATTAATACTGTTCCAGACTGTACATAAAGTAAAATATTTGTATTCAATATAAGTCTTAATTAAATAACCACTCATGAAAAAACCCTAAATGACTTTCCTTTTCAAACAAAACCCTAGGTCGGTCTTTTAAAATATATTTTACCATTACTTTTACAAAATCACTTAACTTCCTACAAATGCACATGTTATAATTTATCATCCGCCCGATTCATATTCGTAATATTTTTTTTCCTAGACCCAACCTCTTTTTAACTTTCCCAACTCTAAAAGGCGAATAGATTTTATTATTTGCTTAGGAATTTAAATTTTTTTCACTCATGTTTGGGCATTATATTTGTGTATTTAATCTATTATGAGATCTTATGGTTGTTGCAAAAATGCAAGGAATCTTGTAGCTTTACGCGATCATGCGATAGCCATGGTTTTTTTATACAACTCAGCATGACTACCAAGTAGCTCCTCATTATAAAGGTACTCGATCAAATGTGGGAATTAATAGTTGCTGACATAAAAAACTGAAACCCACATTCAAAACCACTGATTAGTAAAAAAATTAGTATTTAATACAGATTTTAATAATGATTAGTCGACATAATACATTCTATATACATAACTAAATTATATCAATATTGAAAATTTATAATTTTTTTAAAATCTTATAATTAAGTTACAAAATTGATTAGCGTATAATATGCCAGTAACTACTATCTAACATAGCTAGTTCTAGTCTCTTATTATCGCATTTCCAATTTAGTTGTTAAAAAATACTAAATCCAAAATTAATAACTTTCAAATACCTGTGACACCTTACTTAAGTAATCAACATCGGATGAATGATCTAACGGTCGTCGTTTGTTCTCATGGAAGCTTTCAAAACTTTCCGCTCATGCGATAGCCATTGATTTAGAATGAAGGCCACGATGAATTACTTTATGTCTAATCATAAAATAAAATTATCACTTCCTACTGAGTGATGTGATTAATAGTTTACCATCTATACATCATAATCGAAAAGCAGTCCTATGTTCGCATAGAAACTTTCAATTATGTTTTAAGGAGAATTGACAATCCAGATTCAAGATTCAAACAATACTACTGCGAAATTTATTTTTCCCCTTCACAAATGACAGTTTGATTTCTCAAAAAAGTAATGACTACATCATGTGGAGTAAATTCCTAAAAATATTGTGTTTGATTGCTAATATATTGAAGGTTCACGCATTATCACAAACACAAACATATTAAATTTGTAGATGCCTGGACAAAAAAGTTTGCAGACCCGGTTATTGTTTGAAGAAGGATTTCCTAAAAAGGTTAGTCAATATCTGCACACTTCTTGTTCAAAACTTTATAGATGCTTGTGACAATTCTCTTGCATAAACCATAAAAAGATACTTACCTTGAAATGCTACCAAGAAAAAACTTATCTGGTAACATCGAGTATAGTGATAGGGGTTTGCATGAAGATTTATTAGAATTACTAAATCAGTTGACCACAAATTTAGTGAAAGCCAAAGAATTGATGCCAAAAGAACCTAGGATACAAATTGTAGATGATCTCTATGATAAGGATAATTACATAAGGGATGCCAAGATTGGCACGATTAATGCATGTGGCTCTTCTAATATCACTGGTCTAGAGTTGTTCAAACTAGGGTTTAGCTAGAGAAATGCCCTCCCACCTAGTAGCAATGTATGACAATTTGACCTAGGAAAGCTTGTGGTGCCCAATGTTTTCATGGATGCAAATTTGATGAATCAAATTGCTAAGAATTATGATCCCATTACTAGGGTAATTACGAATGTAAGAGGAGATGTACTAATAACTATCTCAGCTGAAGAAATCATGAGGGTTTTTAGATTAACTGAACCCTCAAATGACTTACAAAAAAATGATTTTGAGCAATTAAACCAAGTGTACAATGCTCAGAGAGACTACCTCAGGACTGTGTCCTTGAAATAGTTCTATGAAAATATTGGAGGAATGATTATCTTAGGACCAAGTACACATGAACCTTTCAAAAAACATATTTTAACAGGAGAGCAAGGTTTGCATATTGGTCACTATGTCAGATCTTTGGAGAAGATGTTGAAGAAAGAATGCCAGTAAATTTAATGTACATGATGATGCAAATATTACACCCTACTGTACCAGTTACTTTTGACTTTGCTTCCTTCATTTCTGATTTAATTCATAATGGATTGCTAGCTATCCAAAATGACAAACTAGACAAGCCTTTCTACTGGTACTCTTTTATAATGTATATGTTTTTGTTTAAAGGTGCAAGTTATTTTGAAAAGGAGATGCTTTTGATGAAACAAAATAATGGTGAGGATATGCCAATGCAATTGTGGAACCTTAATATGACATGGGACAGACATGATAGTAGTTTTATAAATTTTGATAGATTTTTTGCAGCCAGGCTTAGGCCATTATTTGTTCATGAAAACACATGAATCCCAGCAACCTTGGTTCAACTTGTGAGACCAAAATTTTTTTCCAATAACCTTAAAATTGTCCACAATTGGGGGGATTTCATTTGTTATCCCATTTCTACTATTATCAGAATATATGGTTTTACTAGATCTCCATTCATATTGCCGTATCAAGTACCCCTCAAGATTGGAATTGCAGAGTTCATTAGACAATTAGGGGATATTGAAAAGAACATTCTTGTAGGTAAAGCCAGAGGAACTCTATTTCCAAATGTTACAATTGCCCACCATTTTATAATCACAAAGGGAGGATGGTTCCACATTGATAAATTTCTCGCACCTTATCACATGGCTACATCAATTTCTAGGACAACAGACCCCGAGGGTTTTTATAATGAAATGTTCAAAAAGAAAGTCAGGTGCTCTTCAATACATCACATTTTTAATTTCCTTGAGGATATCATCAGAAATATCCCTAATATAGAGGAACAAGAAATAAGAAAGGAAAAGTGGTTAGTATACAAGAAGACATTAAACTTTTTCCAACACCTTGAGAAGGGATATGATCCCCTAAAAAGTATCGAACCAGTTGGAAATAAAATAGAAATTCTTATGGATAATTTTCAAGATGTTATTCAAACTATAAATGAGAAAAAGGAGAAAGCCATAAAAGCTGAACCAGAGAAGGCTCAATCAATATTGACCAAGCCTGAATTTGCAAAACTATTGGCCCTAGGCAAATACATGATACACAAGAAAACTTGTTATAATGTGGTCATACCAGGATTTGAGAAGCACAAACAACAAAAAAGAAAATAGGATGTTCCTTCCACATCACAGCCGTTCAAAAAATAGGAAATTGTAGATATTCCACACTCACCTCAGGATCAGACATATCAATAGATTCCTGAATGTCAACCTCGCTCAAAGAAACAAAAATTAGAAGAGAGACTTGTACATGTTGAAGATGATTATTCTCCATCCCAGTCACCTCTAAACATAATGGATAATCAAGAGGTGACAGAACAAATGCAACAATTGGGGGTTCCTGAACTACCAAAAGAGCCAGAATTAGATTTGACAGTGGGAGAGATGATAGGTACAGAGCTGGACACAATAATAAAACAAGCATGTGATGAATTCTTAGCTGATGACGCCTTTGTAAAGGCTAGAGCCGTCATGCAATTTTTATGGAAATTAAATATTAGTCAATTTCAAGAAACTTGTGAAAAGAGACATGAGGAAAACCTAGATAAAGATCTAAAGATCATAGAAAGTGATGTGAGAAAGGAGACGATTGAGCATTTTGAGAGGATCACTCTAGAAAAAGGGAGAGACTTGATAAGAAATTCAAGAGTGCTTATCCTCCCAGAGTGGGATATAGCTGATGCAGTGGTTTTCGATGCAGTAAAAAAATAGACCACACCAATTTATAACACTAGAGAGGAGGCATACCATGCAATTAAGGGAATCACTTTTAGTTATGATCATCAAGCCTTGGTGATGTGGTCTTTAAAAAAAATGACAATAACAAAGGAAAACAAATTACTAAAGGTGATATCATAGGTAGCCTCATTGTCAAAAGGGTCACTGATACTTCTATACTTGAGGGATCAGAAATGGTGGTAGCGTCAGCCCAACTTACAACAAGGGTCACAGAAAAGGAGGCCAAGGAAAAATAGGACCTCACAATAAGACTAGAAATAGTGTTGAAGGCTTATGCAGACTTGAAACAAGAATTATATCAAAAGGATATATTAATTGAAAACTTGAACAAAAGTTTAGGTAAACAGGGCCCAATTCATTATTTAGCACAATTGCATATTTCTTCTTCACCTGGTTGACCTTTTTCTTCAAGCTCTATTATTGAGTACCCACTCTCCCCTCTCCCACCTTCCATGGTTGATGAAGAGCATGAGCAAAAATAGAAGCTAAGGTATGAGAACAGAATAAAAGATACCATTTTACAATTTGTTGCACATATTAAACCAAGAGAGGTTTATGTTAGGTTTAACAAGGCAGAAATAACAATTATGTGCAAATATAACTAATATCAGAAAATAATAAACCACACAGAATAGAACATAATGGCACACAGATTTAACGTGGTTCACCCAATCCCTGGGCTACGTCCACCAACAGCAAGTCCAATATTATTATTATTATCCAGTGATTACAACCTGATTACAATCTGTAATCCCCTTACAGCCCAATTCTGCCGTAAGTACTAAAATCATACATCATGAAAATCCCTAACCCTAAGCCATATTATACAATATTTTTCCGCTTTAGGGTTAGAATGAGTTATAAGTAGTCGGCCCAAAAAACCAAAAAAAGTAGTCGGCCTCAAAAAATTTTTCCTCGGGGGTTGCGCCCCCGAACCCCTGCTCTTGGGGGCTGCCGCCCCCAAACCCCCGCTCGGGGCCCGGCCCGGCCCCGAACCCCGGCGAGGTCGGGAGGAAAAATGTACAGTACTTTCCTGGATAGTACTTTCCTGATTAGTCACCACAAGCTAACAATCTCCCACTTGGTGACTGATCAGTATCCACACTATACTAAAAAACCTCCCACTTGGAGACTGATCCTGTAGCAATACCGCTACCCACATGAGGCTCCCACTGGATTGAACCACCTTGGACTCAGTTGTTCCTTTATGTTGTTTAGTCTAGAAGACCAACTGAAGCTGAACATGAGTTCAACTTCTCCCTTGTTACTACCTTTGTAAACATATCTGCTGGATTATCATCAGTATGAATCTTTTCCAGCCTTAATTGTCCATCATCCAAAACTGATCGAATGAAATGGTACCGCAACTGTATGTGTTTTGTCTTTGAGTGCAAAGCAGAATTCTTTGCAAGATGAATGGCACTTTGGCTATCTGTATGTAGAAAATTATCCTTTTGTGGATGTCCCAATTCTTCCATGAAGAATTGAAGCCATATCATCTCCTTGGCTGCCTTTGTAGCAGCAACATACTCTGCCTCTGTAGTGGATAAAGCAACCACCTTTTGTAGTCGAGAAATCCAACTCACTGCTGTCCCACCAACAATAAATATATAACCTGTAGTACTCCGCCTGCTATCTATATCTCCTGCCAAATCTGAGTCAACATAGCCTTGTACAGTAGTAGTAGAACCCCCAAAGTGTAAACACTTACTAGATGTGCCTCTCAAATATCTGAGAATCCATTTGACTACATTCCAATGCTCAATACCAGGGTTACTCATATAACGGCTAACGACTCCCACTGCGTGTGCAATATCTGGCCTAGTACATACCATAGCATACATTAAGCTCCCTACAGCTGAAGCATAAGGTACCTTAGACATTTTAGTCTCTTCTTCTGGTGTCTTGGGACACATATCCTTAGTCAATTTCAAATGACCAGGCAAAGGTGTGCTGACAGCTTTGGCATTTTCCATAGAGAAACATTGCAACACCTTCTCAATATAATCAGCCTGAGATAGAGACAATTTCCTATTTTTCCTATCTCTACAAATTTTCATACCAAGGATTTGTTTTGCTGCCCCCAAATCCTTCATAGCAAAAGATTTTGCTAACTGTTGTTTCAACCCCTTAATGTGATCCATGTTAGACCCAGCTACAAGCATATCATCAACATATAAACATAAAATAATGTAGCTGTCATCATCCAACCTCTTAAAATAAACACAATGGTCAGAATGACACCGACTATATCCATGCCCATTCATAAAAGTGTCAAATTTAATATACCATTGCCGAGGTGCTTGCTTCAAGCCATATAAACTTTTCTGCAATCTGCACACCAAATTCTCCTTACCCTTGACCTCAAATCCTTGTGGCTGAACCATATATATTTCTTCATCCAAATCACCATGAAGAAAGGCTGTTTTAACATCAAGCTGCTCTAAATGCAAATCTTCAGTAGCCACAATACTTAAAACAGTACGAATAGAAGTCATTTTAACAACTGGAGAAAATGTCTCATCAAAATCAATACCATGTTTCTGTGCAAATCCTTTTACGACTAATCTGGCTTTAAATCTTTTCGTACCTCCATCCTCTTCTTTGATCCTGTAAACCCATTTATTCTGTAAAGCCCTTTTACCTGCAGGTAACTTACATAAATCCCATGTCTGATTTTTCAGCAAAGAGTCCATTTCATCTGTCATTGCAGACTCCCACTGAAGCTTTGTATCCACCTGCACAGCTTCATTATAACATTCAGGTTCACCAGCATCTGTTAACAGAATAGAATACAAAGATGGAGAAAATCTTTCTGGAGGTCTACTTAGCCTTGTTGACAGTCTAACACTCACTGGGGTGTGTGGTATTTGTTGTTGCTGTTGTTGCGGAGCATAAGGAACTACTGGAACATGAACTTGTGGAGTATCATCCAGTACTACATAGTCATTTTCTTTCTTCTCATGCTGCAGCAACAGATCCTTGTACAATACTTTCTCATTGAATATGACATCCCTGCTTCTTACAATTTTATGATTTTCAAAATCCCAAAGCCTATAACCAAATTCATCAATGCCATACCCAACAAATACACATTTCTTTGACTTAGCTTCCAGCTTGGTTCTATTTTCAAAATCTATAAGTGCAAAAGCTTCACAACCAAAGGTTTTGAGAAAAGAATAACTCACCTTCTTACCACTCCATGCTTCCTCTGGAATACCATAGTCCAAAGGAGTAGAGGGGCCTCTATTGATTAAATAAACAGTAGTGTTCACTGCCTCTGCCCACATATTTTTGGGCAGCCTAGCATGCAACCTCATACTCCTTGCACGCTCCATTATTGTCCTGTTCATGCGTTCAGCCACTCCATTTTCTTGTGGAGTCCTTGGTACAGTTTTCTGCCTACGAATACCATAAGAGGAACAATATTCTTCAAATTCTGTGCTACAATACTCACCACCATTATCAGATCTGAGACATTTTAACTTTTTACCAGTCTCAGTTTCAACCAAGCATTTCCATTTCTTAAAAGTTTGAAATACATCAGATTTCTGTCTAAGGAAATAAATCCATACTTTTCTTGTTGCATCATCTATAAATGTAACATAATACAGAGAGCCACCAAGGGAAGATACCTGAGCTGGTCCCCATACATCTGTATGCACAAGCTCTAATCTCTCATTTTTCTTTTCCTTCCCACTCCTTACAAAACTAACTCTCTTTTGTTTTCCGTAAACACAACTTTCACAGAAATCCATATTGACACATTTCAGACCAGGTAAAACTTTCTTTGAATGAAGTAATTTCATACCTTTTTCACTCATGTGCCTGAGTCTGTTGTGCCACAGTGCTGTGTCAAAATCTACAGCAACAGTTTGATGTTCTTCCTGCTCAACTGTAGCCACTGTTCCTGAACATTCATTATCTTCTGAAACAATTAAAGTAGAAGGAACAGTATGACATGTACAAAGATATAAGGTGCCTACTTTCACACCTTTTGCTACTACTAAGGAACCTTTTGAAACCTTCCAATTTTTATCATTAAAAGTAACTGTACAACCCTCATCACCCAGTTGCCCTGCTGAAATTAAATTCCTACTCAGCCTTGGAACATGTCTTACCTCTTGTAGTAGCCAATGATTCCCATTCTGCAACTTAATCTTAATTTTTCCCTTTCCAACAATCTGACAGGGTTCATTATCTCCCAAATAAACTAGCCCAAAATCCCCTTGGACATAATCAACAAAATAACTTCTATGGGGTGTAGCATGAAATGAAGCCCCAGAATCTAAAACCCATGAATCATCAATACTTTCTAAGGACAAGAGCAAAGCATCCTCCTCAGATTTGTTACTTACCACATTTGCCTCCTTGTTTCCATCATTTTTGTCTCCTTGATCTTTCTTCCGAGACCAACAATCTTTCTTCTTATGACCTGGTTTTCCACAGTACCAGCAATCATTTGGCCCTTTAGATTCGGACCTCTTTCCCTTTGATTTTCCTCTTGATTTCCCACGATTTCCAGAGTTGTTTCCTCTATCTCTTGTTCTGCCTCTGCTTTCTGTGTTCAATACACTACCCGATGTGGATGCCCCTGAGCTTTTCCTACGAATTTCCTCACTCAATATAACACCAATAACATCATCATATTTTAGGGTATTAGAACCAGAAACAGAATTATTAACAGCCATTACCAAGCCATTCCAGCTTTCTGGCAAAGAACACAAAATCAAGAGAGCCCTAACCTCTTCATCAAAAGTAATTTTAACTGAGGTTAATTGACTTGTAACTATATTAAACTCATTCAAATGATCAGTAACTGATCCACCTTCTACCATTTTCATATTAAATAAACGCTTCATAAGAAATACCTTGTTTGAAGCTGAAGGCTTTTCATACAACTTCGCTAGGGTTTCCATCAGATCTTTAGCTGTCTTTGCTTCAGTAATATTGAATGCCACCGATTGTGCCAGGCATAGACGAATACTCCCCAGTGCCTTCCTATCCAAA
Source organism: Chamaecyparis obtusa (assembly GCA_027943335.1). NCBI lineage: Eukaryota > Viridiplantae > Streptophyta > Pinopsida > Cupressales > Cupressaceae > Chamaecyparis > Chamaecyparis obtusa. The sequence continues at coordinate 229,720 of BSBK01007315.1, forward strand.
ATATCCCAATCCTCCTGAGACATTGATTGCTCTTTCTTGGCTACTCCCTCTAATGGCCGCCATAGATCCTTCTGATAGAGATAATCCTCCATTTGCATCTTCCATAACTGGAAGTTCTGCCCATTAAACTTATCAACCTTCAGCCTACCCTCTTCTGCCATTTCTCCCACTTAACCGAGAGACTCTCCCACTAACTCGTGAGACCTGCTTCAGAGAATAGATGAAAGAACGAATGAAATAACCTCGCTCTGATACCACTTGTTAGGTTTAACAAGGCAGAAATAACAATTATGTGCAAATATAACTAATATCAGAAAATAATAAACCACACAGAATAGAACATAATGGCACACAGATTTAACGTGGTTCACCCAATCCCTGGGCTACGTCCACCAACAGCAAGTCCAATATTATTATTATTATCCAGTGATTACAACCTGATTACAATCCGTAATCCCCTTACAGCCCAATTTTGCCGCAAGTACTAAAATCATACATCATGAAAATCCCTAACCCTAAGCCATATTATACAATATTTTTCCGCTTTAGGGTTAGAATGAGTTATAAGTAGTCGGCCCAAAAAACCGAAAAAAGTAGTCAGCCTCAAAAAAAATTTCCTCGGGGGCTGCGCCCCCGAACCCCTGCTCTTGGGGGCTGCCGCCCCCAAAGCCCCGCTCGGGGCCCGGCCCGGCCCCGAACCCCAGCGAGGTCGGGAGGAAAAATGTACAGTACTTTCCTGATTAGTCACCACAAGCTAACAGTTTATAAAACTACTAAACAATTGTTTGATATTTTGATCGCTTTTAAGAAAGAGATAGCCACCATAGACCAAAATTTAGAATGCTGGATTGCTAGAAAGAACATGTTGAAATCAGTGTTTTACTTGATCAATGATCAATGTATTGTCAATATACAACTAACAAATACCTATAAATTTGTTAAAGACCTTTTTGAATTTGAAGTCAACAGGGAAAGTTTAAAGAGGAAGGCATAAATGTTAAGAGTAAGATACTTTTAGGATGATTTCCAAATGTTTCTAGGTCTTATCAAAGAAGATGGAACTATAAATCATAATGTCAAGTGTTAACTATAAAAGATACCATTCTAAATACAAAAGATAGTACCCCCTTTGTACATTTAATTAAAATTTTGCAAGATGTCAAAATACATTTTGCTAATATAAGAAATGAGGTACACTAGGTAGTTGTAGATTGGGACAAATTACGGCCTAAAAGAAATGAAGTTCTGGCCTTTCATTGGCCAACTGAAGATACTTATGCATCATGGGAAGTAGCATATCCTTTGGACAGTGGCAAAGAAGAAGACACATCCATTGAAGAAGCAACCAGTAGCAGTGCCTCAACACCTTGAAAGCTAAACAAATAGTACGGCCAACCTTAAACACTTAGAGTAAGAATGAATGCTACAACTGACATATTTTGAAGTAACCCTTCAAGTTGTTGAAATATTAGTCACTCATATGAGTTATCAATTTTGTAAAATTGCAACAAAAAACTATTAAATTTACCTTTTTTGTCTTACTTACTGAAAACTTTTTTGTTAACTTGAAAATTGCACTTTGATAGAATATGTTGTAGCTATAAAATCTCAGAGTAAGTATTCTCAAAGAATCACTATCCATTCCTTGGGTCCTACATGGAATTCATTTTGATGTCATTCAATACCTAATAAAGTATGTTCTCATCCTTTCAATGTTTTAAAGTCAATTATATTAAGACTATTCTCAAGTATGACACTTACTTCTATTTATAATTTCTTATAAGGATTCTCTTTTGTTAACAATTGCATTTTAAAACATTTTGTCTACATGATATTGATATAGCATTTTAAAAAAATCCAAACTTTATATATCTCCTGTCTATTTCTCTTCAATATAATCATTTATGTATCACAATTTTGTAGTGAAGCTATTGTCCTATGGATAAACCACTGACCAACGCTCTAGCTTTTTTATACTGATAGGTGGTGTAAACTTTCCCAAGAATGTATCTTTCAATTCTTGCAAAGTTTGTATTGAATTAGTAGGAAAGTTGACGTAGTACTAAAATGCCTCTTTACCTACTGAATAAGGGAATAATATACAAGAAATATCCTCCTCCTGATTTTTTCCATTTTGCAGAACATCTTTAAAATTAATATTTGTTAAAAGAAAGTAAAATTATATAAAAAATATCTCACTATTTAATATTACTTAATATTTTACTATTTAATATGTATTGTAAAATATTATTATTCATTTTCATATATCATACATCATTATATAAATATATAATTTTTTTTTGTTAAAATAAATTAATATTATATAATACATATCTGGCTATTTAATATAATTTCATATTTTATACTATCACTAACATTAAATAAATGTAACCAAAATAATATTAATTATTGATAAATATTTTATAATATAAATTAAAAAATAGCTCAACTATGCAATATGAAAGACATCTTTGACTGCTAAGGTTACACCTTGTTGCAATGGATAGACTAAAACGAAAATAAGCAGAAAAGCACAACAAAAGTCTTTTCAAATCCCTCTAAAGATGCCCACAATGATCCTCTATCAATCATCCATTTCTGTAATTGTCAGTATTTCTTTTTGAGGGAAAAAATTTGTGAGTTGAATAAAAATTATTAGACCATGAAAGCATTGTAAATGATCTTAAACAAATATTTTATTATTATCTTTCCACCACATAGGCGAATATGGAATCTGTGCATTTTGTTGGAGGTTCAAATTTCAATTCATGAAATTTGATTTCAATTCATGAAATTTGATTTCAACGCTTTGTTCTCTATTTAGTAGTTGCTGGCATATAATTCGGATGCACCAAAACCTTGTATTCAATACCAATATTTCAGTTTGTAAACGATTTCGAAGAGTATTGATTAACAAAATCTTTCTTAGATATCTCACAGATCACCATTCAATATTTTGATTCTTGTGAACTAATTTTATATATAATATCGATTTCATCTAATACCAAATCTGCCATTCTTAATTTGTGTGATATATCTTGAGATTTTCCAAGTTTGTCATATTGAACATTGAAATAAGAGCACCTTTTCCATTTCGCACATGTCATTGGTGATAAAATTGACATCTAAAATAAAATTTAAAATATTCATCTCAACATTAAACGCATCATGAAAAGTGACATTAAAGCTATGCTTACATATCATTTATTTAACCCATCACTGATAGATTTCAAGTCATTGTACTACATAGATAATTATTATAACACTGGCTCTATAGAACTCTATCAAATCACTTTAATGACCTAAAAATATCATCTCCTCTAATTAATGTTATGATTGCAAAGCACTCTACAACACCGTCTTGTTCTTTTATAAAGTATCAAATTATACCCACATTTCAAAAAGTTGTACAGAAATAATTGATAAAACATCAAAACAACATACAATAACAGGAAACATCAACTAAAGATATCTTCATTTCATAAATATTGGAATCTCACAATCATAGAATTGACTAAATACTAAAGCTACAATAAGATTTAGTCCTGTTTCATGCACCTAAAATATGACAACGAATTACTAATTTATTTCAAGCCGTCATAGTACATAGATAATTATTGTAAAATTGGATTTGCAGAACTCCATCACATCACTTTAATGACATTCCTCAAAATATCATCTCCTGCAATTAATGTTATGAGTGCAAAGCACTCTACAGCACCACCCTATTCTTTTATAAAGAGTCCAAAAATATTGATCTTTCAAATACTTGTACAAAATCAATCGATAAAACATCAAAACAACATACAATAACAAGAGACTTGAACAAAAGCCAAGTATAGAAGAGAAGAAGAAGGGAAGTGACAAGAATATCTGGTAAGAAAACTAACTTATGACATTTACATTCATTATTTATCATTCTTAATCTCCTCCTTTTTTGGCACAATTAGTTCAACAACATCAGATTTCCACAATACATTAGTAATGTCAACTAAATTTTGGCATTCAATTGTATATGTATTTTTAGCATCAACATTTTGGATCACACTCTGTGATCCATCATCAGAATGAGAAAGTGCAAGGAAGACATTTTTATTTTTCATCCTTGTACTAACTCATCCACATGATGGATGATAGAGTGTGATCCAAAACGTTCATGATAAAAACACATACACAATCAAATCCAAAAATTTACTTGGCAAAACATTTAGTTTATTTGAATACCCTAAACTATCTAACTAAGTTCATTTAGAAAACAAATTTCAATAATATAGATACATACCAATATGTAGAAATCGATTAAACCAATTTAAAGTGAAGAAAATGTCTCGAAACCTAAAAATATCTTCATTTGATAGATATTTGATTCTTACAATCGAGATAATTGACTGAATAGTAAAACTATTAGATAACTTGTATTCAAAATTCTCAAAATGGCAGAACTAGGGTTAAAAATCCAAAGCGATACTTTTATCAATATTTGTACTTGTTTTAAGATATATACAATAAAACAATTCTTTCTATAAAAATGAAGTAAATAAAAATTTAATTCCATTTTAAATTATTGATTACTTATAGAAGATTTTGTTCTTTGTAAAACATCATATAATGACCAAGAATAAAATAATTTTCATTTGCTTATTAATAGTTTATGAACTACATTGTAGAAATGTTGCAACAAAGATCAGTTGTCGATCATGACTTCTTTCAACACATGGACATTCATAGAATACATCAAGAAGACACAATTTCAGGATTGCTAGCGCAAAGGTTTCTACAACAAAAATGACTAATAACATGTTGTCCAGTATCGCAAAGAAATTTTGACCACTTTTATAGAGATCCATATATTGAAGGATTGGAGTCTTGTGATACATGCAATACATCACAAGTTCATCATGTCCCAAGCAAAACATGGTTTCAACTAGCATCAATAGCATCTAAGACTGAATACTCTTATTTGATAAATGGAATAGGTCAATTATGCATAGAGAAACTGCTACAAACTCCACAAACCGATACTACTTCTTTACATAATCTTTATTATCATATTCAAATGTATTTCTTGCATTTTGCATCAAGCTCAGACACATTGTGGAACAAACAAGTCATACAAATATGGGGACCTCAGGGCTTTTACTTATCTATACCAAATATATCTGAACGTATTAAAAAGATTGTAATGGAAAAAATACCTACATGGACCCAAACCACTTATAAACTCTTTCCAAGTATTAATGTTCATACATAGAACTGGGGAATACTATGTTAAAGAACCGAACATCTTTATTGGTTCGATGATTTGAATCCCATGAACGGTCAACCCATGGGTTATAATGATATAATTTAACATTGTAACTTTGGTCAGATTATAAAAAGGTATATCTTTACTACTTATGTATAAGGAGATGAACGTCTACCTCCTTGAATAAAACCACCATATTAGATTACAATCATAATGGTTACAATTTTAATTTTCTATACAAAATGAATAACGTTTTACAAATAAATTATTTTTATATCTTTCAATAATTAGTTATACGGATATGTATGCCATCATTTGTTATGCTAGATATAAATGATAGATTTTCTATAATTTATACAGGTAAGCCTTGTAATTTAAAGCATATTCTAATTTCATATTATCGGTTCATAATGGTGTTTAAATTAATTCATACTCATATTGTAATCTATTTTGTACATATTTAAATCTTTTTTTAGTTTTGTTTTTTATAGTTCAATATTTCATGTTATAAATATAATCTTTTTTAAAACACCTTGATATACTTATTTATGCATATAACGTGTCCATTCATGTAAATGATTTCTCTTTTGGTTAAAATATTTTTGAGTTCAATGAATATTTGATAATTTATGAAGCAAAAATACATTATTATAGTTCTGCTTTTCTGTGAAATTTGCTTGGTAAACTTGGTACTCACTGTACTATTCATGAAATTATACAAAACTTGGTTTTCATAAAATATTTTTTAGATTTAGAACATCTGGTTTATGTAAAATATTATCATACAGTTTAGCTCATGATCCAGTTAGAAACTTGTATATTCATGTAAATGATTTGTTTATTGGTTTGAAAAAATTTGATATTGATGAATTGTTGATAATTTATGAAACAAAAATACATTATTTTAGGGGTGGTATTCTGCGAAATTTGTTTACTAATCTTAGTAGTCAGTATACTATTATTTTAATTATATATGTAAACTGGTTTTAATTGTATATTTTAAAAATTTCAGGCACTTGGTTTGTGTTAATTATTTTCATATAAATTGGATGAAAATAATGTTAGAAATTTGTTTATTTTATATCATCATCTTAGTTTAATGCATAATATTCAACCTTTCAATGTCAAGAGGAAACAAATACAGACTGTTGTTTTAAATCACATAAATTTTAATACATTTTTATGTACTTTCTATTCAAAGTGAGCCACAATAGCTTATTTCATTGTCTCTGATATATTAATCATTTACATAATTCATTGTCAGTCTCTCAACTAACATTGCAAGCTAATTTATCTGTTTTCAACATTTATACATAACTTTGTCTTTTACAACTTTGTCAAACTTATCAATGGTTGTGCTAAATATGCCACATTGCAACTGTGATGAAGGACCTTGCATTTTGAAAATCTCAAACACTAAAAAAAACCCTCAAAGAAAATTTTGGACTTGTCGACTTAGCAACAAGGTTAGTGTTGGACTTGAACTCTATGTTTACAATAAATGTACAGACTATACATTATAGTATGTACTAATCTAATGTTAATATTGCAGGGCAACAATGGCTGTAGTTACTTTAGGTGGACAGATGATGTCTCAAATGCATATCTCATACCATTAGCACCAAATGTCAATGAAACTCATCACTGTAGTTTGCACTTTCAAAAGACCGCTATGACTAAAATTGTGTCAATGGAAAATGCTGAAATATTTTTTTTACGAACAGTGCACACCGTATTAATTACATTTATTTGTATTTTAATTGTGTTTGTTTGCTCAAAACAAAATGTGCACATGTAAATGGTTTTCAATTGAATTTTTTTTTCCAGCGTTTTATATATGTATAAAATATTTTATAATGTTGTTATACAAAATATTAAGTTTCTACTTTATTTTGCCTATCAATACCTAAAAAAATAAAAAATAAAAAAATAAATTTATTCAAAAATTATATTAAAATTTGTAACAAAATAATTGTATATTATAATCTTCATTATAATAAATTTATAATATATAAATTAATTATAATTATCCACTCATCTGATCTTCTTTAATTGATTATTGACATTTGTGTCTCAAAATTTCTTCATAACTTGATTGACAAATTACAAAATATGATTGACAATACTTTTGTTTTTATTTTGTAGTGTCAACCTCAATTGTTATTTATGTTAACTCCCTAAAAGAGAGGGCCTGACCTAGTTTGTCCAAGGAGTGCACTAACTCAGTCTCTATTATGTACCCATTCTTGTGCATGTTGAAGGCATTAATCAACTCTTAAAATTCTCCTAATCATTATGGAAGCATTGTTATCACGGGTTGTTTTAAGTTATGTTTTTAGAGTTGTGCATTTTGTTCATTTCTTAGATTTGAACATTGGACAAATTATTTGTATCACAAAATGATATGTACATTTTTTTTTCAACAATGCATCAGTGAGAAATATAGTATATATGTTTATGATATACTTTTGATTACTGACATCAGACTATTTGCCACTAAATATGAAACAAAAATGGCCTTATTAATAAAAGGAGCAATTAGTCAAATAATGGATGGTACTTCCATCAAAGAACCATGTTTTCAAATTCTATCATTACACTCTATTGAACAAAAAATCATGGTAAAGCATGCTTGAGATGGACTAATATTGGGATGGGTAACATATATAAAATGGAAAATCCTACTGTTCCACCTTTGTTGAGATCACCTAGATACATGACTACTAATTTTTCAATTCATACTACTGATATATATGGGTTCTTCTGACAAAATTTCCATTTTCATAAGGTGTTTTTCCAAGGACAACAATTCACATAATTTTCGTGTCCTTCTTTCTATGTCATTTTTGTCAAGGTTATTCCTAATTGTATATTGCCAAATATATATATATATATATATATATATATATATATATATATATATATATATATATATATATATATAATTTTATAGACCTTAATTAATATGTTATAATTATTTACCATCATATCAAATTAAAAAATATGTTATCCAAAATTGGGTCTATAGAGACTACTTATTTCTTAAAACTGATCAAAATGTCACAGTGATTGTTTGAAACCTTTCACTCATCTCCTTCCTTAATTTAGTCTCTATGATCTTTAGGTTCATAGATTTGTCACAAATGATCATTCAGGTTCATAGATTCAATTTCTATCAATCTCATAGTCGCTGAAGCCTATTTCTGAAAAGAGATCCCAATGTTAGCCAATTCCTTACCACATTTTAAAATTTCTTTGGTTTTCAAATTACCAACAAAGTGTAAAATAGTATCTTTAATTCTCTTCTCATATTTATGCTATTCTCTTTGTTTTATTTGTTGATTGCTAATGGAATGGGCAAAATGGGATAAAGGATATTCAACAATAGGACTTGAAGAAAAAGGCGCAACAGGGGAAGAGGAAATTTGCAACTGTCTTGGTGATTGAAATGGACAAAATGATATCCTCTTCAGGACATTCATCATGTCTATTGCTAATTAGAATGTGTTAACCAAAACTATTTTACTCAAATACTTAGTGTTTGTAAAGGCTAAGGCCTTCACACAATATTTATATAAGTTACAGATATATAAGAGATATAAAATATATATTTTTATTTTCAAACTAATTATCAAAAAATATATAAAATATATATAAAATGGTTGACAGATATATAAAAAAAATATGATTTTTACAAAATATATAAAAGATGTATAATATCATATAATTATCAGTATATTCTTCATATTCTGAAGAAGACTACTTTTCATTTTCCATCTCCTTACCATCAGCTAATTCCTCCAAATAGTTCATCTAAGAATTTAAATTTTTCATCATTGCATCTATGATTTTCCCCTTTTCTTGACCTATTTTTCTAAAGATAACAGTTACTGTAATTGTTCTGTTCTTCTTTCTATCTCATTTACTTTAAGGATATTCCTAATAAGATCCTCTTGAGGAGAATGTTTATTGCTAATTAGAATGGTGAGAGTATAAAATTACCTTCCATTAACAATAAAATCTTAGCAATCTACATAACTACACAATGCAGCATTCATCTCAAACTCAAATAACCACTCACTTACTTTGTTCAATACTTTTTTTTTCCAAATATGAAGTTGTCAAATTTAAAATGTCTAGGTCTAAAACTACCCTTTCTATATGAAGATCATTCAATGATTCACTTTCCTAATTTGGGTCAGGTTCCTCCATTTAATTAAAGATATTGCAATGTGTGCTTCAAATTCAAATGGTGGACGATTAAGGCAGTCCTTTAGAAAACTAATCAGTTTAGAGGCTAACTTTTGCCAAATTGGTAACACAGATGTTCAGTTACATTTCTGTTCTCTTTTTACAAATCTAACAAATGCAGAAGCAACAATTGAAGATTCAACTCCACTCATGTCACAGACAACTACTACTCTCACCAAATAGGAAAAAGAAGAGTTTCATTGTAAAGTACACCTTTTTGCAATAAATATAATGGCAGCTCTTCATAATAAACACATGTTATTATCTCTACATCAATCTGTGGCTCTTTCAATAGCAGAAAAATAAAAACATTATCAAAGTTTGAATGTAGATGAAGAATAACTTCAATATCACACACTTTAATGTATAGGACAACAAGTTATGCTATGTACTAACTTTTGTGTCCAGACAACGTTGGTTAATGGTAACTTAGTTAGAAAACATATAGTCCTTTCAAAAAATATAATAAACTTAGTGACAATAACCATATTATGGGAAACTATTCTTTCAGTTCACACTCTGAAACTACAATCTATTTTGTTCTCACTCTAAGATTTTATTGTCTATCAATTTCATTAAAATGAAAATACAATAAAAATTACTGTTATCAAAATCCTAATATTTGACAAGCCTTTAATAATTGAAAAACCTTAACCGAGAGTCTAGACAAAATTAATCATAAGCCCACCAACATCAGTTGTACCATGCATTTGTGTAATGTTAGGTTGAAGGTATTCTAAATGCATGATATTGTAATTATCAATTTTTATTGTAATTATTCCTATTGTATCTTTCCCTAAAAAATTGATCTTCAATTTCTGCAAGTCCATTGTATATTTTTTAAGGTTGTGTGCCTTAGCTTACAAGTCCAAATCAGAAGAAATGAGATTTTGAACTAGACTATCATTATTTTGAATGATATGAGCATTAATGTTTTCCACCTTCTTGAGATCACAAGGAACACTATTAATGCAATTATATTTTTTTTGAAGCTACATAGAAGGGACTGACATGGTCTTTCCCATATCCACAGTGTTAGTTTCAATACCCTCCAGAGGAATTATAATTTTCGTTATATCATCTATTTCCATAGTTTAATTAGTCAAATAATTAATTCCATGAATACCACATAGAGAACCAACTTTACAAACCAAATCTCACAAACAAACAAACCTGAAATACTGTATTACAACTTCATAAATTATCAACAATTCATCAAATTCAATATTTTGTAAACCAATACAGAACTCGTTTACCCACAAAATCTGACAAAAAAACATATCTCAAATACTGTACTTCAGCTTCTTAGATTATCAACAATTAATCAAACTCAAACTTTACCAAACAAATAGGAAAATCATTTAATTAAAGCAAAATTATTGCAATAAGAAATGTAAAAATGTGATAGACACAAACTGATTATCTCCATTCTATGCCTCCAAAAAATAACACCCTTCCAAATGAATATGTACAATTATTAGTTTACTCTAATTAAGTTCAAAAAAAAAAATTAGTTTACTCTAATTATTATTAGTTTACTCTAATTAATGTACTTTTACAACTCTTTCTAGAGTTCATGAACTATCAGGTCTACTTAGTAGTTCAATAAACATTTTTTGGGAAACTGTACTTTTTGTTGACACTCAGGAATTATAGTCTATTTTATTGTCGTAGTAAGATTTATATATCTAGAAAATTTATAATGAAAATCGGTTTTCGTATAATTCCATCAATACTACACATGATACCAAGTTTAGGAAACAAATCTCACAAAAAAGCACATCTAAAAAATTGTATTTCAACTTCATCAATTATTAGTATTTAATCATACTAAAATACTATAGTTCACTTTCATAAATTATCAACAATTAATCAAACTCAATATTTTCCAAACTAATACAAAAATCACTTTAAAATTCTATGATATCCTATATCTAAAAAATATCCAATATTAAAACAATTTTAACAAAGAAAATATCCTATATCTAAAAAATATCCAATGAAAATCAGTTTTCATATAATTCCATGAATACTACAGAGAGTACCAAGTTTACCAAAAAAATCTAACAAAAAAAAAGATCTAAACTACTATATTTCAGCTTCATCAATTATTAACAATTAATCAAATTAAAAAATTTGCAAGCCAATAGAGAAATCATTTACATGAATAGACAAGTTATATGCATGAACTAACTAAATAAATGTGTTTTATATAACAAATTACAATTTAAAAATATATAGTTAAAACATCTTGCAATCCTTTTAAGTATAAGAATATAATAAGCCTCCAATATGTTTAGCCCTAAACCAAAAAACTACAAAAAATTAAAAACAAATCAGTCAGTCACCCAATCACAAGACCAAAAAATTTTGGACTCATTTGATCTTCCTTAATTGATCATTGACACCTTTGTCTGAAAATATTCTTGATAACTTCATTGAGTTACTACGAGATATGGTGACCACCATTTCAGGCTAACCTACACCATTCTTCATAAATTGTTACCATCCCTCTGCTCATAGGTCAGGTGTCAAATTTCCAGCTAAATTGTTAATTCTTCATCAAAAAAGTCAACAGTCATCTGCTACAGGCATTCTCTTCTTCAACTTTCTTAATGTTATATTCATCCATTGCTCTGACTACAGCAACCATTTCTTGTTCCTGTGGTATAATAATATTGTCATTTCTTACAATCGAATATTCATAATCCCTTTTTATTGTTTTTTTTTGTTCAGAAATGCCTCATGTGTCTTCATTTATAGTTGTTAATAAGTCTGCAATTGCACTCAATTTGTATATATCTCCTGTAGATCTCTATAATTTTGTTGACTATTAGTGTCTTACACTTAGTCATATATCTAGGCAAGGATGGTCAGTCATCACTACAACTGAGTCATTCTGTAAAGGCCGAGTTTTGTATTGTATACTTACTGAGCAGTAGTACTGCCAAGTAAAGTCATGGTCACAATATGTTTGTAATATGCCGAGTATAGTTATTACCGAGCTACATATATCAATGATTGCCAAGTGACAAAGAAGTTCAACAGATGCCGAGGATAGTTGATGCCAAGTGCCAGGGATAACTTATGGCGAGTTAGCCAAAATTGACATACAAGTCTGGAATGACACAATGATCGAGGTAAACCATTTTTGAAGATAATTATATTTTGTATGTTGTCTATTGAGGTAATCATAGAGGTGGTTACGCATCCATATTTCTATCATTGATCCCTATGTATAACCTTTAGCCAATCAAAAAATTGTATAGTATAGGCGGCAATAGGAATATATCTAGACCGTAGATCTTGTAATGTTAAAACATTTTTGTTACTATATAAAGGAAAGATCTAGAACAGAGATATGTGTGTGAATAAAAGAGAAATAGAGACATTTGAGATAAGATGCATATTGTGAGCATGTGAGTATGAGGAAATGATAAGGAGAAGTATTCAGACCGAGTTTAGTGACCGAGCAGAGTAGTGAAAGGACAGAATCAAGAAAGATGAGATAGAAGAGATCACAATCATACAGTAAAGAGAAGGTCTATAATCATCATATCAGTGAAAACTGAAGGATCATATACTGAGACATTTTAACCAGTGTATCAGGGTAAATCTCTTAACCGAGTAGTCTTAGCAGACTTTTGTAAATCTCTTTACCAAGTGCTTACTTTATTGTAAGTTTACAAATCCTTTAACAAGGTAGACTGAATAAGTCTCTTAGCTTTTAAGATAGCAGACCTTTCACAGGGTAGATCATGATGTGATCAAATTTTGTAAGCCCTAATAGGCAAACATTATTATCTGTAGTAGTGAATATTTGTGGGTGTCATCCCCACCCCATTTTTACCTTTCAAGGGTTTCTGGGTTACCAAATCTTTTGTGTTATGTGTGATTTCATGTATGTTTCTTGACATGATATATTACTTAGATTGTTCAAGTTTTGTTTACATGATGCATAAAGTTCTAACAGTTTAAAAAGATATAAGTTAGTAAGTTCTGATTCATCCCCCCCTCTCAGTACTACTTTCCCATTTGTATTTCCAACAATTGGTATCAGAGCAAAGGGTTTCTCATAAGGAAGTCTAACCACTTGAGGAAAATATCTTAAGATGGAAGCTTACAAACTGGGAAAAGTCATAGAGAATCAAAAGATTGAAGTACAACTAGCATTACAATAGTTGGAAGTAGCCAGAGGGGAATTAAAGAAATCCTTGAGCAAAAGAAGAGAAATTGCTATTCAACAAAGTGAGCCACTGTACAAGGAAGAAGACACCACTGGACTATTTGATACTGGTAACTCTACAAAAAATGACAAAGCCATGAAAGAACTGTTGGAGAAAAGTATCATACTGAATGATGAAATCAGGACTCTAAAAAGAGAATAGGAAATTCAATCTGTTAGACTCTATGAAGTATTGGAGCAAAAAAAGAAAGCTAAAGATGATAAAGCAATGGCTGAAGAAGACAAAAGATAAATTGCAATAAGGCTAGATGAAAGAACAAGTGATAGATAAAGGTTGACTAATAATCAACTAGATATGGTAAATCAACTACTGCTGGCCAACCAAGAATTGGGTAGGAAAGACTTGGAGAACAATCAACTAAAACATGAAAATGATCAGCTGAAGCATGAGTTGAGAAATGAGAAAGAAATCAATGAAAGGATGAACAAACCTAATGAAGCTACAAAGTATTTTTAAGAACTGTTAAGGTCACCTAGGAGATCTGGTGATAGATCTGGACTTGGACTGAATGAATAATCATCTACTGAAGAAGGAGAGTCATCAAAAGATGGAGAACAGAAGACTGCTAAATCAAAGAACAAAAAGCCCACATGTCATCATTGTGGGAAGCCAGGACATACAACCAACATATGCAAAAGCAAACATGGTAAGACTGACTCTAAAGCTAAGTTTAATGGACATTGTTTTAACTGCAAGAAGCATGGACATCAAGCACATGAATGTAGATCTAAAGTTAACATTTCATCCACCTCACCCAAGTTTCAAGGAAGTTGTTTCAATTGTCAGAAGTATGGGCACAAAGCTTACGAATGCCAATCTAGACCAAGGTGGTCAACTAATGAGCAAACAAAGCCAGTCACACAGCGTAAAACTTACAATTGGGATTACAACACTTGGTACAATTGTCATTATTGTGGTAAGTATGGACATATTGGTGTAAACTGCATGAAGACTCATTTTAGAGGCAAATCCAAAAGCTGGATGAATGGAAGCATGGTCTGTTATAAATGTAATAAGGTCGGTCACTTAAAGAGAGATTGCAGATCACCTATGCCGAGCAATGTTAACAACCAGAATCAGAATATCTGTGAAAAAATGAGGAACCAGATGGAAAAGTCATGGAGGAAGAAAGAAGAAGGAACAACAAGTGAAGCAAGCACATCTGAGGTCACCCAATCTGATGGATCAGGTGATCACACTTCTTCCAACTAAGCATGAAAGGTATGTCTGGAACTGATTCTTGCAAAGCCTTACTTTACATCAGTTCCTAACATAGAATTGAGAAAAATTCCATATCTACATAAATTAAGATACATTAGGACATATCTGAGCAAAAAAAATAAAATAGAAAATTTCATTTTGATGTCGAGCATCAGTGTCATGACCAAGCTAACAATGTTTTCTGAGCACCTATTATTGCCGAAATGCTATGCCGAGATGTATCGCAATAGTTACATCGACCGAGCTTGTGTTTAATCGAGTTTAACATGAGTTTTCTGAGACAGCTGTATTTCACCTACAATTTGTACAGAGCATTTATGAGGCCCTAATCCTATTTTTTTGGATTCTATAAAGCAGAAAGTTGCCGTTAATTTCATTTCACTAGGCTATTCGAGATTTTAGAGTGATTCAAAATTTGTGCAACCCAGATAAAGCAAAGTGATTCCGAATCTTCTCAGCGTGCCGTCGGAAAAATTCATCTGCAGGGTTAATTGACAAAAGGTACTTTACTGAGCAACTATTTTCTTTTCAAAAATTACAGTTTGAAATGGCATTGTCTTCATCCGCACCAGTCAGGAAATAGGGAATGGAAGTTTTCAATGTACAACTTGTAAGGAATGAGGTTTGTAAACCGAGGATATTCAAGGTAATATCTGAAAGTGTGATCAAAGGAGATTTGAATGGAGCCCTATCTGTGACTCTGGAAAATGTGTTAATGATGAACGATGTTAGGTCCTGCTATATGTGCAAAATTGGAGAAATCGGCGATTACGAGATCAGGGAAGCATATGATAAATTGTGTATCAACGGAGTGCTGAAGCTAGAGCACAAGGTCATTTTCGACCAAGGGTTAGTTCATGCCCTAAATTTCCCACAAAATTTCAAAGCTAAATGGATAAAGATCATGTTGGGTTGAGTGCACGACATGCAATTATGGCTAGAAGATGGACCGGTGAAGATTACGAAGGAAATGATACACAATGTCACTGGTTATCCTACCATTGATGGAAAGAGAATGATGAAATGTGGAGGAAAAGAGGATATTCAAGAAAACACATAGGAAATCTGGAATAAACATGGAATGACAATTTTCATCATCACTGATCTAGAAATTGACTTCACTGTTAGAGTTATCTCGCATAAGTTTTACCAATCTAGTCGGTTGGACAACGTCCCCTGTATGGAAGTGGACCAGGCTTGGAAGATACTTAAGAAAGGGCACACATATGATCTTGCCGAGCTCCAGCTGACTCAACTTGCTGAGAACTTGAACTCCATCAGGACGGCAAAGAACTCTATGTGTAAGTTCAGTTCCTTGTTGATCTGTATATTCTTTTATGTCAAGAAGTATTTTCCTACACATGGTGATGTGACATGGAATAAGAAGAAACCCATTACTGTTCAGATTAATGATTTCATAAATGAGAGTGGTGATGATTTTGAAGGGATAATGGACAATTATTTCATTGAGTTTAAGAAGAAGATGAGGAATAGGACTAGAGTCCATGTGTCTCTGATTGAGAAATATAGTAAAGACATATGTTTTCTGGTAGACACAGACTTTACCTATGCACAGGTAGTCCTACCTAGGGTTTCATGGTTGATGCCACTACCCTATGAACTCAAAATTGATGAAGCTACTGCTGCAATCATAACCCTCCTAGCCGAGGAAGTTGATAATAAGGCACCTCACTTTGGTACATTTGAAGAGGCAAAATCTAAGATCTCTTTGGGATTATTGGCTGCCACCACTTAGAGAAGAAGAAAGAAAATATTAAAGAATCTGGAAGAATATGTTAAAGAATCTAGCAAAGATGAACCACTAGAGTTAACCCAAGGGTTAGGAGAAGATGAGAAGAGTGCAACTAGTGGTAGTGAGACAGAAGAAGAAGAAGAGAAGAAACCAATAATTGTCGAGTCCCCACCTAAAAGAAGAGTGTTGAAATGTAAAGTGTCTGAGACACCATCACTTAGACCTCAGCCAAGAAGGACTACTACCAAGACCCCTAAGAAGCCTCCTACATCTGCAAAGCACAAACCCGCTCAACCGAAGGAAGTGCCGACCAAGGTTATGAAGAAGTCAAGAAGGAAACTTGTTCTACCACAGGATGATGAAGAAACACAAAGTGATGAAGCAATAAAGGGGAAGGCAACACAATAGGGTTCACATCAACTCACTATTGATTAATTGTGTCATAAGATTACTAGCACAGCTGCAGTTGATGAAGTGAAGAATTTAAAGTTTGGACCGCTGAGTATTGGAGATAAAGAAAAAGTTGAGGATGCTATTCTTGAAATGTTATACACTTTCAAGATGTTGCTGATTGAAATTGAAAATAGGATTCCAAAGGAATTGTACAACCGAGTCACACAAAAATGGGAATATACTTTACAAACAGAGTAGGAAATAAGAGCGAGTACATTAGCACAAGTTGAATCCACTCTCACTCCTGCAAATATGAAATAGATAGTTAACCAATATAGAGGCAAGTTTGATCCTAAACTTAGAGCCTATCTTATCCTTCAACACAAGATTGAAGATGTTATTCAAAGAGAGTTTGAAGATTTGGAAGGTAGTGTTTGGTTTGTTACCCGCCCCGGTAGAAGAAAAGGATGAAGGAAAGAATGAAAATACAGTTGCTTCTACTTCAATAGTTGTTGAACCTGACAACAAGAAAATTAAATTGGAGACTGATACTCCTAAGGAAGTGCAATCACATGATACTTTTGAGGTTCACATTGTTGATATACCAGACGAGAGCCCCATTAAGAACTCGTTCTTAACTGAGGATGATCTAAAGAACACAGAAGCAACAGGAACACCCCTGCCAAGTAGTAACACATTACTATTGCAAGTGAAGGATTATCCCACCATCCCAAGCATAAAATCTACCGCTGATAATCCTACTATACCTGGAGTTGCTACTGTTGATAAGTTAGTCGGTACAAGTCTTACCGAGGAATCAATCAAGTTGATACCACTAACTCACTCTATCGAGAAAGAAGTTAAAGTAGAAGATAAAATTCAAAGTCTTCCTAAGGAAGAACATAGCATAGAAGGACATGGAATGAAGATAGATGAACAAGCTGTTGGACCTCATGCTGAGGAAAAGGAGAAAGGAGAAAGGAGAAGGAAACAACAAAGGAAAATTACTAAAGAACAAGTGCCAAAGGAACAAGAGGCAATCCAAGCTCTTGTACAGCTGCCGAGTGGAAGTACTCCATCGAGAACACAAAAGGAGAAAGAAGAGGTAACTATTGATGAAATAATTGTTATTCCTAAATGGGATACTGATAACCTTACTTTTGAGAAGCTACAGATAATGAAAGATTTGCTGACAAGGAAAAGTAGGCAAGTAGAACTCCGAAGGGAGCATCAGCAAAAATAGGTTCTTCATGAAATTAAGGACATATTTGATGAAGTTTATGACTTATCTGATGTAAATAGTTATGTTCCCATATTGGAACAACTTGTACATATTGTTCAGAAAGTAAATAATGACATGATTTGTGCAAGTGATAAGCTATTTGAATGGTCAGAATGCAGATTTGAGACAAAAATGCTAGATAAGATATCTGCTGAGATAGCAGTAAAACAAGTTGAGTTGTCAACTTTGGTAAAGGAGACCGAGAGATTAGTTGTGGATGGACAATCTCTACTAGCCAAGATATGCAATGTTGAGTTATTCACAGATGAGAACCAACGCTTGCTTGAAACTCTCAAGCAAGAGATCAAAGTTTCAAGTTAGTCTTTGACTTTGGATGCCAACACCAATGCCGGACATTATGTCAAGGTAATGCAGACACAGGGTAAGTTAGCTGAGTTGATGGAAAATGATGGCAAGATTTGCTCTCACCTACTTTCTATTCAAACTATTCTTACACCACATCTGGAGGCTATATAGAGAAAATTAGCCAAGGGTAAAACATTGATCCAGGGTGATTCACATTTGTCTACAGCTGAAGGTCTCATCAGTCTGGCTACTGATTTAGAAGTACAAACTAAAGTGTTAAATCTTGCTTCAATTGCATGGACAGATGCATTATACATGATCACGGTGCTGCACAGACCTTTTCTAGAGAAAATTTGTAACTTACCTACTAATGAAAAAATTAGCCGTGTCAAAAACAAGGGGGAATTATCATGACACGAGTGTGAACAAGGATAGGTAACACAATTTTGAATATGTATATATATCTTAGGGGGAGTTTTAGGCTATACAAACATACTTTTGTAATTGTATATTTATATGTCATGACAAAGTGTTTTTGCCACTAATGTCAAAGGGGGATATTGTAGATCTCTATAATTTTGTTGACTATTAGTGTCTTACACTTAGTCATATATCTAGGCAATGATGGTCGGTCATCACTGCGATTGAGTCATTTTGTAAAGGCCAAGTTTTGTATTGTATACTTACCGAGTAGTAGTACTGTCGAGTAAAGTCACGATCACAATATGTTTGTAATATGCCGAGTATAGTTATTGCCAAGCTACATATATCAATGATTGCCAAGTGATAGAGAAGTTCAATAGATGCTGAGCACAGTTGATGCCGAGTGCCAGGGATAACTTATGCCGAGTTAGCCAAAATTGACATACAAGTCTGGAATGACACAATGATCGAGGTAAACCATTTTTTAAGATAATTATATTTTGTATGTTGTCTATTGAGGTAATCACAAAGGTGGTTACGCATCCATATTGCTATCATTGATCCCTATGTATAACCTTTAGCCAATCAGAAAATTGTATAGTATAGGTGGCAATAGGAATATATTTGGACTGTAGATCTTGTAACGGTAAAACATTTTTGTTACTATATAAAGGAAAGATCTAGAACAGAGATATGTGTGTGAATAAAAGAGAAATAGAGACATTTGAGATAAGATGAATACTATGAGCATGTGAGTATGAGGAAATGATAGGAGAAGTATTCAGACTGAGTTCAGTGACTGAGCAGAGCGGTGAAAGGACAAAATCAAGAAAGATGAGTTAGAAGAGATCACAATCATACAATAAAGAGAAGATCTGTAATCAGCATATTAGTGCAAACTGAAGGATCATATACTGAGACATTTTAACTAGTGTATCAGGGTAAATCTCTTAACCGAGTAGTCTTAGCAGACTTTTGTAAATCTCTTTACCAAGTGCTTACTTTATTGTAAGTTTACAAATCCTTTAACAAGGTAGACTAAATAAGTCTCTTAGCTGTTAATAGAGCAGACCTTTCACAGGGTAGATTATGAAATGATCAAATTTTGTAATCCCTAACAGGAAAACTTTATTATTTGCAGTAGTGAAGATTTGTGGTTGTCATCCCCACCCCAGTTTTACCTTTCAAGGGTTTTTGGGTTACCAAATCTATTGTGTTATGTTTGATTTCATGTATGCTGCTTGACATGATATATTACTTAGATTGTTCAAGTTTTGTTTACATGATGCATAAAGTTCTAATAGTTTAAAAGGATAGAAGTTAGTAAGTTCTGATTCACCCCCCCCTCTTAGTACTACTTTCCCATTTGTATTTCCAACATCTCCTTCCTCATATGCCTCTTTCCTGATAATACTTTGAAGATGCAATTCAATTTTTTCCTTCATCACTTCTATATCTACAACATCTTCAGCATTGACTACATCAATATTGCAGCTCATATCTGTAAACATCTTTTTCATATGACTAATGTTCATATTGACACTTTCAATCAGATTTTGTAGTTCATGAATTCTATTTGTGCTCATCTCTATTTTGAATTTGATTAAAAATATCCACTTTTGTAAAGGTGTGTCAATGGATTTGATAATTTTTAAATTCAGGGCTTCTTCGCTATCCATATCTATCATAGATTGCAATACCTTTTCTTGTCTACTATGTATTGTTTTCTGTTCTTGGGCCATCTGCAAATCTGGAAACAAAATACCTTTTAGCTCAGAATAGATTTTATAATACCCATCTCTTGAATTGAGATATTGTATCCATTCTCATGAGAGTCGTGCCATCTGTCTATCTTCATGCATCTGCTTCACAATTTGTTCACTTGAATAGAGTGATGCATCAAAAATCTCTTCTCTCTGACTTGCTATTTGAGAGGAGATAGGAACTAAGATTTTCTGAATATAATCAGATAGATGTTTGACAGTTGATTTTAGAATGTTCTTTTCATCTTTCAATTGCTCCAATCTCTCTCTTACCTCTTGATGTGAAAACTCCCACATATCAATAGTACGATCATGGAATGCAAGTCCTATGTCAGTTTCGTTAACATCAAAATCAGCTGCATCTAGATTAGCAAAATTACTCTCTTGTTTTGGTTCTACAACTTGTATTATTACATGCCCTATTTCTTCATGTTTTTGAAAAGCAGCTAGTTTTCCTCTTTCCTTTTTTTTCCTCGATCTGGTACTTTCACTTATGATTTGAGAAACCAAATCTTCACTAGGAATTTTGTCTCCTTTCCTTTTTCTTTTTCTTTGCTTTGTATGTTCTAACCATGAACGAATACCTAGAACTTTTGAGGCAGATTCTAAACTTTCATTATCAAACAATTTCCTGACTATTCTAGAGCTTTCTATTTCTTTACCCGAACTTTTAAATTTGGGTACTATATTTTGAATACATGTTACAGTACCTTTAATTAAATCTCTTATTTGATTTTCTGGTTGTTCTTCAAAAGATTGCATTCTTGCATTCTGTTTTGATGGACCTATTTCATCTTCATTTTCTATTTTTTTTGCTTCTTCTAAACTATATATGTTAATCAAAGCAAGTGAACCACTACCACAAGTCTTTCCTATGGCTTTGTCTTTATCTGGTGGTTGATCATCCCCTCCTGTCATTTCTTGACTGGACTCAACTGTTGTCTGCATTATTGATAAAGGAACTTGAACTGAAGCTGTTGTTTGACCTTCGCTTGTTGATTGCCCTTCTATGTTTGATGTTCCCTTTGCTGCTTGCTTGTACTGAACCCATTTTTTGGTTCTCTTCATTATCTGTTCCATTCTTTCTTAAAGATTGTCTAATTCAAGTTCTTCAAATTGCAGAGGTTGCAAAGGTGTCCCTTTTATTTCAGACAAATAATGACCAGAAAAAAATTTAGATTGATCATCATATAATCCTTTCACATCTATATCAACATTATAAAGTTGAATCTATTCAATTGTGAGTCGGGACCATGATCTTTCTCTCATCTCAAATTCATCTTTACAATTAGCCCAGAAATCTTCTAATGAAGCAATGTGATTAAAATTAGGACCTAATTGCAGGTTTTGTTTTACATAATTTGAAGGGTCAAAATGATGCCTAACAACATTATATTCATCAAATTTATATATTTTTCCAGATGACTTGATCAAATTCATTGCACAAGAGCTAGAAAAGCATGTATAAGCACCTATTAAAATTGGAAAATGAATACCTTTTTTATGGCATTCGCTGCATCTGCTATTGACCTCAATGATTTGTCTACATAACTCTATCAAAGCCATTTTATCATCTACATATTTAGGTAATTTGTATGGAAACCCATCGAAACCTCCAATCCTAATATATGTAAATGTACGATACTATGTATAATAGCTACCAAATTGCATAATTTTTTGTGCAGCTGCATCAGATAATCTGCGTTCTGGACAACCCTCAATGTCACGGCATAACTTCATTGAAAAAAAATCATTAAACATTCTAAAATTTCCATAGCTATTTTTGAGTTGTATACATGGATAGATATCATAAACTTGAATATTTGCATCATACTCACCAATACTAGGTAGCTCGTTCCCTATATATTCATATGCAAGCGCATAGATGAAGTAAGATGACATTGGAAATTTGTATGAATGCTTTGCTGAAACAAGCATTTCAGTAAGTCTATCACTTATGAGTTGAGCCCAATCTATAAAAATACTATTTGTACCTATACATTGCATAAGGAAAAACCACCATTCTTCAAAATTTAGGGCTTGTTCACTCTAATTCTATGCAGAAGTGCTAGTATATCAAGAATCTCTTTTTTTAAATCAGTTCCGTATAGGGTTTTCGGTAACTTTGAATTGGCTGCTCTAATGCTTTCAAACCATTTTTTTGAAATTACAGCTCGCCATCGTGACTTTTTTAGGTTAAAATTTGACTGTGACAGAAAGAAATTTCATTTTGAATATTGTTCTCTTGAAGGTAAAACAAAGAACTTCTAAATTGACTCTCTGTTCAAACAAATGACTACTTTATTGTTTTCATTCTTTATTTCTCTAGTATGTGAATCAAATCTTTTAATGCATTCCACAATGAGTTCTGGTACTTGAATAGCAACTGGGAATCCTACAGCTTCTATTAATCCACTGTTAATGAGACTTTGTGTAATGGTATGAACTGGTTCTGATTTAATCCTTCTGTTTAGCTCATTTAAATTGTAAACATAAAGGTTTGTATCTATGATATCTTTCCATGCATTTTCTATTCCATCGAGATGATCGTAACTATTTATTTTGCTACCCATTCTCTAAAATATTATAGATAGGTAAGCATTTGCTCATAAAGATATATGCAATTTAAACAATGATATCATAAATACTGCAACATTATTAATTTAAAATTTTAATTTAATAGATATAAAACATATAAAATGTAAAAGTAATTAATGTTCTTGTTCTTTTCAAAATTTATTCTTTTCGTGTGCAGTTATGATACTTATATGTATTGAATATAGCAAATATTATTAAAGATGGTGCATAGAACACCGTATGCCTTTTATTTCTTTTCTATCGATTAGTGTGTTTTTCCAACTACTGTCAGAGCAATAAATTTTTTAAGAATTGTTAATCGATGATGATGTCATGCCCACTAAATAGAATAATTTAATACCGCAAACATAAATGAGTGAGTCCTCACTTCTACAGAAAGTACAAATGTGCTTTATCGAATAATCATTAACATATTGCATCATTGTTCATCTTTATATTATTGCCAATATTTTAGTCCAATTCTACTATTTGACATATCAACTTTACAATTAAACTACCTCAAAATCCATAATGAAATAGCATCGAAAATAGTAATTACAACCTTTAAAACCTGCTTTCGTTTATTACTGAACAAGGCAAATGCCTGAAAACACAAAGTCCTAATTAGCAATGAGTATCATATAAATCCGCTGTCTTGATTAAGAGACTTATTACAGTCACTTAATCTACAGTTGAATAATAAATCTTCCACTGACAATGAAATACACTATAGACGATAAATATCAAATATCAACACACACCACATACAAATATTTACAAAATTAAAAGAAACATCATCAAATAAAAAACACAATCAGAAATAAACATCTCTATACAGCTGACACCAGCCCCACCTTTTTCAAATGCCCAATAATAAACTAAGATTGACGGTGATCACATGATCGGTACATCTAAAGAGTATTCTTTGCATAGTCGCAGTCCTGTGGAAACCCAAAAGACTGGACCAATAGACTAACCTGTGATTCACCAATTCTTCTCGATTCCATGACATGTTTACGACTAAAATAATTTAATTGGGACATTTCCACACCAACATTATCTCCAGTTCTCCATATGTCTTCTCTAACCGCTATACTATATGATCTAGAAAGAGTCGATATATATAAAATCTAGAATATCAAAAAAAGCAATAATCACTAACAATTACCTATATTTCACTTGAAACACTAAATAGCATTTCCACATTTTTAAAACTTTTATGATTCTCTATAAAAAATTCATATACGCAAATGTATATTCTTATACAATAACATTTATACAAAACAAAATCTAAACTAAATAATTTAACAATGACGTACTTTGCTCCAAATATGAACAACCTACCATATAAAATTCCAACTAATTACAAATTTAACTGTCATCACTTAAGGGGAAAAAACAATTTTCCACCAGTTATTGTTGAAGTTTGAAACTGACCCATCGATTTTTTATAGAACATAATCTAACGGATGGCGCATGTTCGCAAGAAATAATTAGATTCTTTGTGAACATGTGACAATCGTTTATTGAAAATGCATTGACAATAAACCTTGCATCGCAGCACCAATGACTTAGTCAATAGTTTGCATGGAATACAACCGTTTGATGCTGCACCTAATTACAAATTAACTCTTTTCTCCAGCTAATCTTAGTTTCCAAAACTATAATCTTTAGGCTACCTGAATTAAAACATAAAAAAAAAGATAAAAATGACAAAAAATAATGTTATGGTATTTAAAATTTTATAAGATATAAATATTATAGAAATTACCTTAGTTATTAATCAGTTTTCAAAATTTTCAACTATCCTTCGTCTTAGTTGACGAAAACTACGACAACGTTTCGGAAAGATGATTGGCATCCTCAATGGAACTTGATTTGCTATAAAAGTTTGATTATTCCAATGTTTGTGGGTGGCTGCAAGAAGTTGGGTGCCAATTTTTTGCAAAAAGTGGTAGTGTTTTTCCTATTTTTCAAAATTTATCTGAATTGATCTCAAAATTTGAGGCACTTAGAGATTGAATCTTGGAAAAATTCACTAATAGAAATTGTAGTACTTGGAGTCTACTTTTCAAATATATAATTTATTTTAATACCCACATGGTATAAATTATATTTTGATAGGCATATTTGAAAACCACTTTTTCAAAATGCCTGTTTCAGGACCATACCACATCTGTGTACGGCCACCATATTTTGACACAAATAAATAAATTTTTTTAAATCCTTTTTAGGGAAGATACCTAAGACATAGAATATTGATGAGAATATTTTTTCTTATTTTTTTATTTTGTAAATTATTTTTTATTAATTTTTAATTAACAATAAAGCTTATTTTTCAAACCTCTTGTGTACGGCCACCATAATTTAATATAATTTTTATTTTTTTCAAAAATTCTTTTTTTTAAATTCAAAAGAATTGAATCTAGATTGATGACATATAATTTATTTGTAAAAATACTTAAAAATTAAAAAGTCATTAAAGTTTTAGTGAGTCTCACTATTTTACGTTTATGTACCACTATCAACTAATAAATAACATAAAAATAGTAAAAATAACCATATTATTATGAAATTTATATTTTTAGAATCGTGATAGTGAGATCTTTAATGGGTTTTTGTTTTGTCAAAAAAATTGATCCAGAAGGGCTTCAAAAAATTACGATAAGCCTTAAAATTTTTATTCCAATGCCTTAGCCAAAATTTTGGAGGCTAAGACATAGGCTTGGTCTCACCAAACCTATCCCAAACCAAAAACTGAGGCAGAGTGAAAAATCCCACGTGCATATTTTAAGAAACGGGCACCTGTTATTTAAATTCAAAAAATGGGCACCCGTTTCATAAATTTAAAAATATGTGTTTAAAAAAATATTTTAAATTAAAAAAAAATTTAAATTTTTTTTTAGAAACGGGTACTCGTTTTTTAAAAAAAAAGGGTGCCCATTTCTGGAAAAATGGGTACCCGCTTTTGAATTTCGGACCGGATGTCCGAGCCTAAAACGAACACCCATTTTTAAAAAATGGGTGCTCGTTTCAAACGGCGCAAATTTTCAAGCCGCGGACTTCCACAGAATTGGCACCCAACTTTTTGCTTCTACCCTTGTTTTTTATTTGTACACAGACAGAATGAGCATTTTGTAGAATGACATTTGGAAATATTGAACCATCTTCAAATTGTTTATATTGCTAGATTTTTTTACATAGATTTACCCATTGATTTCCAATATCTTTTTTGTAAATCTCTTTGTCTATTGCCATTGGCCATCACACAAATATAAAAATATGTATATTTTCATTCCTTTTTTTGTTTACAAAATAGTTGTTGTACTCAAAACCTTGACCTGGTTGTGCGTATTCTAACAAAAAATTAAGTCCGTCAATCAAATCTTTAAGAAAAAGAGAAATCATGACAAAACGAACAGTCTCAACATTTTCTCCAATTTCTAAACCCCAAGCCATTAACATAGCGGGAATATCAACATTTACTTTCCATCGATGAGTAGCATTATGAAATTCTTTGCCTAATGTCCATTGAACTGCTTGCATAACAAACCTAGTTTTGTAGAGCTGTAAATTTTTTAAATATGAATGTTCTACTCTCCCAAAGAAAGCAATTTGCTGTGAGCTTGTTTGAAAAGTAAATGTAGCTTCCATTACTAATAGTTGATTTAAAATAATCTATATTATCTGCTCCAATAATCTTTACAACCAATTCATTTTTTGGTTCATCCATTTATAGTAACATTAAGTTCTACACATATATGGCTCTCTATAAAAATTCCAAGATTATTAATTAATGAAATCTTTAGTAGATTTCCTACGGAGGTGCTTTAATTGTTAAAGAATGATGTAACTTAATTAAATGACTTATGTCGATGCCATATTAAGTGAAACCTGACATAGCTACACTTCAGATTTCATATCAGATGCGATATCTTCTAAAATTTTAAAAACAATTTAATATTATTTTATAACAAAAAAATTATTACATTTCTTACAGAGGAACACTAAATCTTGTCACGAAAGTCAGTTAAAGTTATATAAAATATCGATTTCATCAAATGAAAATTGTAACAAAAATAACTTATCTGATATCTCATTTAGATCATAAATTGATAAGAAAATTCTTATATATATCTATTCTATTAATTTTTCAATTTTGTTTCATTTTAAATACTTTTTGTTGTCATATCGCTATTCATTGTTCATGACTACTAAAACCAGAATTAGTAATAACTGCCATGTATAAATCTGATTATCAAAACACGAACATTTAATACAAATATTTTGTAACACCCCATCTATACTTAAAGATAAAAGATGATACTAAAGAAGAAACAACCATAAATAAAATCACATAAACCATAGTAATAATTTAAAAAAAAAAAAATTACCAACTGATACATAAAATCATAGCAATTGCTTCTAATAGCTTTATAGTTTTCAACTGAATTACATTAGAGTAATAATAATACTCTTTTTCAAAGACTTAGTCTCAAAACAAAATTTCCTTTTAAACCAATCCTTTACATTCTACGAATAGTCCTGATAACTAAAAACCAAGAAATGATCTGTTTCCCATAAAACTTAACAACTGCTATCCACTATCCCATACTCATTGATTTATCCATCTAAAAACCTGAAAATCAAAATGAACACAAACGCAAATAGCAAACAGGGCTCAGTTACAATGATAAAGAAAATGAATCATCTCCAATTATCTGCAATCATAAAAGTCAGTATAATATAACATTTATGCAGATTAAATACAGATGTAATTGAAAACTAAATAACATAATTCCATTCTTTTACACCAAAATCATCAAGCACTATATCTCTTTCTAACAGAAATAAACTCGCAAAGAAAATGACAAAGTAATGATCCAATAGTTCATGGGTGTCCACATAAGGACCTACGCTATGTATCCGTAAGGAACCTCGTAGTAATCCATTATGTCTAATGAAACCATAAAGTTTTATCTTGTTAATTGAAACCCATAACCCTTGAATTTATAATTATCACTTAATTAAACAACTGACATAAATTCTTTCCCATAAGGATATAGACTAGTGTCAGTCACAACTGACAGAAATTCTATCATCACAAGGTACTAGACTAGTGTCAGCCCCCAATCTAAGGATCATACTTGCATTATCTCAAAAAAAACTTGATCTAGCAATTAATGAAAGCAGTGAAATGAACTACATTACACAATTTCACTAACAATCCGTTTCTATTGCATCAATTTACAAAATTGAAACAGCAATCAGAGATCCATTATAAAACCATGTTACCATATTCCTTAACATACATTCATAAACATGATGTTTCTCAAAAGATGAAAAGATCACAATTCTTTCTCCATCACAAATCCAATCAAAATAATCTCCACATTAACTTAACATTAAATCTGAAAATGTACAATAAAATGTCCATATCAATTTCATGATTCCATTGAATAGAAGAGAACTAACATAATCATATATCAACTGAATCAACACAACACCCTTCGCTTTTAACAAACATACAAGCTTGCCATAACCAATTTATAATAAACTAATTGGCCATACATCCTGCTCTATTAATTACAAGTTTACACCTTTATATACATGTTGGCGTATGTACATGTATACACCATGCCTTGTGTATACATATACATATCCCAGCAAGTATATATATATGTATATATATAATTATATAAGCTTGTAATTAATAGTTCAGAATGATAATCATTGCATCTATTATATACATGTTGGCGTATGTACATGTATACACCACGGTTTGTGTATACATATACATATCCCAGCAGGTATATATATATATATATATCTAATTGCATAAACTTGTAATTAATGGTTCAGAATGATAATCATAGCATCTATTATATACATGTTGGCGTATGTACATGTATACACTACGGTTTGTGTATACATATACATATCCCAGCAGGTATATATATATATATATATATAATTGCATAAAATTGTAATTAATAGTTTAAGTCCATAAATATGCAATAGAAAATCATACTAAACATATCAGTTCTATCACAGAATACATCTACCTTAATAAACTACTAAATCTGCCGAATACATAAAATAATGACAAAATAATAATAATAACCGACTTCTACCTCTAAACAAAATACCAAAGTGGTTTTCCTTACTGTCTGAACAAGATAATAATTGACTCTACTAAGAATTTCCTAACATTTCCTAATGTCGATACAAACTATAATTCACATTGGTGATAATTTCTGATGAATCATAAAGCTTGCAGTCAAATTTTGGTATAACCAAAGATATCCACATTATCACTATTTACTGAAACAGACAGTGACAAACACCCATTGACAAAACATCGACACCAGATAACTAAAGGAGTACACCCAAAAGTACTTTAATCCACACCTATGTTGCAAGAGTGTAAATTCACAATACGATAGGTATCAGATAACACTATGAATACCTCTAATCCCTTTTCCACAATACAGCTCAAAAGAAAACATCGATACCAAAATTCGGTTTATAACAGTGATAGAAAAACTTGATTTCATCTTATAACCCAGAATTTTCACATTGAATACATTATGTTTCTATAGAGTTCCTAACAACAGGAACAGTGCGAGAAGATCTAAAAGAAGCTTTTAATACAAAAACTCATTCTGGTTTCATACTGTATTAATATGCCGATTCTCAAACTTGACTAACTCCCTTAACACTGACCAAAACAAGTAAACAAGGACACAAATCCCACTATAGAATAACCATATTCAACTTGCAACAACTAAACTCCCATAGTTCGGCACAGACTTAATGAAAAACACTACCAACTTCATACCCAGTCTCAATGAAAACCCATCAACACATTATGCCCGAAAATAGCATATAAGAATATGTATTTTGAATTCTTCCACTAAACATAACCACCATAAACTTAAATAAACTATTTAATCCAACCAAGAAGCAACACCGGTTCATGACCGAAACTCACAGAGTTTTCAATCACAAACCTCACATTCATTGACTAACAAACAGTAGTAATTAACATCCTAATAATTCATTTGCAGAATCATAAAATGGAAACAGAGGATAAGGTGAGATATGCCCCTGCCTGGTATTCCTGTGGGGAGGTATCCAAAACCGAAATGCCAAAGCTAGCCCTTGCCTGGTGAGCTTCACAGACTGCCAAAATGCCATGCAAGAGAGCCCAAAATGCAGAGATAACAGTATGAAACACCCAACTTCCTAAATGACCATAACAAAAGGGTTTATCTTGCCGTGAAAACCCCTTTGCATTCCAAGCCACTTATCATGTAAGATACAACAAAAAAACAAGTCCATAACCAACTATTTACCCAAACTCTCGCAGAGTAACGTGGTGAAAAATGGAGTCAAAATCCAACTGCAACTCTTCACCAGAGCTAATGGCGGTCATCAAACACAACAATGAATTTTCATCGATAAGTTCATTCAATGCAAACTTATCTCTTGCAGTAAACACAACACATTTCCTGCCAAATGTCCATCCAAGTACAATTCCACAACCCGAAAAATAGCTTAAACCCCACTAACACCTCAATGCGATGATAGTGCATTAAAACCCTGCTGATAAGTCATGTCTTCGAGCCAGATTAAAAATAAGAAGACTTAGGGATAGATATCTATGTTTAATAACATTAGTCATTTACTAACTTAAACATCTAAGATAACAGCGCATGACAATGCCAAATAACTAACACTTCATCACACTAACCTCCTACTAACATACAAAAATAGGATATACTAACTTAGATAATTCATATAGTTTTAGTAAAAGATAAATAACATAATTACTAAAACAATTGCTAATATTTATATGTATAAAAATACATATATACAAGTTTATTTATTATTGAATTCAAAATTTGATTAACATTAAATAACAATAATTCTCTATATATTGTCTATAATCATCAAGATACAATTAACCATAATAATATAACCATTTCTAATTATGTCTAACATATTATTAAGGATTCCAAAACAATGAATCAATAATCAGACAATTGACTAACCATTTAGATTGTCCTTATTTCATAATCAAACCAATATTCAAAATTCAGTCTAAACCGAATCTGACACCAGAAAAAGACTCATTAAGCTATAGAAATAGACATAATTCTCTGAGTGTCTGGCAGAATTACAGAGATAAACATATTTAATCCAAATAACAAGGTTCAAAAGAACGAAATTAGAGTTCAAACTCATAGAAGTCTAACATAACATAACATAACATAGAAAAACAAACCCTGAGACTGTCAGGGGCATGACATATTTTACTTTCTGACCCATTTCAAAAAGTAATAATTAACATCTTTATAAGATTTGTCACAAATGTCCATTAAATGTTTCAACTCTCCTCAGCTAATATAATCAATAATATTGATTCATCTAATACGAAACCTGCCACTCTTAATTTATGTCATATATGATGATCTAACATAGGTCGTATCTTATCAATGAGCGGAGTCGCCCATCGCGAACATGTGCCAGAGTGACAATTGACAAGCTGGTGTCATGTCAATGGAACCCCAACCGAAACAGTGAGTGACAATTGGTACCAGCACTGATGTTGCATTAAATATTTTGACCCTCCTCATCTAGTATTATCTGTTAAATCGATTCATCTAATGCGAAACCCGCCCCTCTTAATTTTTGTGATATATCAAACGATCTGACGGTGGTCGTATCTTCGCTGTGATAGACTCCCGATTACGAACATGTGACAACACACCAACTGACAATGTTATGCTGTGTCAAAGGAGATACAATTAGTGTCCAGATGAAGACTCCAACGAATAAGTCAGTGACAAGTGGTACAAGCAGTGATGTTGCATTAAATGTTTTGACTCTCCTCACCTAATATTAACTCTGGTTACTTATGGCATCAACAACGAATGATAGATCTAACGATTCTCGTGTCTCTGCTAAGAATCTTAGCAACACTTGTGATCATGCGGTCACCGTTGATCTATTATCAAGTTTACGATGTCTTCCTTTAGGTCGACTCTAGAAAAAGAAATAATATTGACTGTTAGATACACCATTTAACGGTTGTATTCCATTCAAATTATCAATTGGGTCATCGGTGGTGCGCCTTAAGTGATGACAGTTTGATTTGTAACAGAAGTAATGGAGAATTTGTCAGTTTCATATATCGGATTTACAAATTAACTATGTCAAAATCCGTAATGAAATAGCATCGGCTTTAGTATTTAAAACTTTCGAAACCCGCCTTCGTTTAGTTATGAATAAGGCAAACAGCTTAAAATGGAAAATTGCAATTACCAATGAATATGATATAAATCCGACGACTATTGTCAATGATTTTTTTAATTATTACTCTTCCAAATTCTAGATAGTAAAATATTTGTTTTCAATACAATGTTTTCCATCATCAGATATATATACTGATCACTACTATACCCGTCAATTAATAGAATCGCATTTAGTAATTACAATTTTCAAACACCGCTTTCACCCATTAAATATTTGTTTTACATTTCGGATTTACCTCTTCACGTCTACTAAATCCAAAATTTTAATTTTTCACTTCTACTCGATAAGTGTACAAATAAGTTTTCAAAAATTAAAACTTATAATCCTACACAATACAATGTCTGATACAGTTACTCTTCACATATAAATCCGAAACTTTAATATACTAATTACAACCTTCAAACCCCGCTTTCACCCATTAAATGATTTTTGGCAATTTCACAATTAACTATTGACGACAACTATATTCATTGATTATTTTAATAAAAACAAATATTAATAATATTTACTAAATATTATTTTATCTTTCTATCCTTCATATATTATAAATAAAAAACAATTAGTATAGTTACTGCTAATTTTTTTTATGTTATTAATTTATCAATTTTTAAAATTAAAAAAAAAATTCTCGAATCATTTTAAAATTAACTAACAAAAAAATATACTATACTTAAATTAAAAAATAATATATATAAATTATATAAAACTACACATTTATATTGATAATAATTTTAAACAAATATTACACTTTTCGATTAAATAAATCTACTTAACTTAATAACAACATCTAATAAACTTTTCTTTATTTATTACAAATGAACTATCGTATATAGAAACAGAAAAAAAAAAAAAAATTAAGAACAAAAAATAAACAACATAACATTTATTGAGTGTAAAATTACATACCGAGTCGCAATTACTAGTATTATTATATGTAAAACAAAATTCACAATTATGAACTTATCCACTACACCACCTAAACATCCATTGACTGATTTGACGCAAACTATGTAGATGAAAATGAGACTAACACCTAGAGCAGATTTCACAAAACACAAGACATCCACAAATACAGACCTCACGATGCAGTCTTAGCAGAGATTTCCGTCCCAGTGGTTTCATGGGATGGGAGACGTTGAAGCCACTTATTACAATAATCATCGCTGAAATCCTTCCGAGTATTACAAGGATATCTATGAATGCAATCATCCCACACACTAATCTCCAACGGATGTGTTTCCCGCAAAACTTCCCAGACGGCAGTATTACACTTAAATCCAGAACCCAATGCAATCTGCAAAACGCGATCCCCCCTCCTCAGTCGCTTCTTGGCCTCCAAGTAAGCCATCTCATACCAAAGTCCACTGGTAGAAGTGTTCCCGAACCGAAAAAGAGCCATGCGTGAGGGCTCCAAATCATACTCACTAAGCCTCAAGTTTTTCCCAATTCCGCTGATCACAGCCCGTCCGCCGGGATGAATGCAAAAGTGCTGAAACGCCGACCTGAAACTAGGAACATACGGCTCACGTTTCATCTTCAAAAACCCAATGCAGAGATAATTAACGTAGGCGTAGTAGAGCATTTCCCTGAGTGGAAGAACCTTAGGGCCCAGGGCCGAAAGATTCGTCTTCACAGCATCGGCGGCGACTGTAATAAGCGCCTGGCGGAGACCAATGCCGTAAAACCCTTGCTCGTCTTCCTTGGTCATGACACACGTGTAAGCGTCGTCATGGGCGGCGGCGTTGGTTCTGACCGTGTGCACGAGCCGCATTTTGGCCCGCCGCCGGTCAGCCGGTTTGTTGGACAGCAGCATGGCGTAGCCGCCGACCCGGAAGAGGCAGTAGCATAGCATGAAGGACTTATCAGTTCCTTCGTAGTGGCCATGCAAAGTAATACTCTCCGTGCCGACGGCCAACACGTAGGAATTCGGGTACGTCTTCAGCATGTCTCTGCCCATATCCGCCGCAATTACGTTGGCACTGCACCCCATGCCGGAAAGATTGAAGCTTTTCACGTCTTCTCTCATCTTGTAGCGGTTCACAACCCATGCAACCAGTGACGGCGCCGGGCAGAACGTCGACACGTTGGCGATGACAATGTCGATCTCGGCCGGTTTGACGCTGGTCTTGGCGAACAACTCGTCCAGAACGGCGCCGAAACTTTCCTCAATCTCCACCCGCGCTTCCTTCAGCGATGACTCCGGCATTCCGTCCTTGAAAAACGAGCTGCACACGTAGGTTTCCTCTCCCAGTCCAGAGCGCAGGTACATTTTCCACTGGAAATCCAGGCGCTCCCCGTCCAGCGGCTCCTGCTTGCCTTGAAAGTAGACGCTCAGCTCCGTGTTCACCTGTCGCTCCTGTGGCGGTTTATAGCACGCGTAACCCACCAGATAACATTCCTGGCGGCCTCCAATGGCGGTCCTGTACACCACCACTGCAATCACAAGGCCGCCGAGTGCAAGCCCAGCTAAAATGTTCCACCACCCGGTGTCGCCGAGCCATGGGAGCAGTTCTGCTACTCCA
Organism: Chamaecyparis obtusa; assembly: GCA_027943335.1. Lineage (NCBI taxonomy): Eukaryota > Viridiplantae > Streptophyta > Pinopsida > Cupressales > Cupressaceae > Chamaecyparis > Chamaecyparis obtusa. Next base: position 265,024 of record BSBK01007315.1, read on the forward strand.
TTTTTGAAGATGGAGAATGTTTCCATCATCATGGATTTCAATGGATGCAAGGCGAAATTGCCTGTTCTTAGGCCATAGAATTCCTGTTGCCTGTATATTTGTAGACTCAGATTCTGGCTATTCGATGATCCCCTGCTGGCCACGTAATACGCTTTTTAATGTTTTACCTACTCTTGAGTAAAGAGGCTAATTACTGAGTGTTACGTTGGCTCTACAGCTTCGAAGAAATGAAGTAAATGAGAGTTATGGGGTAGGTGACGATATCTGCTATTCTTTCCAGGGTGAGCTGGATCAATGTACTGTTTCGGTAGTGAAATAGTGGTACTTTACCACGCCGAATTTTGTAGCTTCTAAGTCACTGCCATTATTATTTCTGTCTCAGCTTTTTTTGTTGAATGTATGGGGCCTCTCTTGCCCTAGTCTATCTTCCCTCTGATTAATCAGTCATTATTGTCTTCTACTCTTCGCTGTGTAGCTTTTATTTGTTCTGTCTAAGGATCAGGGGTTTATGTTTCTTCTTGACTCTGGTCAAGGTTTTTACCTAGTCATTGTTCATTCTTGTTCTTCCATTTTTTATGACCTTCACCATTCTCGGTGTGTATTCGATTGATGACACACTACTTAGTAAGTGAGATTTTACGGGCAGTTTTTTTCATCAGATTTCTACATTCTGTATTAATTTATTTTCTTTTTTCTAGGTTCGAATTGTGTAACAATCTATCATATCAGGTTGCAAAAGAGCAAAGGAAAAGAAAATTGATCCTAGTCATTCGTAAAGTGCATTACTTCAAAATGGTTTAGTCATGATCCATCAATTTTCTTTTCCTTTGCTCTCTTGCACCTTGATATGATGGATCATGTATTGTAATCTGAAATGTTGATGCTAAAAAATTGTTTCACAATTGAACCCAGAAAAAACAAAATACAGTTTTTACATGTTCAATTATAGAGGGAAGGTTCTTGTAGTCGTTATAACTAATTTTTGTTTTCATAAATTTCTAAATAGTATATTAGATTTCAATTATATATATTTTATTATGCAACTTGACTGCTTATGACTATTGTTTTAACTTTTAGATAGTTACAACAAATCCTATAAGATTAATTATGCACTTAATGATTAAGAAATGGTCAACTAAAATAATGATTTTTTTTTGACAAAAGAAATGATACATTAGAAAAGATTTTTAAAGTGATGAGATATTTTTTTTACAAAAGAAATGATACATTAGTAAAGATTCTCAATTAGTACATTCAAAACACCATTATTGATTACAACACATTTATTGATTACACTTTTTAGTAATTGGAGGTTGGTGATCTTTTGCTTTCTCAAAAAGAGATGTATACTATCCTCTATTTGATGCATATAAAAATATCTAGGTACTTATTAGTTGAGCATTCAATATTTTTAACAACCATATTTATGATTATAGTTTATAGAAAAAGTAATATTTAGTGTGTAACTAACATGTAAATAGGTATTTTTAATGAGTATAAATCAATCAAAAACTTCAAGTAAACAAAAGTATTTTTGTGACAATAGAAATCATTGTGTACAAAGCATGTATTATTTACAGATTGAGTATGGTGTCAATTGAATTGTTTTCAAATTGATATTTATTTTATTAAATTGAAATATTTTGTGATTTACTATTGAGAGAGTTGCTATTAGGCAAATGACAACAACAAAAAGGGAGAAGTGTACACACTCAAGATTATCCCATGATTGTGAGTACACTAATTACTAATTATTTCTCTATTAATTAAATAATTTTTTAATTGATCATCTTTGCTCTTCATTAAACCTAATCTCTACATTATTTAATCATTTCCTTAATATTAATTATATAATTAATATTATTTAATTAATCAACCTTTAAATAAGTTATTTATCATTTAATTAAATTCAATTTCTATAATATTATGATTTAAATTATTATCCTTAATTTTTTAAATTGACTAATTAATTCTACTAATTAAATTAATTCTATTAATTAAATTAATTTCTAAAAATTAATTTAATTTAATTTTCATTTTAATTTCATCCCATTTCTAATTAATTTCATCTTTCTCCAAAATTACACTTTTATTTCAATTTAAATCTAAAATCTTTCTCAAAATTAGAAAAATCAGATTTATGAGTTCTTCTAAATTTCAAAATTGCAAAAATCCTTCTAAAACTAAAAATCAATCTTTCTCAAAATTGTATTTTGGGAACTCTTATCTTTGAAATCAGAAAAGTCTTATAATTTCCATCTTCTCTTCTTTTTTCATAAATTAACTCTCTTTTTGAGTTTAAATTGGATATAAATCTTTATCTCTAGAAGTTTCCCAAATCTTCCAGTCACTAATTATTTCAACTTTCGATTATGGTTTTCTCAGATTAATCCAGTTCATCCATCTTGTTCTAAATCTCTCTATAAACCCACCTTCAAACCCATTTGAAGGATCCCAACTTTGAATATCATTGAACTTATGTAGGTTTTGTTTCTTCACTTATGCAATCAAGTAATCATTTTATAGTTTTCTCAAATCATTGAGTCGGGATGCTGGAAAAACCATTTATGAGTGCCATCAATCCAACTTCCCAATAGAGTACAAAGAAATAATGGAACTAAATAAGAAAGGTCTAGAATAGCTATGTTGTTGATTTGAATATCTTATTTTCAAATTCTTTCCTTTATGCTTGTCTTCTATTATTTGTAGGATTTAATGATTATTAGTATTCTAGTTTCTTTTGTGATCCGGTGCTACTAATATTCTTCTTGAGCCTATGCAAATTTCCCCTATGACATTTGGTGAACCTGATGTGAATCAAACAACCCAACAATGCTTGAAGACACTCAAAACTTAAATTTCGGTCTCCACTATATGACCGAGACTTTAATGTTTCCATCTTCATTTTCTATTTTACAATTACTATTAGATTTTTGTAATTGTTATTTTATTACCACATTTGTATATGTTTATTTCCACAATTGCATGATTTTAATGTCGCAACCGATATAACATTTCCACATCTGATAGAGTTTAATACTGCAACTGTATCCTTTTATTGTCGCAATTGCTGAAAGTTTACTCCGATCAACTAGGTTAATGCTGCAATTGTATACGTTTATTGTCGCAATTGATAAAAAAATTTCTACAATCATTTGTTTATTTCTATAATTGACTCTATTCATTTTCATTTGGATTTGATGAATGTTTGACATAAACATCTAAGTTAGTATCTATATTTTCTTCTTGTTTGTCTATTAGAGTAGGAGAATATGATGTCCAAAGTGAAGAAGATTGTTAGACAAACCCTTAGATATTGATTGAAAAAGTACCCAAGGAAAAGGATAAAAAATTATATTCTTCAAGAGTGGGAAATGCTACAAATCTGAATCGAGAAAAAAGAAGAAGCCCTTAGTTCCAGAAGGAAAGAGTTGTTCAAGGGTATGAAATAAAGTACAACTTTTTGGTCAATTGGAACACTATGTTTTGCTCTAATTTCTAGAATAGGGTTTTAGGTTGCTAATCTTAACACCTTTTTAGCTTGTGGCATTTGGAAATAGAAACTCACTTATTAAAGACCCCATTTCATTGGTTTCATTACAAGTTACTAATCCTTTCATGTAGGTTAGGGAAATATCTTAAAACTACTAATCGATGATAGTTGTAGGGGTATCTTTGTTGTTTTCCCTTGTTTATTTTTCAAACATTTTAATTTTGGGCTTTAAAATGAACAATGTGATTTTCTCTCACACTTTATTTGGTGCTTAATAAATGAATATAAGGAAAGAAATTAATGACGTATGATGCCACTAAATTTTTCTTGAGCATCTCAATGTAATTGCCAAAAGTTACCATAGTCAAATCAAGTGTTCTAGGCCTCAACGATGAATATGGAAATCTAGAATTTGATGAGGACCAATGGAGATCATAGTCCAAAGATTGTGATGCCACCTGCAAATGATGCTCAAATGTCTCTTCTCTAATGTAAAATAGTAGCAAATGATGATGTAGGGATAAAACAAGAGGGTTTAATGATGTGCCCATAACATTAGAAGATGATGAAAGTTTATATGAGTTGTCAAGAAAGATTATATGAATATCCTGAATGTTATCCCCCAAGTCTGTAATGCAAGACTCTATAAACAAGGATGTATTATTTATTAGGAATATATGCCAATGAGCTATAATATTTGGAACATGATGAAAATGCCATTAGATCAAACCATTATGAATTGTTAAAGAAGAATCATGTAAATCATATGTAGATATAGTAGATGAAGTGTCATCAATTAGAGGAGATGAATTATTCTCAACTAGAAGAGATGAAGTGTCCTCAACTATGAAACAATAAAAGGTGGAGGAGCATTATATGGTAGCTAATCACTCTTTGAGAATGTGTTGTACAAGTTGGGGTAATAGGTTCCTGACTAAAAAAGAGCATCACAAATAGATTAAGATTCAAGATCTCCCAATAACTGTAAAAAATGAACTAAGCAGTGACAAGACTCTATGTGGTTTATGTGATGAATGTATCCCTTATGAATTATAATGCCTATTATGTTTGCATAATACATTGTTTGGGTAGTTTGTAACTGTCCAACCATATGTTAGTTGGTAACCTTCCAACCATACAGATAGTGCATTGTATAAAAACTCCTCTTGGTTATCGAATCTTTAATCCTCTAACTCTTTCATGTGGTATCAGAGCAGACAAATAGATTGGATTAGCTGCCTGTAATATGCTAGATTAAGTTCTGAAACGCTTGTGATTAGCCACCTGTGATGTGCTAAAATGTCTTTGATTTTTGGGTGCTTTGAAACTCCTTTGATGTCTGCGATATAAAAGAAAGTGCTGGCATAGTACACATAGTTTACGGTCAATAGAAAAATGAAATAGATGAAATGGATTTGGATTGTTGCGAGTGGGAAGAGTAATTATATGATAGCTTTTGCAAACTGACACTGAGTAGTAGAGGAAGTGTTGGCCGCTAGCACAGTGGATAGTATTAATATAGTCCATCTGTGGGATATTCCAGCGAGAAGGTGTCTCAATTATTTGAAGTTCGATGATGCCTATGTAATTGCGGGTGTTCATTTTTAAAAAAAGCCCCCATTTGCTAAGTGTGATTCCAGGATAACATAAGAGAAATATTTGTTATTTGTATGGGATAACAAGAATTTTGTGAAGCCAGTAAGTTTCTCCTTGGGAAAGAATTCAAGATTAGATATTGTGGAATTTAATGATAAAAAGGTTTATGTTTGTGATGATTTGAGTGAGAGGGTGTTTGATTTATGTATGGCTGGTGCACCTGTTTTTACAAGGCCGTAATGGCACTAGTACATTTGACCTTAGATTTCGACTAAACAATTTGACCATCAAATAGAAATATTTTGGTTGGTTGCATTATAGAAAGAAACTTTTATTTTTTTTTAATACATGTCCCGTGTTGATCACAATTTTGACTAACACCGTGTTGGTCGAAATTTCGACTAACACAGGCATAACATAAAGTAAAAAAAAAAGTTTGAAACTTCATTTGAGCATTTCAGTTCAGCACACGCAAAGGAGTCGGTAGAAGCTAAGGGTGAAGAGTTGAAGCAGAGGATTAAGGTATGTCGAATCGATTTCCAATAAGAATCGAATGCTATATATAAACTGTGGATTTAGGATTTACGAAAAGTTGGTTGAATTAGTTTTTTAGAATTTAGATAAGTTGAAAATGGATAAAACCGTAAGCAATAGAAATACTCTATTTTCTGCAAAATTCATTCATCTTGAAGTCTCAATTCAATAATTCTAATGCATTAAAGGAATTGCAACGTTTCTTTGTTCAATTCATGTCATTTTCGAATGAGTCTCATTTTATATTGAAACTGTTGTGACGCCAGTGGTCTATCTAATAGCATTTCTTATTTTAGTTTACTGTTATTGCAATAGGAACTTAGAATAATGAGAACCATTCTAACCTAATAATGAGAACCATTCTAATTGTTGTTACGCTAGTGGTCTATCTAATAATGAGAACCATTCTAACCATGGAATGTTAATTCTAACCTATATTATTAGATCATTAACCGTGCATATGCAGAGTTGTGTGGAGTAAAGATGATCACAGTTAAATAACAGTGAGAAAATACAATGAAATTGGATGCAATGTGTAGCAGTGGATGATTTGTCCGAATAAGGAAGGGTTTTAATGTTTGAAAATGTTTTTTCATGTTGAATGAATGGTGATTCAATCACTAATTTGATGCAGGAGTGAGTTGTAACGGGAGATTGGGGAAGCCCTAGCAAACCAGGGTTTGGAGTCAAGATTTGGGGGTTTTGGTGTTGCAGGGCCCATGAGTCTAATTGCTTGTGGATTTAACCATTTTGAGTCATTTTATAACTCTGTTGAAGGTTTGCTGGGATAAGGGAATGTGAGGAGAGTAGTTGCTTTGAAAATTTGGTCATTTTCATGCATTGAAAACAGGGGTTCAATCATGGTTAGGTGTGTTGGTCCAAAGTAACCCTATAAAATCTTTTGGTATGGGATGCATCAAATGTCAATTTTTAAGTCAAATGTCCCTTCTAAGATCCCTTAGGGATTTATGATGATTTCCTCGAAGAACTAACAACAAGAGACTTCCTTCTCTGAATTCTTGATCATTCTTGTGAAGCACAATCTATGATACCTCCTTAAATGTTTATGTAATTGATTTAAGGGAAACATGTATTTGTAATAATTATTCAAGGTATAATGTTTATGGATCTGGTTAAGTAATTATGCATATGCGATCTGAACCATACATCTATACTCGGTGCAATTCCTAATAATAATTATATTTTTACCATGCTTGTTCTCCTAGTCTATATATGGACAGTGACTGATGACATTGTTTGAGCAATATTACTATTGTATCAAATTAGGGAACCATCCCAGTAAGAAGAATGTATCCTATTGTATATCCCTCTATTACTGGTATATGTTTAAGGAGTGTTGATTGTCTTAATTGGTATATGTGAGATAGAATGCTGCCAGGAAATAGTTTATGGATATTGTGATAACTGATGCCTCTTATTTTCATGAACACTATGATTAAATGCTTTGTATATTGACTTCAGGTGGTTGTAATGTCCCTTGGATATACTCTTAGAATTATGAAACTATTTGCTCAAATTTGCAAGAATTAAATTATTGATACCACTCTTTTATTATGATAGTCTTGATCACTATGTGATCTATAAGTAATGTATTGATACCAATTGTGTGTAGATAGGATTGGCTCTTATGTTGTCTTGATGATTAAGGTGTTCTTTTACTAGTCTTGATGTACGACTCTATGTTTAATGTGAATGATCTCTTTGATCCTTACCACTTGTCCAGTCTTCTTTGTGAGATGGAAGTATGTTTTGTCTAGTTTGGCTTCTGCAAATGCAAGGAAACTTGTATCGACTTGTTAGGATCCTCAATTGTATACAAGCTACCCGACATTCTGACTTGTACATTTTTATGGATGTCTCACACTCAAAGGGGTTATTGCTCCTTCCGTGAATCCAAGTGTATCCTCCCTTGAGAAAACCAAGTAGGGATATGAGTAAAGATAAGCTACCTTTTTATCCTCTTTGCCTTCCCCCAAAATCTCCTTTTATCCCGTCAGCCTGTTACATATGCGGCAGGGATGATATTGCTTGCACTTTTCTATGTTGCCTGCTTTCGTGGAATTCCATTGCCCACTGTCAGGTTGATGCCGATAAGATTTTTTGGTATGGGATGCATCAAATGTCAATTTTTAGGTCATTAGGGGTCAATTTGAAGCATTTTTAGAAGCCTTAATTAGCTTAATTATTTTCCATCCACCATGGAGCTTATATGTATGAACAGTCATTCATGGAACATGAAACATCATCGATATGAAAGAAGGCTTTCATATTACCCAAGGTCAAAGTATAAGAACTAATTAAACATTAGAGCACCTTCTAATCATTGTTATATGTATGAAGATGATTTTGAAACAATAATGAGGACCAAGACAAATGATCCATCAATAATGCACAATCCATTAATGGGTATTTAGACATTAGTCTATTTTTTATATTTGAATCTATGTACAGGCATATGGCACATTGAACACATTAGGGAATTCTCTTAATTCTTAAGGATCAAGTTCCAATTAGTTGTATTACGGGTCAAGTTCCAATTAGGCATAACCCTAAATAGAGCAATTCAACAATAATGAGCCAGGATCAAAATAATAAGCATGCACACAATACTCTTATAATGAGAAATGCAGTTTTACAATTAAATTCTAGATGTGCTCAATCTTAGATCCTTCCCTTTACATGATTTATTTGAATTGGTGTTAAATCTTAAAGTACAACCACCAAGCATGTAATTTGGAATGACTCACACTTCAGCCAACTCAATGAATAATATGAAAAAGATAGCCAGGTTTGAATTTTAAAATTTGGAGTTCAAATGCAAAGATGTAGAATAATCTAAATCAAACATCATTATAGTACATGACCGTACATGCACTTCTTAAATTTGTATTTATTTGTGCTAATTCATTGTTCGCTTAAAAATCATTATTTAGTCTTATTGTCATCCATAATAACCAAAGTGACAATAATGCTGGAAAGGCAAATGAGGAGCCCATCATTATGCCTTTGAGTTTGATTACAACTTTCTTTGAGCACCAAAGAATGAGATCCAAAGAATTACTCGATTTCATCGACATTTGGCAATGGTCATCTTGATCACTAGCAGACATTCAGATTTAAGAAGGATTATCATTACTCCTTTCGATCTACTTATTGTCTTATTACTTCTTATCTTTACCTTACTGAATATTTGTATGACCAACTGATTTTCATTTCATATTCTGTGTAACTATGCTTCTCCTTGATAACATTTCATCAATCCAACAAAGTAACACACACAATTTTTTGATAAAATATACAGTAAAATATTTGTAACCAATACATCATCAAAGTCATTATGCAACTAGATACTGTTGTAATAGAAAAATATATGACAAAATAACAAAAAAAATTTCTTAATCAAAGCACATATTTAAGAGATGGTTCATAAAGGGACTAATCTTATTCTTGCCTAAAACATCAAACAAGTACTTGTCAAGTTTGTGGTCAGACGAGCTAAGCTCTTTTGAGTTACAAGACTGTTCCTTTAATCAACATTTAACATTTGAAAAATTCCTTTTATTTGCTGTTGACAAGAAGTATTTCAAAGTCTGCATTTGCCTCCTCAATGATGTTCATTTTAGCCATTAGTTTGTTTAACTTGGCCAGGTTTTCTTCTTGAATATGGACTTGTAGAGGCAATTTAACAGTTCAGGAAACTAAGAAATGAGTTGTCAATATGGTAAGCCACAAGAATGGTCTTGGGAGTATTATTGGAGGTGCTTAACTTTGGAAAGTTATCATGTTAATGTCATTAAAAAAACACAAAAAATTAAGGCCTATGAGATTTTATGATAATGTTCTATTTGAAATAAGGTGCTCAAGTTAACAATGAAATAAAAAAATCCATCCTTGTATTCATATGATACTCTTTACAACTATTTTTCTATCCATACACCCTCTATTGCTATTGTAATGGCAAAGCATCAGAACCATCCATTTCTAAACTTTGATTTGGTATGATAAATGTCCCTTTGCGTTGAGAAAATTATAGGTGAGAAAATGGTTGTTTAGTAATGATTTGTATCTGCAGGTTGCAAATAAATCATCCTTCTTCCACCAACGAGTCATTCCATTCAAGAAGTTTGATGATATCAACGGACAAAAAAATAGGGAGACAATTGCTAGACTGTGGTCTAACTTAAAAAGAAAAGGTGATGGAAAATGTTATTGTCCTTGCAAAATTTGTAAGGGCTTAAAGACTCGAAGATATCTAATCAAAACAACTCAAGAACATTGTAGGCAACATGGTCACATTGAAGGGGGAAATGAATTTCGTCCATTGGTATGTATTTTGATTATTTATAAAATACATAAGACATGATTTGATGATGACATCATGGTCATGGTTAATATAAGGTCATCATTTTCATATAGGTCAACGTCCCTGAGTTTCATGTTATGGACCATGACAATCCAGAGAATGTGGATTTCCAAATGAGGGAACATGGAGGTGTGAATATAGAAGTAGAAGGTAATGATACCATGGAAGAAGACCATGATGATGAAGAAGATCACGATAATCAAGATGATCACAATGATCAAGATGATGATGATGATGATGTTGACGTAGAGCTTGATGTACCTATACTTGAGAAGGCACACGAGCCCCTATATGAAGGCTCCGAAATAACTCTTCTTGTCATTGTATTATTGTTGGTGAACTTGAAGGTTATGAATGGTTTATCCAACATAGCAATGACACATATGTTAAGGTATGTCATATTTTTTCATTATTTTAGTCATAATTCTCTTACAATTAACAGTGGGTGAATCATGTAGCAATTAATATTCTTTAAATTAACAAATTATATTTTTGGTCATAGGTTGATAGGTGAGTGTTTATTACCACCATCAAACATTCTACCTCGCTCGTATCGAGAATTATCTACCATTATGAAAGATATTGGAATGGAGTATCAAACAATATATGCATGTTTGAATGATCATATTATATATCATAAACAACATGAATTTGCAACAGAATGCCCTATTTGTCATATTAGTAGATATCAATTAGATCGAATAACAAAAAAGGTGCCTCGCAAGGTTCTTCAGCATATTTCCATTATTCCACGTCTGCAACGATTATTCAAGTGCAATAGCTTGACACAATTTATGGATTACCATGCACGCAATAGAAGTCAAGATGACATTATGTGAATGCCTACAGATGGTTCAACATTTAAGGAAATAGAGGAAAAATGGCCACACTTTAAAGAAGAACCTCGTAATCTCAAGCTTTCATTGGTAGCGGATGGTGTCAATCCATTTGGAGAGATGAGATCTACTTACTTAGTGTGGCCTATTTTTGTTATCAATAATAACATTCCTCCTTGGTTTTCCATAAAGAGGGAGAACATAATGTTGGCACTGATTGTTCTAGGTATTTTTTGATTTAATGGTCATCTAAATTAATTTATTATTAATAATCCATCAAAATGGTCATAATAATTATGTAATGTTTTTGTTCATTCAACTAGGTAAGTACCAAGTTAAAGATATCAATGTATATATTGAGCCCCTTATCGACGAGTTGATGGTGTTATGGAATGGGGTCACTATGTATGACATCTCTAAACCAATAAGACAAAGACAATTTCAATTCCATACAATGCTTGTATGGACAATACATGATGCCCCTAGGCTAACACATTTTTGTGGTATGTTCTATTCTTAACACCTCTTTTTTGATATGTTATAGTGCTAACACAAAGTTAACACATTTAATCCAATTATACACGATCTTGTAGGTCTTCAGACAAAAGAAAAATTTGCATGTCCAGTTTATGGTCCAAAGATGAAATCTCGTCATTCAAAAAGTTTAAGAAAGCAGGTGTTCGATGAGAATAGACACTTTCTCCATAGAAATCATAAGTACCAAATTACTGAAAAACATCTTTTCAATGGGAAAGAAGAGACTACATCAAAGCCATGGAGAATGACACCTCACCTATGGAGGTCGACATAAAATAAAAAAATCATTGAGATAATGTCATTTCATTTGATGGTTTTTGTTTCAAATTTATATTTTGATATTGTGTTTTGTTTACTGATGATGTAATTGGTGCTTGTGAAGGTCGTCAAGGCATCAATGACCAACTTCTAAAAGGACTAAAAAGTTATCCTACACAATTCACTAGGTTGCCATACTACGAGCAACTCTCAATCATGCATTTGTTTGATCCTATGCATATTGGAAAGAATGTAACAGAGACATTATAGAAAATCTTGGATGGAAGGCGTGACAAAGACCAAATTGTCAAAATTTGTAGTGACATTGAAGAATCCAACCATGCAATGAAAAATGTCATTCGATCAAATAACAATGGAGACCGGGTTGATACAAGTGCCCTTAGTTGTTTATTGTTGGAGTAGTAGAACAATGCTATAAAAGAAGTCATAAAAAAAATATGATTTCCCACAGGATTTTCTGTGAACATAAATGATCTCATATCAAAGAAAAGTGAATTTGGGCCAGGGATGAAAACACACGATTGGCATACATTTATTAAGGTAATTCATGTTATTTTGTATTCACTATATATTTGTATACTGCATGTAGTTTTCATTGCATTCTTTTATAAAATATTGACAAGATCATTTTACAAATATTGCAGTACGTTCTACCTCTATCTCTCCCACACCACTTCACCAACAGTGTCAAATAAGTTATATATGATCTTAGAAAATACATGAGGTGGTTGTCATCTAAAAAAATCAATAAAGAAGATATAAAATATTAGAAGAGAAAAATTCCTCTTCTTATGTGTGAAATGCAAAAGTGTCTACCTTCAACTTTTTTCAATGCATAAGAACACTACCTCATACATCAAGTTGAGGAGATTGAATTGTGTGGACCTGTACCAACTAGGTCAATGTGGATGGTTGAGAAGCATTTGAAATTTTTAAAAGGCTTGGTTTGACAGAGAGCCCATCCTGAGGGTTCTATGGTGGAGGGATATATGGTATACCAGACCATGGTGTACATTAGTGAATATCTTCCTAAGTTTGCAACAAAGATCCATGTAGATCGTATTTGGGATCTCAATTCCATTAACAAATTTGAAGGGGAGTACTTGATGGGCAAAGGTAGATTGAGGAAAGTGAGAGGTAAATCTAAGATGTTATTGTAGTTAATTAATTCTTATAAATCTTCAATATAAGTTATTTATAATTGGTGTATTTTTTTTTATACAGTTGGTTGAGAGTGGGATGCAATACATTTGTATATTGCGAACAATCTTGATTGGATGATGGTATGGATTGAACGATATCAACAAAATGGTTGCTCATTAACATGGGAAGGTGTTGCTTCATTGGTTAGAGAAGCTCATTGTAATGGAGATTCGAATGTTATGCCAATGGTAATTGATCTGGCACATGGTTTAAGAGGTGGAGAGGTATGCACAAATTTATTAATGATCATGACTCGTATGTTTCGTATCAACTCACGATGCAAATAATTTACACATGCTTGAAAAATTGCAGGTCAAGCACCAAAGAGATGTGTACTATCATGGCCATGAATTTTGCATAAAAAAGTTGGATGACACAAAAAAAACTTGTGATTCTGGGATAACTGCAGTTTTCGAGGTCACCAATATATCATCTAGAAACAACATACATCCTCAACAATCTCAAAATCAATACTATGACATCTGGGATGATATAATTGAGTGTGACTCTAACTCCTTCAAAGTACTATTCGTTGTCAAATAGTACAAGCTACGACTGAATCAAAATGATCCAAATAGAACTGTTATTCAACATGATAATGGATTTACAATGATTAATACAAGGTCATTTGAGCCAGTTGGAGATGAGTCCTATGTTCTTCCAAGCCAATGTGAGAAAGTGTTTTACTCAGAGGTTCCACATAAACAGGGTTGGTCATTTGTTGTTAGACATGATCCAAGAGGAAGGCCAATAAAGTATAATGTTATGGAAGAAGAAGATATTGAAGATGATGAAGATCAAGATGATGATGATGATGATGATGATGATGATGATGATGATGATGATGATGATGGTGATGGTGATGATGGCGATGATGATGGTGATGATGGCGATGATGATGATGATGATGATGATGATGACGATGATGAAGATGATCAATAACATAATTGAAATGATCAATGAAATGATTGACATGATTTATTGCTTTCAATTGTAATGATTACATATTTATTGTGTTCAATTCTAATGATTAAAACATATGTGATTTATAATTAGCAATGTTTTTCTTACGATGCTCAATTAATTATTGCTGATACATGTATATATTGTGTTTGATTATCACCCTTTTTGCAAACAGACAATTGACTATAGACATCGTCACCCCTTTTGTTGACGATCTTACATTCCATATATAAGGTAAATTTGTTCATGTTTACGATGTTGCATATTGTTCATGTTGTCTTCTAAGTTATTTGTAGCATACGTATCATGTATTTTTTAGCTAACTTAAGATAAATGATTAACATATGCAAAAAATTTAACCCCTTTGGCGTGCATAGTGACATGGATCAGTAGGTATAAGTCAATAAATAGACATAATTTTTTTATATTCTTCTTGTTTATCACTAAGCACGTATGTTATAAATAGATATATTATATAATCATATAATGTATATATAAACAAAGAAGAACCATATAGAAATATAATTATATAATCACTTTCAACTTGGTACATTTTATATCTCTCATGTATAGACAAAGAAGAACCGTACGTATGGGTCACGACTTGATTATTCTATATATATTATTTAAATATTATCAAAATTCTATTTGAAGCGGGGACGTGACAATATCTCATTTGATGGATTGTAGGACCCACCAAATAGGTACTTGTCAGATCTATCTACATCAAATGAGGGAATTGAGGGAATGCTAGATGAAAGTTTTACATGTAGTACGGCTAAAATAGGGAGATCAACTAGAGGTAAAAAGATTAGAAAAAAATTTGATAAATGCATGCAATTTTTCCTTGCTAATGGGGGGTCATGTTCTTATGATGATTAGACCAAAGGCGACATCAAGGTTCCCTTTCGATACACACACATTGAGAAAGAATGGGTACCCAATGAGCTACCTCCAATTAACACTATTTTTTGTGTTAATGAGAGGATATATCGCATTGCTCCATCCTCATTACATGGTTTGGGCCTATTTTCCATGGATGGGATAAAGGTATGTTACAAAAAAGTTGTTGAATTGTTCAAGTATGTCGGTCCGAGTTACAATTACAATGATTGGATGCAGATTGTTCAATATAAAAAAAGTATGCGTAGGTATGCACTATCAGTTAATTATATACAATGGAAAGAAAATGATCAAAGTAAAAGATTTGCAATGTACATTGATGGGAGACCAAAAGAAACAGGTAATATTGCAGGTTTTATAAATAGTACGTGACCTTCCTCAACTAATAAGAAACCCAATTGCATATTTGAGGTGCATGAGGGGAATCAAGTTTTTGTATGTAAGATAAAATCAATAAGTGAAGGGGAAGAACTACTAATAGATTACCATTTAAATCGTATAGATACAAACAAAGTTACTATCATGAGGGTGGTAAGTACTATATACCATTTTATTAATAAATTTTTTTTTGCTAAGTCTATTGCTTTTAGTTTTCTGAAGTTTTTATATTTAATCTTTGTCACAGGACGATATGGATCCAGCACATGATAGAGGCCATGAAGATGCTCCTCCCACCCATTCTTCAGTAAGGGTAAACCTTATAGAAATTGTACAAATTAGATAGTTGAAAAATGTTATATTATTACATTATTTTATTTACGGTTTTGGAGTTTTTATGATAGTTTTACTGATATTCCTGTCACAATTTGATGTTTAGGATAGGGGAAAAGCACCTACAGTTAGTACAGAGGCAATAGCTACCCCTTCTAATGATGATATTGTGGAAACGCCTAATGTAACAATTATGTTGAAGAAAAAAATTAAAAAAATCAATTTAGAAATAATGAGAATTTTGGATGAAGCAAATATTCCAACCGAGGAGATGATGAAGAGGCTATCTGAATTGAGAGCGCAAGAACATCGTTATGAAGTAAGCAGTAATGAATCTTTAGTTATAACAAAAGTTTAGTAAAGGTTTATATTTTATACTCTTTTATGTTGTGAAGTAAAATATGTAATATGTGTTCTTGTTACAGGAATTTTTGGCAACTAATCCAGAACCTGGTCAAGGACAACGTGGTGAGGCTGGTACTAGCAGATCTCTGACTGTCTTAGGTAAAATAATCCTTTAGTTGACAAGTTACAATGAATTTTTTCTTTGGAACATTCAAAAACTTCTTAAGTTAACTCTTACTTTTATTATTTCAGAATGTCTTTGCTAACAATGTATTGTTCAGGTCATCAAGTGCAGGAGACTCCTCCTAGGAGGTTGACAGACATCCATTCGAGATTGCCGAGTGCAATGTTGGCAACAAGGGGCATGCAAACATCGACGCCTTCATGGTCTATGCTAGTTGGTAAATCCTTATTTTTCTATATTTGGTTTTGTGTTAATTATGATTTGATAATTTGTACTTTAATCTTGGGTGCATCACATAGTGGATTATTTTTTTGGAGTAGGAGATACACTGGCGGCACTGTCTGGTATGCCAGATACAGATCAGAGTACATGTATTGGTGATAATTCACCATCATTTCCTAGATCTACCTGTGTTTCTAGCACGGGAGTTATGTAGACGTCATTGTTGATTGACAATAATGAATCGATGCCTTTAAAATGTCCTAAGCTTTCAAGTACTTTAAATAATTATATTTTATATTGTAATATGCATTTACCTATTCATAACAAGTTTTGGATTGATTATCCATGACATTTTTTGCAGGAAACGATACATTTTATAAGAAGCTTTATGACCTCACACTGCATATATTTGGGCCCACCATACGTACAAGGTGGAACATCATAAGTGAACAAACTTTATCCCACTATTTTTTTTCATATCATTAATTGGTACAGTATTTTTCCTTTCATTCGGGTCTTTTCTTTTACTAGCTATATCTAACAATTTTGTGTTTTTTCTTAAAAGGTGGAACTTGCAAGAAAAAAAATTAAAAGATCAGCTCGTTAAAGATTTAGAGCATGAGTTTGGTAATAATATTTTTGACAAGAAGAAAATTTTAGAAAGAGCTTGCAAACATCTTAAGACTGTGAGGGACTCATAGAAAGAGTCTCGTCCAGAACCCAAAGTATAAGCATCCTCCCTTTATTTCAGTGAGGGATTGGAATGAGTTCATTTTGGATGCAAAGGAGAAAGGGGATGCTCAAAGAGGAATTACACCAGCAAATGCGAGAAGGCATGCAATAATATTAACTACTAGTACAATGTAATAATGCACTAATTAGTGATCTTTATATCTATATCATCTAACATATTTCAAACTTTTCATAGGTTGCAAGACACATCAATGGCAACAAAGGCCAGGCTGCAAAAGATTGGGCAGCACAGACTTGGCTTTGGTGGATATTTGAAAATTAAAGCACGAATTGTAAGTAGCAGTAAATGAATTGCAGAGAAAAATTATTTATAAAATGCAAATAATTTTTTTTAATCAAAAAATGCAAGGCTCTAATTTTAATTTAGAGGCCACGAAAGAACACCAAAAAATTGCCTTCAAGGAAGGCTATCAAGCCATGGCTGAACGCCTACAACAAGCTTCCACTGGCCCAACTGAAGAGTCTCCTATATCATGTGCATAGGTAAATATGCCAAAAAATATATTAGAAATTGAATACTTGAGCAACAATCTATTTGATAATAATGTGCATGACATTGCAATGCCTCCTCTTAATCGTGACACAGATCATATGCCGCATCATGAAGCCCCTGATGTGCATCGTATTGTCCATGGAGGTGCTCATTTTCTATTTAAAACTAATTATGTAATTATTAATACAATTTAACATCTTAAATTGAACTTGGTGTAACCTTTTTGTGTATATTTTAGAGGATACAGAATCATGTCATGCTGAACGAGTGCCGGAGGATGTTCAGACTGATCACCATGTAGATCATGTGGCACATTCAGGTAAAGAAAATCTATTTTTTGTTCTTTTAAATTAATTTTTTGATTTATAGTTCTTTTACTTAAATAAATACTTGTAATTCACTAATATAAAATGGTTTGAATTTAACTCATGAAGTAGTTTTTATTGTAGAGGACCCCCCTTTGGCGCAGCGACCTTGTGTTCCTGAACAGATGAGGATGAGACACACGTTGGAATTAGAATCAGTAGAGGAGGGGAATGAGGAGGACATTGATCTTCCTCTTAGAAATTACACGATTAAAAAAAATAGCAAGAAACCCAAAAAGAAATGATTGTAATTAACATTTTTTGCTAATGAAAGAACGTCATCTTAATGGATGTAATTTTGTACTAGTAATGTTGATGAATGATGTGTACTTAATGAATTCTTCATGAATGTTGTGTGTTAATGAATTTTGTGTTAACGAATGTTGTGTGTTAATGAATGTTACCATGTGATTATAATGATTGAATGTTATATTTCAAAAATGGATGAATGAATGAATGTTATTAAATGTTAATGGGGAATTTAGAGTGATGTTAGGGGGGGGGGGAGAGGGGCCAAATGAGCTTCCACCTTCATGTGGTTGGTCTTGTTTAATAGAGAATATTAAACTATTCTTGAAACCAAGTGAAGCTCAAACTTTAAAGACAAGCTTAGAGTTAATAGTGACAACCAATTAGCAAGTCAAAATGAAGTTCTTCGTTACAGGTACCTTTTTAGTTTTTAAAGCACAATGTCATGTTTTAATATTGTGTAGTTTTTTTCTTAAGTCAAAGTATTCTTTTACTATAAGAACATAATTTATGACCATTTTAGTAACTATTCTAACATCGCTTTATGACAAATCTTGTTTTGGCAAAGATGGCGATAAGTGGTGCTGTCTATTCCTTGGGAGATTGGATTGCACAGGTATGTATCTCAAAATCATTTGCATGTGGCCAAAATGCATACTTACAACCATTTCATTCTACATTTAAAAACATTGATGACACTCTAGACACAAAATAATGCTCATGTTGTTGACTTGACAGTGCTATGAAGGCAAACCAATTTTTGAATTTGATTGAACCCGAATGTTTAGATCTAGTCTCCTTGGATTTAGTCTTCATGGTTCTTTGTCTCATTATTACTATCATGTTAGTGAGGTAACACCTTTGCCTTCTTTCTTAGTCTCTTATAGTTCATACTTGTTTAATTTGAATAATTTTTGAGTTCGTTGCAAAAAGGGTATGACAAACAAATATGGTTATGCAGGCTCTATTTCCTTTACTTGAACTTGATGTTATGATTTATCATTTGACATTTTAATATTTTGATGTTGAACTTGAAGCATATGATGATCATGATGCTATGATTACAAGTTTACGGTGTTTTTGTTGTTTATATGATATTATGTGACATTCTAATCTGGATTCATGCTTATAGCCTATATCCATTCATAATGTTTCTCCAAATCATCCCTTTGTTACTGCATCTTTGCTATCAATTTGTCTTCCATCTTCTATTGAGATTATGGAGATAAGTAAGATCAAGGTTCATGAACTTCTAGAGATTACTTTCTCCATGTGGACCTTGTGTGAGTAGACATGCAAAATTTGAAGAAGGATTTAGATGAGCAACTCCAATACCACTAGGATTTGATAGACAATAATGAGGTGCTCTGATGCTATTGACCTGAGGCCAAGTTGTGCTTGAAGGACAACACAATCAAATGAATTCACATTTGTTATAAACAAAAATGAATATCATCTCCCTAAAATCCCCTTTATTTCCCTTTGCATGGGTGAGCTTTGATACTACAAAAAATAATTATATTGATCTCAAGTTCACTATTTTAGTGATTTTCATTTTATCTATTCAAGCCATATACACTTTTGGAAGCATCTTGCTTAGATTTGAGTCAAGATAGATAATTTTTTTTCACCTATTGAAGTGACTAGGGTTACTCTAATTATTTGATTTGAAGCTACAGGCAGCGTATATGCTTCCTGTCAATTTTGAAGAAGTGGCAATTGGTATTATGAAGATTATGAATAATTTGGCTCGCTTGAATCTTACTATTGTACAAAGTATGCTGGTGAGTTGTGTACCATTTTGAGTAACTAATCAACTAAAATATTCAATGTTTCTTTACTCTTCTAAAGAAATTTATTTGTCATCTTGCATAAATTATCTTCTTTATTATTTGGATTTCATTATTTCATCACCATTTAACATATTTTAATAGCTATCATCAATTAAATATTATTAGGCTTCCATGTATACTAGTCAATTAAAGGATTCAATATGCATGATTTGAAATAGTTTTTTTTATTATAGTGTAAAGAAATGTTCTGATGTAGAGGTGGTGTGTGGTATCCATCTTCATCATATCAGACAAAAAATCCATTCCACTTTGCAATAACTTCTTTACCTCAATGTCCCTCCATGACTTGTCTCCCAAGTGTACCTAGTTCCTCCTAGACACCATATCTTCACCCAAAGCCCCAACCTTTGTTCTAACTTCATGAAACACCTCCATATAGCCTATCTACCATGTTTCATCAACCCATTAAGTCTGGATCACTCATCTTCTATCCATCACACACAATCAATCCTTGAAGCTAATAGCCCTCACCAGTCATTAATTTGACTTTTCCTCCAACTTTCCCCAAACAACTAAGGAAAATAATACATGATTATGATACCCTTTTGGGATCTTTAAATCCTTTGAAAGTTTTAGCCTATGATCCTCAGGACCATACCCAAGATCCAATACCCCTAGCCTATCCTCACTAGGCCTAATTCTCCACTTTTACAAAGCAACCCCTAACTCCACTTGCTCCCATGACTCCAAATACTGAAATAGTATTTCTAGAGGTTGAGAAATAATGGATTCCAAACTTACAAGGTTCTACCCTTCACCCAACTCATTTGCCACCAAACCCTTGGTTCTAGGGTCACTAATCTAGGGCCTATTCAACAGGACCTCTAAACTCACTCCCAAATTAAAAAAATAGCACAAACACTTCATAAATGATCCCCCCATACACATTCCATCACCAAATCTCCATTTCCATGGATCAAATCACTTTCATAATGACTGGTGTCTCAATCCGGGCTTAGTCTCCATTAGCAAACAACCAACTTTTGTGGTTCTTTCAACAAATCTGCACTCCACTACATACAATTCAGTTAGCATAGCTTAGTTAATTCAGTTTCTTTATTCCACATTGCATTTCCTGTAAGTCTTAAATTATATTTAGTCTATTAGTGTAATTGATTTCCTTAGCTCACCAAAGTGCTAGTAGAAGTGAGGTGGTGTTGGGCCGATTCATCTTTGAGATTTCAATCTTGAGGGTGGTAAATTCCCTTCTCCACAAGCACAAAAGATAAGACACTACCTCAATGAACAAGTAGCAGATAAGACCTACAGATTTAAACCTCATCAACTCACAACAACCAGATTATGAATTAGAAAAAATTGCTTTTAAAGTTGAAATACTCTTAAAGTTGGCGTTGCAACAAGCACTCACCCAACAATGACAAGTCATGGCTTCAATACTCAAATAACTCACCCTTCCAAAGCTATTGTTCAAGGATAGTTCAATATGGTTGACCTGTTGAAATGCTTACTATAACTATCATGGATTGATGCACAAGTTATCACCAATGAACCAAAGTTTGATTAACCTATAAAATTGATTTGGCAGCTTGTTATAGACATTGCAATGCTAATTGTAATGTATATAAAATAACCTGATTGAATGAGTTGATTTCATTTGGAATGATATTGATGTCTCTTTAATATGGCACAAAAGGATGTGAATATGAAAGATTGCAACCCTTCACTAATCCTTAGTAAATCAAACCACTTAGAAATTAATTATTTAACTCTTGGCAATCACGATTCACACCTTTTATGTTAATTGGTGCTTAATGCATTGTTTCATCATCTTATCTTTTGCATGTGATTAACTCAATAACTTCTCCTTTGATCGGTGATTATGGAGATTTTATGGTTTATGCTTATGTCGATCTTGATTAAGTATATGTATCGCTTGATGTTAACTCATAACCTCATTAATATAACAAGTCACTCTTATGGAAATATTGATATATGGATTGCAATCTATTGTTGGAAATCTTTGTGATATATTGTTGTTATTAATATCAAGATCATCTACTTGTTATCTCATAACTATTTTGTATTCATGGTTTAGTTTTTTTGATTCAAGTCTTGAACCCATGAACATAAGAGTAGCACTTATATTTAAGACATAGTTGATCACTTGGTTTTCTAATGTACCATTCATGTATCAAAGTTGTGTTGTCAATGGTACCATGCTTACTCTTTCACTCTTATCAACAATGGCATACAATCTTTTCTCTTGATATCAAATGATCCATCTTGCTGTTTATTGTGAAGTCTTATAAATAAGATGACTTTCATAGATATGATATTAGTTCAACTTTGATTTCCTTGATGCTATTCTTATTCATATTTTCTGCCAATTACTTACATGGTTCATAAAACATCCTTCAATATTGACTAACTATTTGTAACTATTTAATGCTATGTACAATTGATACTTCTACTTCCTAATTAACTTGAAAGTGTCCCAAGTCTACCTCACCTGGTCCAAAACATGTGTTTTATGCTTGTTTGGTTTCATGGATATGATCGAGACATCACAGTTTAGAAAACTAAACTAAGACCTGAATGCAAACTTTTTGATGCTAATAGGTAAGTCCCAAAATATTAATCAGATTTTGTTTCACTAGATTATATTACAGCTACAACAAAATAGATGCAATCAGGAATACTTTAGATTTTCAGACCAGTACTAGTCATTCATTAAAACCATCTAATAATCCAGATAAATAAACAACTAATGTTTGAACTTAAGTTTGTAAATATGTGGTTCAAACAAACCTCATCAAATATCAATATCAATAGATTTTAAATGGCTTTGAGAAGCAAGAAACCATGCTAACATTCATGTTGCATTTGACATTACAATGCTAATTATAGACAACCAATATACTCAACTAAAAGTAGGAATATATTGAAAATGGTGTACCACATTTTTTTTAAAACAAAAGTTTGGATTGGTCGCAATTTCGCCCTTTACATAGTACTATTTTCGACCAGAATGCTATACATTTGATAGTCTGTTAGACAAATGAGGGTGGATAATTTGAGGACATAAAGGTTGACATTTCGACCTTCACACCAATTGACTTCGATGAGGTGATGGTGTTATTCTTCCAGTTCCAAGGGATTGTTTCAGTGGATAATTCGATGACTTATCTGGTCAAAATTTTGACTATTATTCACCATGTAGAAAATTCAACGAAAAAAGATCGATGACAGTTTTAGTCATCTATTCGACCAATTGTTGTAGAAAATTTGACCAATGCTCATCAAAATTTAGGGTAAAATTTACTAGTGTGGAGGAAGAGTTGTAGCTTACAAGTTTTTGTTCTCTGCACATCCTCTCTTCTATAGTAATTTTTCTGAGTCCTCTGCCTAATCAATTGATAATTAGTCATGTACATGCATTTCTCCATGCATCTTTGAATGTGTGAGATTGTTCATGTAGTCATTGTAGAGAAATGATTTCAAACAGAAGTCTCCAACTTCTTCTAGGTGAGCATACTTGCATTTAAAATTGTTGATCAAGATTGTATTATTTTGAAATGAAGATTCCATTTGATAAATACTCTGGTTTCAATTTTCATACATGGAGAATAAAAATACAAATGCAATTGATGATTAAAAACCTATGGGACATAGTAAGCGAAAAAGAAAAACCACCTATAGATGCAAATAAATTGTTGGAGTGGAGCGGTAGAGATGATAAAGCCAAGTCTGTTATTGGTCTTGCTCTTGCAGATTCTGAACTTCATCACATAGATCTAGATAACACTTTTGCTGAGATTTGGGATAATCTAAACAAGTTATTTGGAGAAAAAGCTATCAATGCAATTTTTTCTCTCAAAATTCAATTGTTTAGATTCAAAATGGAAAATGAGATCACAATGTCAAATCATTTCAGTAATTTAAGGTCTCTCATTAGACAGCTTGTAGAAGTTAAGGCTCCTGTTGTTGATGATGATGCTAAGGCCATCCTGTTAAATAGCTTATCTTCCAAATATAGTAATGTTTTATTTATACTAAGTACACTCACTTCACAGACTCTAGAGGATATGATTTCAGCCTTTCTAGCAGAAGAAAACAGGATAAAGGAAGTCATAGAAGAAGATTATCAAATAGACCAGGTATTATACTCACAAAGTACTAAAAAATGGTCAAATTAAAATAGAAGAGACAAAAAATGTTTTTACTGTAAGAAAAAGGGGCACATAGCATGGATTTTTAGAACCAGAGCTAGTGATGTTCTTAAAGGAAAACTAAAAGAACAATTTGAAGAAGGCAATGTTGCATGCATTGACCATGAGGACACATGAGATGATGGAGAGGTTGTTACTAATTTTCAGTCTCCAATTAATCATAATCTTGTGCTTTGAACCTTCATTTTTTGGAGGTTGGGGACATTAGAGAATAGAGGAATTTCCATCATCTCAAGTCAACTTCTCGCTTTGAGATGGTGTTCTATATGAGAATCATTTTTTTGGCATTTTTTGGTTTTCAATTTTGTTTAGCTTTCTGATGCTGACAAGTTTGCAGAATGCATGTCTTTTGAAGATTCATTTTGGAGACAGGTTTGGGAATTGATATTGTGCTCAATATGGATTGTTGTCCAGCAAGCTTCAGAGTATATGATCAAGAATTAAACCCTTTCGTGGTCACTAGACAATGATAGAGATCTGTCGCATCTCTTAGGGATCATTGTTGAATAATTCAAGAATTTGTGATTCAAGAGTTTGAGACTGAGGGCTTTAGAACATAGCTCAAAGCTACACCCTTCTGAGGGTCAAGAGACAACTTGATGGAGCCTTTCTTGGTTCAGGGTCTACTACTTCAAAATAAGATTTTCTCAAAATATGTATTAATATTATGTAATCAACATGTTTTGTTTTGCAAGCCTTAAGGGGGAGTCCCCAAGGCAAGGTGAATTTTATGTTTTTAGGATCAATTTATTAAGGGGGGGATGTTGACATAATACATTATTTCTAGGTAGTTTGTAACTGTCCAATCGTATGTCAGTTGGTAACCATCCAACCATACAAATAGTGCATTGTATAACAACTCCTCTTGGTTATCAAATGTTTTATCCTCTAACTCTTTCATATTAGACCATAAACCTTGTTATTTTTGTTAAACTACTTGTTCTTATGATATTCATCATGGGGCTCAAGAATGAGTCCAATGAGATAGGCTAGTAGACTACACCCATTGCAGTGATTCAATATCTCTTGTTTCCAAAACCAATAGTTCTCTAGATTAAGCCTGATAAGAGAAGGATGAAATTTTGGTTATGACATGATGGGCCCCACTTGGGAAAAAAGTGGATTTTTATCTATATATGTGGGTAAGTGCAGCAAGAGGGTGTGCAAAAAAGGGGGTATAAGTGGCCATTTTTTTTCTTCTTGAAATCAGGTAAACCTTAACTTGGAAGAAAAATTTGGGAGTCATACATTCAAACTCAAAAGATATGCAATGAACAAGAATTGTAGTACTATGAATCTCGTTTCTAAACTACATATTTTTTTTTAAAAATGGATAAGATTAAGAGGGTCAGATCTATTGCGCATGAAAAATTGTTCCTAATTTTTTTAGGAAAACATAACATAGCATCTAGCGTGTGCATAAAAAAAATAGTTATATTTAGTATTTCAAAAAATCCTTTGGTAGAAAGATAGATAAGAGAGCTAGAAGTTGTGTAAATTTTTGAGTATTTTTTTTATGATTTTTTGAAGTGGGAAGATCCTAAAAATTAGGCGTCTATTCATGTGCTAGACATAAATTGCATCAAAATAATAAAAAATAATAATATTTTTTAGAAAAAGTGTATAGAATCAAGTGAAAAATAATAATATGTAATTTTTTAAATAAATTTAGTCTAGTAGATCAAAAGTTATTAAAAAAAATGGTACACATGTCTCTGAGAACTATGGAGACACTCGTAAAGAAAATTAAACTCAAGAATATGTTAATGTTATCCAAAAATAGAAAAAAAATGGTTAGAAAGATAAGAAGATGTGTTAAATTATGGTGGTGATTCTACAAATACCCAATTGATGATGTGTAAACCTGATGACGAGGACGTTGAGAAACTATCCTAGAAGAACAAAAAGATGTAAAAAGGAGAGAAATAGAGGGAAAATAAGCTCCCAATCCTCAAGGTCATTATCCAAGCCTATTACCTAAACATAATGCAATGTTTTTTTCAACTATTCTAAAACCTGATCAAGTTTTGTGAAACTTTAGTTATGTATTTTTTATTCTATGAAACCCAATTGGGTTTTGTATAATTAAAACCATATATGTGGACATATGTATGTAAACTCAATATGCAATACACATATGTATATAGTTACATATATAATATGTGTATATGTGTGTGTGTGTGTGTGTGTGTGTATAGATGTGCATATGTTGTTAGATAACTAAGAGGGGGGGTGAATTAGTTTAGTACAATTATCCTATAGTCCCAATTCCCCAGATGTATATATTTTAAATTTTCTTTCAAATAATCAACTTGTACGATATCAACTGTTTCTTTCTCTTCATCTACTGATTTACAGTAAATTCAATATTGTGTTTACCGATCTATCCAGTTATGAAATGTGTAAAGAAAATAAAAATTCAATACATCATACACACATAAAACATAGATTTTTAACGTGGAAACCCTACTAGTTGAAAAACCACCTAGGACCAGTAACCCAAAATAATTCACTCTTCTGAAGTGAGCTCAATTAGGATCCAATCCTGTTAAAGGATACAAAACACACTGTAAGGTGTGACCTGGTTACATGATTTATCACTAACAGTTCTCCCTTGACCAACATTCACTATGGGATCAACAAGAAAACAATCAACATCCATTGAATGTCATATTGAAATACAAAAAGGCTATTAAGTCCCACTCGGTTAAGAGATTTTGCTGTAACAATGGTTAAACTAATTTAGTAATGATCTGATTCAAATATAGCTAAGATTCACAAATTTTTAGATCGAAGCTAAGCTCAAAATACCTCCTCTGATCAATAAACAATTCAATCCTTCACAACCTCTAACTTTATTCCACTTAGTGTATGCTTCTTTGATGCTTGGTAATGTCTGTCATTCAACTTGGTTCTATTTTCAACCAATTTGATCAGTGGTGCATGAAAATAGTCCTTTCACACGAATTCTCCTGCAATATGAATAATCCAAACTCAATAATAAATCTTGTATCTCTATAAATAGACAACATAAACCATTTTATTTTCATCCGTTAAATTTTTCCTCTTAATCTTCATCATTCATTTTGCTTCTTTAACCTTCCTAGGCAATTGTGTCATTCTCCTTCATCTGATCAATCTTGAATTTTGTCAGCAGTTAGATCATCACAAAAAACTTTATCTTCTACCTCAGAATCATAAGAAATTGTCTAGCTCATCAATTTAGTCGGCTGAATATAATATTTATTTGTTTCTTTCACCCAGTCAATAAGATAATGTATCGGTGACTACCTTCTCAGTTAATACTATACTCGATATACACTACACTAGCTCAGTGTATATTGAAACCTTCATTTATCGACCACATAAACTTGTTCAGTTCTGATCTTCAATACATAACAAATTTATGTAATATAATCAAGTCATCAACATGATGTCATAGACTCATCAATAAGTTACCCAATGTATACTATAGCCATATCTTTCATATCCATCTCATCTTCATGTAGATATCTCATTCCTTTACCATTTTGCTTCTTTAGATGTTTGTAACCATCATGATAAGTAAAGTCAAAACTAGTTGACATCAATGACAATACATTGACTGATTTAATTGTCTTACATATCACTTTAGTAGTTCGGTGACCATTAATCATTGTCTTTCACTTGTCCATTCATTCCATCAAGATATTCAATCACTTGTAGATTATCAATCTCTCCCTTTGGCATTGATGGCAACACAATATGAAATATGTTATAGAATACCAAACATATGTTCTATAACTATATAAACACATGTTGTACAACTCGGTAAGCTCTCCCTAGCTTGTACATTTAATATGTTTAATCACTACATAAAATTATCACTCCATGTAGACTCTCCTTGCAGATTTGATCTTCTTCTTCTTCTCCTTTTGATTTTATCTCTCTCTCTCTCTCTCTCTCGATATTTCATTGATTTATCTCCATTTGACAACAATGCCAAAAAGAATAAATAGCTTTGTAGTAGCCAAAATATTATCTCTAGTTTTCGATTCAGACCAAGTACCTTTCATGTACTGATATGCAGTGTTCTTTTGTTCTTCAATTTCTGACTTTCACAACTTTAGGAAACCTAAAGTGTGAGAAATATGCATCAACATCATTTGATATTATGATAAGGTATAGGTTGATGCAATCTCTTGATCACCTTAGTGACCGATAAACATGGGATGGACCCTTAGTCTAGTCCTCAAGTACTCAAATGTACCCTTAGGTAAGGGTTTGGTAAATATATTTGCAAGTTGTTCTTTTGATTTAACAAAATCCAATTTTACTTTCTTGTCTTGTACTTGTTCCCTCAAGTAGTGATACTTTATAGATATACTATTTGTCTTTACATGCATTACTGGATTCTTAGAAATGTTTATAGCACTGGTGTTATCATAATATATTATCACTCTAGGTCAGTGATCTCTTCATTCATACCATGTTTTTATGATTTGGATCTACAAAACCTTCAGGTTGTTCAATGTATACCTCTTCCTCAAGTATTCCATTCAAAAATGTAGATTTGACATCCATTTGATATACTTTAAATCCTTTGTAGGCAGCATATGCAAGAAATATTCGAACTCCTTCAAGTCTTTCAACTAGTGCAAAAGTCTCACCATAATCAATACCTTCTTCTTGTGCACACCCTTTTCATACAAGTCTTGCATTATTCCTAGTAACTTCACCATTCTCATTCAACTTGTTCTGAATATCCATTTAGTTCCAATTACATCTTTATCATTTGGTCTCGGTACCAATGTCCATGTTTTGTTTTTCAGTATATGGTCTATTTCTTCATTCATGGATTTAATCCATTCATCATTTTTTCAAGTGCATCTCTAACATTTTTAGGTTCAAATTCACAAACTAAACATGTGTTGTTTCTCAACTTACTTTGTGTCATCATGCCATCTTGCTTGTCTCCAATAATCTGATTTTGTGGATGGTGTCTCCTTAAAATTTTTGCCAGTACTTGTTCTCTTCTTTTCTCAGCATTTGGTGTAGGATCAAGATCTTCCTCGGTAACTATTTCCTGATTCTCAGTTTCTATAGGTTGATACTCGGTATCTTTATCTTGTTTCTCGGTAATTTCATCTTGTTGCTCGAGTAGAGTTTTAGGTTTCTCAATGTATATAAATCTACCATAAACTTCTAGTTCCTTTTTTCTTTCTTCATCATTTTTCTCAGAAAACTCATCAACCCTTACATTTTCACTTTCAATCATTTTTTTAGTAACCTTATTCAAACATTTGTAAGCTTTGATTTTAGTAGAATATCCTAAGAATATTCCTTCATCACCTTTTGAATCAAATTTTGTGATTAGCAAACCAATAAGTAGTGATAAATGCTCAAAGTAAGAAAAATGAGAAACTATAGAATAGAATAGAAGGATCCCTACCCATCTTTTCGTACGATTGTGGCATGTCTTTCATACTAGTTCCTGCCACTCCTATATGTAGATATAATGTCGTAGCAATTTGTGAATTTTGTGCTGTATTTTGTATACCTGTATATATATAGCAGTCCTACATTTGATCCAATGAAGAGTGTTTTCTATGATTACTACTACTCTAGTGCTCCTAGCCCCTACTACCTTAGCTAACCTAGTGTCTCCTATCTTGACTAACCCCCACTTTGACTACCATAGTCCTGATGCCACTAGAATGTAGTTCATTTACTTCCAAATATTTTGAAATAACTTACATTCGGTGTGTACCCATACCATAACTCATAGGGTGTCTTTTTTGAATCTTTCTTCACTTGTACTTGGTTCAATGTGTATACAACAATACTAACAGCTTCTCTCCAGTATGTTTGTGCAACATATTTTTCAATCATCAGTGTTCTAGCACAATCAACAATAGATCTATTCCTCCTTTTAGGAATTCCATTATGTTGTGGTGTCCTTGGTGCAGAAACCCATCTTTTAATTCCATGCTCATTACAAAAGTTAGTGAAGTCATCAGAAATAAACTCACCACCTCTATTTGATCTCGAGAATTTTAAATCTTTTCCACTTTAGCTTTATACTATTTAAACATCTTGAAAGCTTCAGATTTTTCTTTCAAAAACATAACAGTCATCATCCTAGAGTAGTCATCAACAAATAAGATAAAATATCTTTCTCCATAATAACTCTGAGTTCTCATAGGACCACACAAGTTAGTATGAACCAATTCCAAAATAGCATTAGATGAATAATTTTTGCACTTGAAACTTGATTTTGACATTGTTTACACATGACACGGTCAGGTTTAGATAGGCTTGGTAAGCCTCTAAATTTTCTTTTCTTACTAATTTTAACCATGTTGTCAAAATTCACATGACATAGCCTTTTGTGCCATAACCACACATCTTCAGTTCTAGCGAATAAATAGGAAATTTCAGCATTGTCAAGATAGAATAGATTACATTGTTCTTGAGGCTCATAGAGCACCCTATGCGGCACACTCCTGAGTCAAGAATTTACATACAGATTTGAGATAGCTCTATTAATGGCCCTGTATGAGGATGCACATTGCATAGATTGTGGCTAGATGGTTGGAGTGTCAGAGAGTTAAGGTAGAGCACCACCATCCAGGTGGGATTCTTCAACTGCATGAGGTACCTAAGTGGAAGTGGGATGTAATATCCATGGACTTTATTTTTGGTCTTCCTATGTCATCGCGTCGCCATGATGCTATTATGGTGACAGTGGATAGGTTGACCAAGGTAGCCCACTTCTCACCTATTCTTACTACTTTCACAACCCCTGCAGTGGCACATGTATTGTTGTGAGATATTGGCAGACTTCATGGCATACCTCATACAATTATATCTGATAGAGATTCTCTCTTTACTTCATCTTTCTAGAGAGAGTTACAGACCGCTTTGGGCACCAAGATCAATTTCAGTACAACTTATCACCTAGAGACAGATGGTCAGACTGAGAGAGTCAACCAAGTGTTAGAGGACATTCTATGCATGTATGTGATGGATCATTAGGTTAGGTGGGAGGAGTACCTACATCTAGTCGAGTTTTCCTACAATAATAGGCATCATACATCATTGGGTATGCCTCCTTACTAGGCCTTATATGGTAGACCTTGCAGGACACCTTTGAGTTGGGACACGATTGATGATATAGTATATGGTTGGCGACAGAGTGTTCTTGAGAGTGCAGACACATAAGAGCCCAATCCATTTTGGATAGGGTTCTAAGCTGGCACCTCACTTTGTCAGACCTTTTGAGATTTTGGAGAGGATAGGCCCATTTGCATACTGTTTAGCTTTGCCACCTACCCTATCACCCATCCACGATGTGTTTCATGTTTTTGTAGGACTCATGCCACCGCAAGCCACTGGTAATGGTAGCTGGAATGCGTGCATGACAACCGACAGTTTGTTGTTATGTATTTAAAAAAAATAAAATTTAAACATAGAAAAAAAAAACTATAGTATTCAACATTGCAATATATCTAAAATCAAAAGAAGACATGGTATTTAAATATTATAATTTGTTGTTTGCAATTAAACTAAAATAGATAGATAGGGCTTATATACCTATAGATTAAAAGCAAACTTTATCTTCACGACAATAAGATAATTTTTCTATGGCTGTCATAGTTTGTGCAGTCGCTAGAATATTATTTTGGCATCAACAAAGGGTATGCCAGAATAATATTTTAAGCAATGTTTTTAGGAAAAGAACATAAATATTTTAAAATAAAGAAGTTTAAAAATACCAAGATTTATAAAACTTGAACTTTTACAGTGATCCAAAAATATACACAATAACAAAGAAACATTTACCCAACTGAGTTTTATGGGTAGATATTAGCTGAAACTTTTGGCAAAGAACCCTCTAGGGTTTGTGTACAACCCTCTACAAAAATCTTGAGAAATATATACACAAAAGCGTATATGTATGTATATACACACCTTAGGTGTGTATATGTACACATGTACTACACATGTGTATACAACAAAAACTAGATATATGTTCCCCCATGCCCTTGGCTCAACTCTTCATCAACAAATGATGAAATTAGGGTTTGTATTGACTTTTAAATATGGGGCATAACCCTAATTTCAAATTAGGGTTAGGGTTAGCCATTTGGGGGCCTTTTATTTTATTTTATTTATTTTCTCATTCTAGTCCCACAAGAAATGGGTATGTGTAGGATCATGGTATGCCAAACTAGGCCCTTAAGTGGCAATGAAAATTTAGAAAATCAAGTTTCAGCAAGTTGACATAAAAATTTGAACAAGTTATAAATATTATATTAAAAATGTGTAAGAAGAGAATCTGTAGAAAATTGAATTTAGTTTCTAAGATATTAGGACTTTTTTGAAAAATAATTATTCTATATGTTTAAAATTTCAAATTTAAAT
The DNA here is from genome assembly GCA_027943335.1 of Chamaecyparis obtusa. Lineage (NCBI taxonomy): Eukaryota > Viridiplantae > Streptophyta > Pinopsida > Cupressales > Cupressaceae > Chamaecyparis > Chamaecyparis obtusa. The sequence goes on from BSBK01007315.1 coordinate 297,523, forward strand.
GTAGTAGTATGAAAATTTCAAGAAAAATATAAGTAGGTGTATGTCTGACCACCTTAAACACAATCAAATGATAATTGTTTTTTACAATATTCTAGATATAAGTAGTAGACTCGTGTCCGGATGTGACACATATTTTTTTGTAATCTTTTTCCAAGAAAATAATTAATTATGATTTTTCATCTACAACTTTTCTAGAATACAAAAACTCTCATGTCTGACCATGCTAACTTAGTCTAAACTTTATCAATTTGAAAAATTTTCTTATTTTTCTTATAGTAGGAAAAGCATAGAATGTGACACATGTTTTAGATTTCAAAAATGTTATACAGTTTGAAAGTTATAGCTATTTTTCAATAAGTCTATCAATCAGGACTAGAAAGATAATAAGTAGGTGTATGTCTAACCACATTAAACAAAATCAAATGATAATATTTTTTTATAAGATTCTAGATAAAGGTAGTCGACTCATGTCTGGATGTGATGCATTTTTTTTTTATATTTGTTTCCAAGTAAATAATTAATTATGATTTTTTTGTTACAAATTTTTTTGAATATAAAAACTCTCGTGTTTGACCACCTTAACTTAGTCTAAACTTCATCAAATTGAAAGAATTTTTTATTATTATTGTATTAGGTGAAGCATAGAATATGATGTATATTTCAGATTTCAAAAATGTTATATTGTTTGAAAGTTATAGTTGTTTTTCAAAAAGTCTATCAATCAGGACTTCTTTTTCACATCGCCACTTTTTGGCATACCATGATCCTACACATACCCAAATGGCTTTAACTTTTAATCCCTGTTTATAGTTAGTTAAAATTAAGTGACTTTAGAAAGTCACTTTTATTGAAAATTGATTTAATTATTGTTTTAATTAATTTTCTTTTTTGAAAGTGTGTAATGGTGATTTTTAATTAATTGGTGAGATTTTTTTTTTAATTTGTTATTAGATACAATTTTAAAATTATTTAAGGTTGTATATGTTGGAACTTTTATTTTATGAACCTTCATATTATTTATTTATTATTTTGAGAATTGAGATTTGAGATCTATGATTTAATATATTTTAATATCATTTGGAATAATCTAATGTCTTATTAAAGTTTACGAAAATTTGATTGATTATTATTATTTTAGTGACCTTTTTTATTTTTTATTATTATTTGGATTATTAGGGAAATAGTTAATTTTATAAATCCTAGGAAGGACCTAGGTGAATTAATTGTCCCTAATAATAATAATAATAATATTTTGAATAGTAATTATAATTCTTAATTATTTAAATCCCTTGGTTGAAATATTATTAATGTTTATTGAATCTTAAATAAAATTATATTTTAATCAAGGATACATTAATTGTATCTTAAATTTATCAAATAATATTATATTTAAACTATTAATAAATTATTAACCCTAGTGTTGAGATTGGGTGATTTTCATGTTTCAATCTAATATTATCCCACTTATTGAATTTTGCATTTTTCCTTGAAAGGTTACCTGGCATCCGTTAGGGCCCTTTAGGGATACAAATTGATTAGGTTGATTTGTTCACCATCATTAGAACCCCTTGGTTTGATGCCCTAATCGAAGGGCCTTTAATATTTACTTAATTTGGATTTGACTTGAGTGAATTTCCCTTTTAGTTATTTCTATGGAAAACCTATATAGGGTTCCCGTTGACTAATGTAGTCTAACGAACAAGGGATGTTGGCACGCTAGTGCATGCCATGTTTTCCCCTTGCAAGTTGATTTGTGTTGGTTGTTGTGCCTCATTTTTGTGTCGAGCGTTCTTAGTGTGTAACCTAGGTGATGTTTTGTCCCCTTTAAAAAAAAAAATTGTTGTGTGTTTTGCCTTAGATTTTGGGCACTACATTTTGGTATCAAAGCATTGTTTTAACTCTAGGAACCTAAACCCATTGCGTTTTCAACTCATTATTTGTTTCTACCTTAGTGTAGGGTGCCTCTAGTCACTCGTAATGGTTGCTGATGTGGATGGAGAGCTAGGGGTGGCTACGTGGTAGTAGAGGGCATTGAGAAGGTATTAGAGGGAGTAGGTGGTGAGTAGGGGCCTCCTCCTGTGCCACCACTGAATCCCAACTAGGACATTCTCAATGCACTTCAAAATCTAGCAGGTATCATCATGGATAGATTACTTCTAGGAGGTCAGTAGGTTGAGGCCCGAGAGCGGAGTAGGAGCCCTCCTCATAGACAGGTTGAGGATCAGGTAGATCATGAGGTTGACTTGGTTCACATGCGAGAGCCACTACCAGGGATAGTGCAGAGAGCACCCCGTGATTTTGGGGACCAAATCAGAGAGCTTATACAACTACAACCACCACCTTTTTCTAGGTCTATGGGTGGAACAGAGGCTGAGGTAGGGATTTTGAGCCTCAAGCGGTTCTTTGGGTTGTGCCCTTATGAGAGAAACCTAAAGGCATGATTTGAAGTGCATATGTTGAGAGGGACCGCTTCTACTTGGTGGAGGCAGGAGGAGTATAAGAACCACTTGATCATAAACACCCTCACATGGGAGACATTATTTGAGAGATTCAAAGCTCGATATATGTCCAAGCACTTCAGGCAGTGCAGTATTGATGAGTTCCATGACCTTCAGTAGAGAGGTAATTCTGTAGCATAGTATGAGAGTAATTTTCTTGAGCTCCTTCCTTGTTTATAGTTAGTTAAAATTAAGTGACTTTAGAAAATCACTTTTATTGAAAATTGATTTAATTATTGTTCTAATTAATTTTCTTTTTTGAAAGTGTGTAATGGTGATTTTTAATTAATTGGTGAGATTATTTTCTTATATTTGTTAGTAGATACAATTTTAAAATTATTTAAGGTTGTATATGTTGGAATTTTTATTCTATGAACCTTCATATTATTTATTTATTATTTTGAGAATTGAGAATTGAGGTCTATGATTTAATATATTTTAATATTATTTGGAATAATCCAATGTCTTATTAAAGTTTACGAAAATTTAATTAATTATTATTATTTTAGTGACCTTTTTTATTTTCTCTTATTAGTTGGATTATTAGGGAAATAGTTAATTTTATAAATCCTAAGAAGGATCTCGGTGAATTAATTGTCCCTAATAATAATAATATTTTGAATAGTAATTATAATTCTTAATTATTTAAATCCCTTAGTTGAAATATTATTAATGTTTATTGAATCTTAAATAAGATTATATTTTAATCATCCCTTCTTTGTCAGACTGCATTAGTCAATTTGAACCCTATCTATGTTTGGCATAGAAATAACTAAAAGGGAAATTCACTCAAGTCAAATCTAGATTAAAAATTAAGTAAATATTAAAGGCCCTTCGATTAGGGCATCAAACCAAGGGGTTCTAATGATGGTGAACAAATCAACCTTAGCAATTCGTATCTCTAATGGCCCCTAATGGATGTCAGGTAACCTTTCAAGGACAAATGCAAAATTCAATAAGTGGGATAATATTAGATTGAAACATGAAAATCACCCAATCTCAACACTAGGGTTAATAATTTATTAATAGTTGAAATATAATATTATTCGATTAATTTAAGATACAATTAATGTATCCTTGATTAAAATATAATTTTATTTAAGATTCAATAAATATTAATAATATTTCAGCTAAGAGATTTAAATAATTAAGAATTATAATTACTATTTAAAATATTATTATTATTAGGGACAATTAATTCACCTAGGTCCTTCCTAGGATTTATAAAATTAACTATTTCCCTAATAATCCAAATAATAAAATAAAAAAGGTCACTAAAATAATAATAATAATAATAATAATCAATTAAATTTTCCTAAACTTTAATAAGACATTGGATTATTCCAAATAATATTAAAATATATTAAATCATAGATCTCAAATCTCAAATCTCAAAATAATAAATAAATAATATAAAGGTTCATAAAATAAAAATTCCAACATATACAACCTTAAATAATTTTAAAATTGCATCTAATAACAAATATAAGAAAAGAATCTCACCAGTTAATTAAAAATCACCATTACACACTTTCAAAAAAGAAAATTAATTAAAACAAAAATTAAATCAATTTTCAATAAAAGTGACTTTCTAAAGTCACTTAATTTTAACTAACTATAAACAGGGATTAAAAGTTAAAGCCATTTCTTGTGGGACCAAAATGAGAAAATTAAAAAAAAGAAAAAAAAAAAGAAAAGGCCCCCAAATGCCTAACCCTAACCCTAATTTGAAATTAAGGTTAGGCCCCAAATTTAAAAGTCAATACAAACCTTATTTTCATCATTTGTTGATGCAGGGCTGAGCCAAGGGCATGGGAGAAGATATATCCAGTTTTTGTTGTACATTTACATTCTTGAAAAAAAGGAAATACATGCATTTTTGAAAAAGAATTATTATTATCTTTTTTTACGTAGAAAACATAAAAGATTTATTTCTTCTAAATAACAAGTAGAGACATTTTTCTAACTTCATACACATGATAGGTATATATTTTTTTGAAATGAACTTTGAACAAGCTACAATTTAATCTTTTCTCTATTTTTTAGCAAGGTAAGGGAAAAAGACCAACAAACAAATTTTGACCTCATAATTGAATTAAAATATATTTCCTTTCAATAACATACAATCAAGTTAATACATTAATAACTATAAACATACAAAATTTCATTCTCTTTTTACATAAATATTCAAATTTAATTATGCTTAATTCACTTAGTTGAAATAATACATCTTTCCTCTCTTTATTTCAAGAGTCACAAAGCATAATTATTTTACAAAGATGCATCACTTTAGATAGAGTTTTACAAATGATAAAATATTTCAAATAAACCTTTTCTTTTCTAAGAGAATTTAAACAAGAAACTCCCATGTTCCAAATAACTTTAAATTAATAATATCTTCATCTTTCATCCAAGCCAAACCTGCAATATATGACAATTACAACATGACCATGGAGGCTCACCTCCCAGACAAGACCTTTACAAGGCCACCCCCGAGCTAGGGGAAACAAGAATAGATGGGTGACAAACAATCCACTCACACACAAAACATGAACAACATAAAATCACAACATAGACTCCTAATTCCCATGGCAAGCACAAAGGATCTCCTTGGATCCAAAATGGGTGAAAGTGGGAAGTGTACCCGAAAGGAGAAAGCCATAAAAAAGAATTTAATTTTTTAAAAAACATAACAATGCCTTCACAAGGCTCAAACTTTCACATGACAACTCCTTTCTTCATGAATCAACCTAATCAATTTGTATCCCTAATAGCCCCTAATTGATGCCAGGTAACCTTTCAGGGACAAATGCAAAATTCAATATGTGGGATAATATTATATTGAAACATGAAAATCACCCAATCTCAACACTAGGGTTAATAATTCATTAATAGTTGAAATATTATATTATTTGATAAATTTAAGATACAATTAATGTATCCTTGATTAAAATATAATTTTATTTAAGATTCAATAAACATTAATAATATTTCAAATAAGGGATTTAAATAATTAAGAATTATAAATACTATTCAAAATATTATTATTATTATTAGGGACAATTAATTCACCTAGGTCCTTCCTAGGATTTATAAAATTAACTATTTCCCTAATAATCCAAATAATAAGTGAAAATAAAAAAAGGTCACCAAAATAATGATAATCAATTAATTTTTCCTAAACTTTAATAAGACATTGGATCATTCCAAATAATATTAAAATATATTAAATCATAGATCTCAAATCTCAATTCTTAAAGTCACTTAATAAGAAGAGCTATAATCATTCCTTAGCTTTTTTTCCTCCCTTTCCAAATCCTCTCTATCGTTTCTTCCTAAGCTAGAAATCTCTTCCCAAAAAGAATTTCCCAAGTTCAAGTGCAAAAAAAGTGTCATCTGTTTCTTCCAAATTTTATTAATAGAGAAGACATTCTTCCAAACTTTACCCCCATCCAAATGAGGAATAATTTACCTAGAAAGTGTTTCCTTACCACTTGTCCCTAACTAGAGAAGAGAGGAAAACCAAGAAATGGGGAGAAGGAATGACCTTGAATCCCTACCCAAAATTTAACACTCTCCAAGAAGACACCCTTTAAGAGGTCATATCTAAGCTTTAGGAGTTGAAATGGACAAAATTTGACCCACAAACCTAAGTACAAACATTGGGATACCTAATTTTAACCTTAACCACTCCTTTGGGCTCATTTTACCCTCCCAAAAACTCATGTGAAGTTAACTCACGAAAATGGACATGATGGGACTCACATCTTGGTTTCCTAAATAAGTAACCACACATAGGAACCCAACAAAGTGACTCAAGGGTGGTGTTAAATCTTACTAATCCACTTAGACATGCCAACACACATGAACAAGTGTCAAGTGACACAACATAAAAACACATCTCTCCACTCTAATTTACACATGGCATGCCAAATGGATAATCACAATACAATTAACACATAATATTACATTAAATTATGCATATATATACAATTTACAAGTTACCTTACACTCATACATCAAATTTACAAAATAAAACACATAGCAACGAGGTTATTCTATTCATAGAGTTAACCTTGGCCTTTTACAATTTTCACATTGATCCATCCTTACCCTTGATGTAATGAACATCAAAGTCATACTCGCAAAGGAACTCCATCCACCCCCCCTGCCTAGCATTAAGATTTGGCTGAGTAAAAATATACTGCAACCTTTGATGATCTAAATGAAGCTCAAAATGATGCCCTAAAATAAAATGCCACCATCTCACCAAAGCATGCAACACTGCTGCAAGCTCAAGTGGGTAGGGTAGTTAATCTCGTGAGTCTTGAGTTTCCTAGACTCATAAGCAATAGCTCGACCACTCTGCATAAGGAATTCTCCAATCCCATCTAATGATGCATCTGTGCATACTAAAAAATTCATTGATGTAATGAACATCGAAGTCATACTCGCAAAGGAACTCCATCCACCTCCTTTTCCTAGCATTAAGATTCAGCTAAGTAAAAATATACTACAAGCTCTGATGATTTGAATGAAGCTCAAAATGATGCCCTAAAATAAAATTCTGCCATCTCACCAAAGCATGCAAGATTGTGTTGGAATTGGAGAGATAGGGTATCAAGAGGGGAGGGGTGAATCAGTGCCCATGAAAACTTTTAACTCATAAACCTTTCTAGCCTTAAACATCAAATAGTAGTATCCTTCAACTATAACTTGAATCCATTGCATGCATCATTCATTCATTTAAATATCAAGTAAATAGCATGAAATCAAAAATATAATAGTCACATAACACAAGTAGTTTGGTAACGCAGAAGCCCTTGTTCGAAGGTAAAAATTGCAGTGGGGATGACACCCACAAATTATTTACTAGTGCAGATAGAAAAGGTTTGCCTGTTAGGGCTACAAGTGGTGATCACTTCTAATGACCTTACCCTATTAGGAGTAACATTTTAGATCGACTGGATCTACCTAGTGATAGGATTTCAATAACACTACTTGAGTGTGCACTCAGTTAAGAGATTTACAAAAGACTGTTAGGTCTACTCTGTTAAGAGATTTTACCAAACTCTATTATAATAATTAGAAATTAATAGGTAAATATCTGCTAATGAAAACTTAACTTGTCTGATAAAAATCTATAAAATGCTTAATAGATATCACCTTTCTATGTGTAGATCTCTGCTCTGAATTGCTTGGTAGCCTTGTCTGATTCTGCTTAATCTGAATAACTCTGAATATTGTTCTGCTTTGCCTAATGTCTAATATTCATGAAGTTGGCTAATACTTCAAGAATCTTTTCATGTTCTCAACCTCCTTATCAAGCTTCTCTCTCACTCATACAAAAATAATATGAAATTAAATTTATATAGCATACTGCTTTGCCGCATAATAAAATTTAGGTTACAATATCTTAGAGAAAACCCTAAGATCAACGGTGTACATAAATGATCTAGATCTAGAAAATACATAAAGATCATCATTGCAATTAATGATGTAATCTTACAATAAGTGAACCTCAATCTTGGTAAAATGTTTTGTGATTCTGTTGTAACTATTTGCATAGATAAATGTGCCATTCCTAATTACTGTGCCATTTACTCTCTTCCTTGGTAAACACTGTATATTCTACTCAGTAATTACACTGGTGCTCGATGTCCAGTCTTCTCGGTGTTTACTGCCGCTCGGTATCAGTGTACACTGATGCTTGGTAGAACTTCCCTATTGCTTGGTGTAAAGACTTAACCAACTGGATTGAAGTGCTTGCAGTTACTGACTAGAGTAGGATAGGTAATTGACCGATGTCTTTGATACTAATGAAAACCTTTAATGCTCAAATAGAGATAAAAATCTCCCCCTTTGGCATTAGTATCAAAACCTTAAATTTATATAGACATATGATCTCAAAATACTTTGTCTCCACCATATACATAGATACTTATCAAAAAAATTATATTACTCCCCATCGGTGCATGCTCCCAGTAATGTGTAGTATACTTAGCATTTTATATACATATTTGGTATATACATGTTATCCCCTTCTATATACATGTTTTCCCCCTTTTTGATATTAATGCCAAATAATAAAATGTATACTTACAGCTTATAAAAAATGTGCTTGTGGGTTTTCTTCAATGACTCCAAGAGGTTTTCCCATTCCTCTTTCAAGTTGGTGAGAGCAATGTGCTCAAGATCGACTTGTGCATGCATGTCAAAAATGTTGTCCAACACAGAGATTTCTGGTGTTGCAACAAGTGTTTGTGCCTTGAAAATGTGCTTCTCAAAGATTTTCAAGTAGGGAAGAAACTCAGTTTGCAATTCTATGACTTGTTCACTGATTATTTCTTCCTATTTCCTGAGATCTTCTCTTAACCGCCTAAGTTCTTGAACTTTCAAGGTATGCTTGGAAAATTATTGAGGCTCGGTTAAGGCTTCTTGTACATTGGATTTGATTTCATTATCAAGTTTTTAAATCTTTTCACTAACCTCGACAGTGAAGGTTTCCACAGTGCATAGTTTGAACAAAATTTGACAAATTAATTGAGTAATACCCTAAATTTCAGTTATTACCTCAGATAGCTTAACCTTGTTAATTGCCACTTCTTGGCTGATCCTTTCTGCAAGTTTATCTTGTCTCTTGGATTTTCCCCACTCTTCTATTCTCTTGTCTACTTCGACATCTGGGGCATTCACCTCTTCAGCAAGTATAGCAAGTTGGTCCATGATTGGAGTGTCCTCATCTATATGTACTTTGGTACAACTTGTTGTAAGATATCTCTTACATTCTCAAGTATTTCTTTGCTCTTTCTTTCTTGTTTCAATTTTTCTTGTGTTTCTTTCCTTGTACACAATATCCCATATTTTCTTAGTTCCTCAGGGCTTAGGGTCCTTGGGTCACAATTCGATATAACTATGACTTCATCTAATGTGACTGACCCTTTTCCTTTCTTTTTCTTCTTCTTCTTCTTCGGTTATTGAGGTGAACTTTTTATAATCGGTACAATGTCCTTTACCTCAAAACTTTGTGTAACCTACCCGGGTGACACTGTATCTGCCTTCTATTGCTCCTCGGTGACCTTTGTGTCGGTAGACTATGTCAGAGCCTCTGATGTAGTGTCTGGTGGAGTAGCCTCAGTTACATTAGGATTCTCTGGATCCTTTGTTTCTATCTTGGTGGTCTCTTTCTCTTTAGGCTAGTTTGTTTCAACATTTGTCTTTGCTCCTTGTTCCCTTATTGTATCCTTTGGTTGTTCGGGGTCTGAACCTTCATGTTTTTCTTGTGATAAAATTTCAACTGCTTCCACAAGGATAGGAATCTCTCCTGGTAATGATGTGTATGCACACTTGGTAACTTGTCCTTTAGCTTGTGCAGTGTCTGGTGCAATGTTCACATCTTCACCATCATCTCTGTCATCATGATCACCATTAGTGATGTCCTCAATGAGTACATCTTCATCATTTGTCTCCTTTATCTGGATCAAACTGGATCTGGTGTATCCTGTGAACTGCTTTTAACTTATTTGTCAAGTGTTGTATCAATCACCTCGGTAAATGATACACCTAAATATTTTGTCTGCTTTGCTACATTATCATCATCTATATAAATACCTTTTCATTTTGACCTTTGTCTCTTCTTAGACAGATTAAGAAATGCTTCTTTCTCAGCTTTCTCTTTTGCTACAAAAATGGATGTCCACATGAGTTGGCCAGTCTCATCAACATCTACCAAATTTTCATCTAAAATTTGCATAGCTTTGCCTTTTACTTTGAATCTTTTATAATAAGTGTCCATATACTCCTTAATTTCATCAAGAGTTAAATTTGGTGCTGCTTCAACTAGGGATTGCTCCCTCAATTTCTTCTTGGAGTCTAAGGCATAGGACCATTTCTGATTTATTCTTTATTCTAATGCCTTGGGCAGTGGTTGTCCAAACTCTAATGGAACTATTTTAAATCTTATCATCATCTGGATGATAACCTCCTAAATTTTATTCTGATCCTTGGTAGACATGTTGTCAAATCTACTGAGTTTGGGATCTATGAGATCTCCATTCTCAATTATGCCTGCAACAACCTCATCAATTGACCTATTCTTATTACTGACAACCTTGAATTGATTATTGTCATCTTCTTCATCCTCAAGGTCTTCTCTTCCTCTAATTAATCTTCTCCTTTTCTTTGGTTCTGTAGCTACAACCTTGGTTCCTCTTTTTTCATAAGTTTTGGTCAGTGTAGCTTCCTTAGGTTTTATTACTTTCTCAGCTCCCATTTTTTGTGGTGGTGAAGCTCTAGTTGCTAACTTTGTTCATGCACCTGTCTGCACTGGCAACTACTTCTTCTTTGAAGTAGGGGTGGGAGAAACCGGTATCAAATCCTTTTCTTTGTCAGACTCAGTTTCCTCACTATCATGTGCCTTGTCAGTTAATAGTAACTGACCTTTGGTTGTAGGTTCAACTAGTGACTCATCAGATGAGTCAGATACATGTCCAAACTTCTTAGCTAAAACTTTCTTCATTTTCTTTGATTTTCTTGTTATTTTGTCGATGACAAGATCTATTTGTATTCTAGATTTTGCTTCTTCATAGGTTCCAAACCTCTTGGCCTTCTTGTCCTTCAGTAAAGCCAATAATGCCTTGATTGATTTCAAACCAAAATCATGATCCATTTCATATCCCATGGGGGCTATCCATTTAGTCGTTGGCTCTATAGCTGTAATCAATGTATGGTTGGTGTCAAATAGAAAACATATGTCCATCTCATATTTCTCGACCAGTGAGCTTGGAATCCTACTCCTCAGATTCATCTTGATCTTAAAATATTCAAAATATTCATCTACAACATTATTTGCATTATCTCCCAAACTTGTCATTATATCATAAATTTTTCAAATAATTGATGTGTTGGTAGACCAAACTTTGTGACCGACAAAAGGAAAGAATTTCTAGAGATAGAAAAATAAACATACTAGTAGTGAGCCAAAATTATAGGTATTAGACTTTCGTGACCTAATTTTTTTCATATTCTCTTCAACCTATTTCAATAGTAGCCCGACAAGGTCTATCTGATGACCCTTCTTTATCATTTTGTAAACCATATCAAGAGCACTACATGGTACATTGTTCAGTCTTCTTGACTGATAGAACTTATAGCCTATTACATGCGTTAAAAACTTAAGTTCTAGATCCACAATAGAAGCTATCTTTAATGCTCTACCATCCCATGATGTGCCTATAGTTTTCTCAACATCGGCTTGAGATGAACTTCGGAATGCTTTCGCCTTGTCGGTTGTGGGATACCCTATGACCTTATGAATCATTCTCTTTGTCACCTTGATAGGACTATCCAACCAAAATGTGCCCTCATGATATCAACTTAACATGACCTGTATCCATTCTATTTTAAAATTCTTCAAAAAATTTAGGGCATTAGTGAGTCCAATCATTTCTACCTATTTATGCTCTAGTTTCAACTTTGTATCATCACCACATAGTGCTTGGTATGCAACATACATTTCAAAATCTCCTATTTCTCCTATTTTATAGTGAATGTACGATCGGATGTCTTCAACCAATAAAACTCTAGGTGGAATGCTTGAAAAAGCTCTAGCTAAATCCATTTTTTATGCTACTTCTGGGTGTGACTTGTACTTAGGTTCACTATAGTTTGCTGACACTATAAGATTAACTTCCTCTTCCACAACTTTAGAAGTGCATGCAGTGGATGCCATTATAACAAACTAGGTTTTCGATAAGTATGATTCATGCTCGGTAGGGGTTTCAACTTACTCGAAATATGTCGAAGGATGTGCTCAATTTGATCTGCAACTGCTTTGGTTGAACTTGAAATATTGTTTTCTCGAACTTGCTCTATGAAATTATCACTCTCTGAAATCGCTTTGAGAAAAGTGAACTCATACTTCTATGTATTTATAGCATTTTCCAAATTCCCGCTTAAAATTTTATGTCATTAATGCTTGACCTACTACCAGCTCAGTGACAACTGTCAACTTGGCGACTACTGCAAACTTCCATTAGCTCGGTTAACACATGATTTCTTACTCGGTTGATATTCATACTTGGTTAACCTTGAATAGTGATTACCGATGGGTAACCTTTTGCTTGGTCTAACTTTTACCAACTGTGTGACTTTGTTAGCTCAAGACATATAAACCATAGTGCATCTTTATTCATGTAGACACTACTACTTTTGGAGCCAGATTTCCACAGAAACTTTTGACGGGTAATTTTTTTTTATGGATTTGGTATTTTTTTTTGTAATAGGCCCCAATGGTGTCGGTATTTCGATGGATGTTTAATTGACCATTAGAATTTTGATAGATTTGGGGTATAGATAAAAAAAAAAGTGAAACGACCTCATCATTTTTATTTTGATTGGATAGAGAAGGAGCGGGAGAAAAGGAGAAAGAGCTGAGCGTGGGAGAAGGTATGTGATTTCTTCATCTTTTGAGCCTTTGGCATCATATTTGAATGCATTGCATTTTATTTGATCATGAATGCTCTCTGAAATGACCGCATTCTACTAGTGTCTTGCCCTAGCCAGTGCTTTATCTCTATTATTTGATCTTATTGGTGCTTGTGCTCAAGGATATCGATTCATTATTTTCAAATGTTTGGATTCACATTTGTTGATATTACAAGCATGTTTAATGATGCCATTGTATATTGCTATCACTAAAATGATTGTATTCTACTAGTGTCATGCCCTAGCCCATGCTTTAAATCCATTATTTGATGTTATTGGTGCTTGGGCTCAAGGATATCCATTTTTTTGAAATGTTGATTATGGCTATCAAATGGACAGCCCGTGAGCTTCTAGCTAGGTGCCATTTGTATTGATAGCTTAGGGCATAAAATGTATTGTATCATTGATAGTTGAGACTTTTTAAAAAGGAAATAGGACAAAGAATGATTTTGATTTAGTTTCTCTATTTTGATCCCTAAATGGCTTACAACCCTAGAGAAGTATATTTAGATTTATGGATGCAATTGTAGGATACATAGCAGCTGATAATTCACAAGAAATCCATGCATCTAATTTGAATAGAAAGTAATACAAATAAATAGGGTCCTCCAATGGCCCAATCATCCGAACCTTGACTGTCTCCTCAACTAGTGACCCTTCAAAACTGGGTTATCATGCAATCAGTGAGTGATCCTTCATTCTCCTGGTCTGCCCCACATCCAAACATATTGTAAATACACAATACAATGATAACAAGTCTTTCACAATCCCCCTTCCCTTAAGGAACACTATTAACCATCCCTTCCACATAGAATTTCATTGTTTTATGAGTGGATTGTGTAGGAACAGTTAACATTCAACAAGGAGAAAACTCCTCAACACATCTTGGAAACCATTGAATTCAATAATAAATGAAACCTAACACCAACACCATTCCTTCCATAGTTGTAGGATACATAGCAGTTGATAATTCACAAGAAATCCATGCATCAAAATTTTATAAGGATATCCTACTAATCAATAGGAATTTTCTTGAGATGACCAATGATTATGCATTTTGATGGTAGTGTGCTAGTTCAAAAGGATAATATAAATTTGAAACATTTTTTTCTAATTTTCTCAAACTATAAATGTGGTTAGAGGGAAAATATTATGTGGAAAACCCACAAACCAAGCTAGCAAATGATTGTACATCAAATTATTCCTATATTCATTCAAGTATTACTATGCTTCAGCTACCTGACCTTTGATATTCATCTAGAGGAATGTGTAGCTTTAAGATAGAGTTACTTCTTGGGCCTTACAATAGGGTGGAATATGATCAAGATTTGTTTAGGCTGTATCTTTGTTAGTCCCATAGTTAGGATCTTATGGTTCATGGTTTGAATCTATTATGGTTGTGTAAGAGATTTGTAGATGCTTTTTCTAACATAATTATTGGGCACCATGATTGGAACAACTGGTTGTTGGCTATTGTACACATGAATCATAATTGTCAATGGTTCTTTGTGTTCAAGAATTCGTTGATCAATATTTGAGATTTATTGTCCCAGCTTTAAAATAGTGATAAAAGATATAGTGAGTGCTATCTTTTCCAAGTGTTTTGTGGGTTCCATTATCTTCTAGGAGTAATTTCTAGAACCAAATTATGTTCTTTTCCTCTAGTACATATTGCAAACACAATCATCTTCTTGGTGAAGGGTTGCTTCCATCCCCATGAGGCACTATTGCATGGTTTTCATTCCCTTGTAGTATAGTGAAACTAATTTAATACAAGTGTGCACTATTTTGGGATCCATAATTTATGGCCCCTACTCTATGGTTGTTAGCCTAAGACATGCCTACCTTTGCATATAATAAGAGGCCAACATGAAAAAAACATCCATAAGTTAGGGGGTTGTTCCCTTCCATAATTTATTATTTAAGTGCTAAGTGATGATGGGTATATTGTGTAATTCATACCTAGTGTGTCTCTTTCTTTCTCTCCACATTTCACATTAAGAGTATTTGCTATAAAATACTAATGAAATCAACTATTGGTCAAATCTAATCAAAATTGAAATATACAGATTAAAATAGATCTTGAAGAAATATGGGAACCATTTTTGACAGATATTGTAGAAATGAAGAGAATACTCACAAGAGGAAATGCTTCAATGTGGAAAAATTGAAGGAAAATATTTTACTTTTATATGCACATCTGCAATGTTTTTGATATATTTCTGAGATAAAAAAACCATAGAAAGAATAACATATAGAAGAAAGTAAAGAATAATGATCATACTTTAAGGCGATATTATGGAAACTTAAAGGAAAGAATGCTTGGTGGGGTTATCATGCAATCAGTGAGTGATCCTTCATTCCCCTCTTCCAGTGACCCTTCAAAACTGGGTTATCATGCAATTAGTGAGTGATCCTTCATTCTCTTGGTCTATCATGCATCCAAACATATTGTAAATACACAATACAATGATAACAAGTCTTTCAAAATCCCCCTTCCCTTAAGGAATGTTATCAACCATCCCTTCCACATAGCATTTAAACAGTTAACATTAAACAAGGAGAAAACTCCTCAACACATCTTGGAAACCATTGAATTCAATAATAAATGAAACCTAACACCAACACTATTCCCTCCATTCACTTCTATCAAGAATAAAGCATTTAATCTATTCAACATTACATATAGTCATTAGACAGTTACATTTCCTGACTGTGTAGAGGAACAATGATGACCAAAATGATTAAAACTAGTTTCACCCTTGCACAAGCTATTCCAAAATTCAAGTAAAATGAACAATATGCTATATCAAATCATTCATATTCATAGTAACCATTCAAAGGATCATTTTTTCAATGAACCCTCTGACTGTACCCCTACAACATAGAAAGGAAACCTAAAAATAGAGAAAGGAAACTTAGTAAAACTAGTCTATGCCACTATTTGTGAGGGAAACTTAGTCACGACATCAAGTATCATCTCATCATGGTCTATTCACCATGTTTCAACACCCCATTCACTCTAATCCATTCAACTTACACCATTCTTCTTCTCCAGGACTCAAATGCTTGAAACAATATATGTGGTAAAAATTCATGAAATACTAAAGACGACCTGCTATTTGTCAGACAAATCTTCATTGTCCCCCACAAAAAACTAAATAATAACTACTCTACCCTTAATTTGTTTAACAATGTACCATATATATTAGATAAAGTAGGTTATATCACACATGGCATGAACTCTCTTCAAACTCACAATACGTTGCATGCATAGTACAAAACTCATGAGATTCTAAAGAAAGCCTCACTCTTAATGAGTTATAAACATGCCATTGTTTCAGTTTTTCTTACGAGTTATGATAATTTTTGTAAACATGCCATTGGTTCAGTTTAGTGTATTCATTTTTGTCAGACAAATCTTCATTGTATTATGATTGTCTTCTTTAGATACTAGCATGTATTAATTGGCTGACAAATAAAGAAGTATTTAGACAATCAGAAGACAATGAAGATAATTTTAAATGCATCTAACACAATTTTTTTTTACAAAGCTGAACCAATGACATGTTTACAACAAAGAAATAGAGTGATAATAATATGCTGAAAATTGTATTCTGTTTAATACACGCCAAAGGACCAGTCCCAACAATTCTTAAACATACTTTATCTGATATGATGAATTCTTAAACAATTAAGGTTGGAGTAGACATAGTTATCACACAATTTTTTGTGTGGTACAAGGAAGATTTGGCTAATTAAGAGTGAGGCCTTCTTTAGAATCTCATATAAATTTGGCTGATTAAGATGAGAAGAAAAACACAATTCATTAGTTAAAATTTTCAATTTCATATATTTTTTCTCCTATTTATTAAGTGCATGAGTTGAATAACATATTGGGGAAATACAAAACTATGTACTTCTACATGACAGTGAACACAAAATTTGAAGCATCAAACAAGACTTGATCAAGTTGCAGGTGGAACGTGCACTCAAATAGTAAGTAATGTAGAATAACAAAATAAGTAATCTGTCGTGTCTACATTTTGTTATTTTCTAAGATTACATCCATGTTCTATATTCACATAATGGTTCAAAATTGAAATTTACAATTCGATAAAAGTACTGACAGGTGTTGTTCCCTGCACCCTCAAAAAGTGTTAGATAGGCATATTTTTCATTTTAAGATCAAATATAAAGGCCCCCTTTTTTATGCACGCACACACACACACAACATATACAACATATACAACCTTCACCATGCAGATTTGCCTAAGCACTAGTGGGACCTTATACCCTGCAACAAATGTATTATTGTGAAAATCATCACAAGTCTATTTGTTGCTAGGTCTAGCTCCCGGTAGTGCTTGGTCAAATTTGATGCATTGTAGGGATAATATTTTGTGTATAATATATATGATATTATATTTTGATTTACAAACTACTATATTATTTGAATATCTTTCTTTCTTGCCACAATAGGAAAGAGTTTGAGGTGGAAGACTACAATAACATAAGTGTTTCAATTTGGTATACTATACTACAACATCATTTCATAACTAAGTTTTCAATTTCTATATATAATTAGGTTATAGATAATCTAAGTGAAGAAGGATCATGACAGAGAATCCAAGTGAATAAGGAAATGGGGATACAATCAATAGATTATGGTCGAACTTGAAAAGAAAAGGTGATGGAAAATGTTATTGTCCCTGTAATATTTGTAAGGGCTTAAACACTAGAAGATTTATAATCAAAACAATTAAGAGACATTGTAGGGATAATGGTCCCATTGAAGGAGGGTTTGATTATCATGAATTAGTAAGTTTTTCATTATATTTATTTAAAAATTTATATATATATATATATATATATATATATATATATATATATATATATATATATATATGAAATGCACTTGATGATGAGATCATTATCATGGTTTATTTGTGTTCATCATTTTTATATAGGTCGACCTCCCCAAGGGAGTACGTGATATGGACCATGGAGGTGCGAATATGGAGAATATAGCTTTGGAAGTGGAGGATCATAGAGGTGTGAATATTGAAGCCGAAGATTAAGATCCCATGGAAGATGACGATGATGCGCCAGATGATAGTACTAATACATTGATCCATGACACATTTGGTATTGGGGCAATTGATGATGATGATCAAGATGATGTTGATGTCATCCATGATATACCTATACTTGAGAAGGCATCCATGCCCATTTACGAAGTCTCCCAAAAAACTCTTCTCTCTGTTGTATTGATGTTGTTGAACTTGAAGGTTATGAATGGTTTATCCAACACAATAATGTCACGTATGCTAAGGTATGTCATATATGTCATTATAGTAATTAAATAGTGAAACATGTGTATGCACCCTAAAATGGTCGCCTAGACTTTGGGCCCCATTTATTCAATTTGTCAAATATCAATTTTCTAAATTAATGCTTTACAATATATTCAAATCAATTTCCTTGATCAAATCATAACTATTTCAATCATTTCAATAATCTCCTAAGGTTTAATCATATCATCAATAATTTTATTTAATTAAAAGAAATAATCCCTTTTAAATAAATAAAATAACTTTATTCAATTGAAAGTAATATCTCTTAAGTAAAATAAATTTATTTAATTAAAACCTTTTTTAATTAAATGATTTTATTTTATTTAATTAATATTCATCTTTTAATTAAATAACCTTATTTTATTTAATTAAAAGAGAATTATTCTTTTAAAATAAATAAAATCTTCTCAAAAGATCTTTTGTGATGGAAAAGGAAATAAATCAAATAAAAATAAAACAAAAATCCTTTTCCTGATTCTTTCAATAAATTTTATTTAATTAAAAGAAATATTTTCTCTTAAATAAATAAAGTAACCTTATTTAATTGAAAGAAATATCTTTTACATGAAATAAAATCTTTTTTAATTAAATGATTTTATCTTATTTAGAATAATATCTCTTTTTTAATTAAATAATGTTATCTTATTTAATTAATAGAGAATCATTCTTTTAAATAAATAAAAAATCCTCTTAAAGCTCTTTGTGATGAAAAAAGGGAAACAAATAATTAAAAATAAATAAAATTCCTTTTCTCTCCACACTTTCTCAAAAATGAGCTTTCTTTCCTCTTTTTTGGGTTTATCCCACATTGATCTTGGAGATGCATTCTTGTCATTAGTTTCTTATATAAGGAGCCCTCTCCTTCTCAATTAGAAATCTAGAATTTTCATACCGTTGTTATGCTGTAGGTTTTCTTGGCAACATTGGAGCTTTGGAGATCATTGTTTTAGCTTGAATAGTTACATATAGATTAATATTCATAGCATTTTAGTTTAATTTATTTCATTGTTTTAGCTTAATCTCCATTTCAATAAAGTAGTTTATTTTCTTGCATTGCAATCATATAGATTAATTTCATTTGCATGCAAGAACTTGACGATTCAATGGAGATTAGCATTCTTGCTTCTCATCCTTGAATCTCTCATTCTGTGGTGTACTTGCATGGGTTCAACTCAGTCAATCTGAGGGCCTCATAACAATGCATGCACTCCACAGATAGAGATCTGTGAATCGATATTCGAGAGCTCATTATTGAGTATCCTTGAAAGCAAGGATTCATAGAAGTGTGACACAAATCCATCACACATTTTTGGCACCAACCTTTTTACAACTTGCTTGATTTTTTATCCTATCATTAGAGACTTGTCTTTGTCCTCTAGGGATAGCATCATTTGGTTTACAAAGTCACCTTGGAAATAATTGTCAAGTTAAAGGACTATTCTTGGTGAGAAAGTTTATCTCTAGAATTGTTAGCCACATTCTTGGAGATTTTTAGTAATCTTTTTGTCCAAACCATTTCCATCAAATTCAATTTCAAATATATAATTTGGCCAAGTCCAATCTCCTGATTCAAAAGTGCAAGGGTAGTCACCCTTTGATTTGAAGCACCTCTGTGACAGTGTTGGTAACGCCTTTTGCAATTTCTATCTTACTATTTCTCTTTGGACATTAGAGAACTTTGATTATCCTAGTTTGGTGTTGACACTTTAAGAGGTCAGCCTATCACTTAGAATATTTTTTTTCTTTCAATTCTTAGTCTTCCTTGGTCAGTCCAGATCTCAGATCCTAGGTGCTTTCATGTTGCTCAACATCTCAATGAATGTTATGGTATCAGTTGCACAAGATGACTCTTAGTCTTCTTCTTTCTTCCACCCTTCCCATGTTTTTCTTCTAAAGTCTTCTCTTCACATGGGATATTCTTCTCATCTTCCTAATTCTTTTCCTCTTACTATCTAGTCTATTTTCTTCTATTTCATCTCTTCTGTCGCTTCCATGCTTGATTCTTCTTCTTCCAAAACCATGAATTACAAATATCTTGCTATGGAACCTCTTTTAAAAATGGATGATCTTGAACTCATTGCTCAATTCGAAGAGTTTTGTTCCTCTAACAGTTCTTCTAAATATGGAAAAGGTGATAAAATTAAGATAAATATAGAAAAAAGATTGAAGGAATCACCTGCCTTTGCTAGAATCATACGCACAATCCTATCACAACCTCCTTCTAAAAGTCTTTCATCTTCTAAATCTTCCAAGTCATACCATGATTCTTCTAAACATTCTTCATATTCTAAGTCTTCTCATCATTCTTCATCTCCCAAATCTTATCATGACTATTCTAAACATTATTCAAATTCCTCATTATCTAAGTCTCCTTCTTCCACTAGGTCTTCACCTTCCTCTTCTTCATGATCTCATTCTTATTCTACTTCTACCAAGAGTCTTACTTCATACCATAATGAGCAACAGGATAATCCTTGTGATACCTCTTCTACGAAGAGTGACACACCCATCTTTGATGACTATGATGGCTATGATGATGAACCCTATAGTCATACTTATGAAACTTCTATTCCTAGCAGTCCTCCTAGCCGTGTGCTTGTGCTTACTGGAAATGGGCCATCCCATTGGATAGATCAGGATGGTGATCCACATGACTCTGATTTTGAGAGAAATTATGATATTTGTTGTGACCAATACAATACATCTACTTCTATTGAGGAAGAAAATTTTTTTCATGCTGATTATAAACGTAGATACTATGAGCATGTCTCCTCTAAAAATTCTCCTGCTGAAAATAAAGATTTCACTCTCAAGAAAGATCATGTTAATGCTAGACCTTTGTCTTGTGACGGTTCCATTCCATCCCCTACTTCTTCCAATACCCCTACATCTCCTAAAGTCACCAAGTCTTCCAAATCTTTCACAAATCCTACATCTGACATAAATCCTAATGCTTTTCATGCAGTTCCCTATAGTTATCCTCAAGGGCCACCTCTTAAAGATACTCAAGCTAACCTTCACTTGGCTGCAAATACTTCCGATAATGCTAAATATAAACAGCCTAAGCCTTTATGCTCTATAATTCCTACTTCAGCTATTCCTTCACCATCTCTGCCAAAGTCTTCCATACAACTCCAACCTACTTCCTTGTCCTTAGAAGTGGCTTCATGTCAAGAGGACTCTAAAAATAATATATAAAAGAATATAAAGAAAGATCAAGATCAAGAAGCCTCCATGTCATCCACTCCTTTTCATGATGTTCTCTATCTGCGTCATGGTTCTTTTGATCCTTTACGCCCTTCTTCATTTATTCCACCATGTCTTAAGTCTTCTCCGAAGCAAGATCAAGCTACTACCCACACCGTTGAGCTTATTGATAATGAAAATAACCTTACCACGCTTGCACTTTCCAAAGATGATACTTCCATTAAGGTTATTAAAAATGGTTTTGTTACTTCCGATGTTAAGCCTATTCAAGAGACAAATTCTGCACTTGTGCTATCCAAAGATCCTTGTCAAGATCAAAGTCTTCCATCTTCTTGTTCTACCATTCCATGTTCACTTCCACTTTTTACTCTTCCTAAGTCTTCACAAGCTTTGAATGATCCTATCAAAAAAAATGCTCTTATTCAAGATGTCCAGGATCCTATTGAAAATTCTAATGCTCACTCTAAAGATGCTGATATCCTTGGTTGTCATATAGATGCTGATGAACTTATTGATTATCCTTTTGCATCTTCCACTTCCATCCTTGGACCTCTTCCACCACTACTAAGGACTTCACATCTTCCTTCCATATTGGGTCCTTATGTCCCTTCATTTTCCCCCCCTAACTCTCCTAATTCATCATCTATCTTGGGTCCTTATGTCCCTCCATCTCCCATCTTTCCTCAAGATCAACATAGATGCATACCTTTGAATCCTTTTCATCCATCCACCCATCTACACCAGTCATATTATCCTTCTTCTTCCACACATCCCAAGTCTTTTGTAAGTAACTTGAATGTTCAATATAAGAAAAAGAAACAATACAAGAATCCATCAAAGAAAGAAGATCACCATGTCTCCTCTAATCAACATGGGGGCATAAAGTCAAAAGAGATATCTAAGAAGAAAACTACAAGACAAGTATGGGTTCCAAAATCCGTCATTCAAGATATTCTCTCTAAGTCATCAAAAGGAAATAAAAATCCTAAGGCTATATGGATTCCAAAGTCTCTCGTAAGAGAGTCTCATGTTGAGCAAAAAGTGAAGTTGACATTCAAGCTTTCCAAGACTTCCACCTCATATTCTTCCAAAAACATTGTTCCATTCCATGCACCTGAACTGCAACCTCTACTAAACATTCACCATATTCCTTCACGTATTCCTTCATTCAAGTTTCCTCCATCCTCTCACCACCCTCCAAGGTGTGCGTCGATGTTGATCTTGCCTTCCTTTCCATCTACTCTTTCACAATCCTTCCATTCATTATTCTCTTTCCTTCTATCATTTTTCCTCATTTGCATATTCCTCCTATCTTCCAACTCCACTCACTTTACATAAAACTGTATCCTCCATTTCTCTCTTCCATCTTCCTTTCCCTATCAGCATCTTTGAGCATATAATTTTGAATCCTTGGCATATCATGGTTTATCCTTTCAAGGAGTATTATCTAAAAGCTTGCCTTCTTCCAAAAATTATAAAGTTTTTTTTAAAAAAATTATAAAATTCAAAAAAAAGAAAAAAGAGAAAAAAATTGAAAAAATTGAAAATGTGCCTTGGTGAAAACCTGGAAACAGGCACCTTGGTAGCAAAAGTAAAGAGAAATAAATTCATCCTATGGTGAAAACCAATCCCTTGTGGCACCTTGGATAAGTAACATGATGAAAACGTAGCAATCAGGCATCATGCGTAGTTCTTCTATATATCTCATCCATTTCGCCTTCTCTCTTTGATCTTGACAAGGTTGACCTATACACGAAAATTTGGCTATCTTGTGAGCTATCTTATGATGATCTTTCTTTCATTCCCTTCCTATTTAGCCTTCATATTTATTTTCCTCCATTCATTGTAGCCTTTCACTATCCTTTTCTCCTTTGGTCTTGATCTAATAAAAAAGAGTAAAACACGATGCTATGAAGCATCTTGACATGTCTACTCCTTTGGATTGCATCCTTTCCTTCTTTTGCATTACACTTTTGAGGCTTATCCTATGCTAGTCTTTCATTACTTGTCCAAATGTGCTTTACATGACAATTTTTTCCCTAGCTTGGGTACTCTTGAGGAGTTTGTCCTTGAGGATTTCTTCCCTCCATTCTCCTTCATTCCATTGTCTTCCATCTCTCCCACCAGCTTGCTAATCCCTCTTGTTCTCCACCTCACTAGACATTGGGACTGCATGATGTGATCTTGCTTGGGAGTTTGATGCTCATTCTGCCTGGGGGCATCCTTTGTATATAATTATTGATTCTGAAAAAATCCAAAAAAAAATTGATATATTCTTAAAAAATACCAAAAAAATTCATATATGATGTTGAAAAAATACAAAAAAAAATAAAATTCAAAAAATCCAAAAAAAAAAGAAAAAGTGCCTTGGTGAAAACTTGGAAATAGGTGCCTTGGTAGCAAAAAAAAAAAAAAATTATAAAAAGTCCTGAAATTTTTTTTCCAGTGGTGAAAACTTAGAAAC
The DNA here is from genome assembly GCA_027943335.1 of Chamaecyparis obtusa. Taxonomy (NCBI): domain Eukaryota; kingdom Viridiplantae; phylum Streptophyta; class Pinopsida; order Cupressales; family Cupressaceae; genus Chamaecyparis; species Chamaecyparis obtusa. The sequence goes on from BSBK01007315.1 coordinate 321,534, forward strand.
GAGTGCTACTTGAGGCCTTTGCACCCCTATTTCTTAGCATGCATCCTCAACACTTAGCCTTTTTCCATTATGCCTTGTCCTTGTTGCCTTGGTTTGGAATTGGTCTTTGTCTTTGTCTAAGGGGCATCACTATGATAGCTTTGGTCTCTTAGATATGCTTGTATTTAGGACACCTCACAAATGGTGTTTTTCAACACCAACCCAACTATATTTTTCAACACAACCCCTGACATCAAGTGTTTTTCAACACTTATCAGTTTGGTCTTATCTAGTTTGGTCATGTGATCTTACCTGCTTGCAAGCATTCGATCCTTACCCTTGGAACTCAGTATCAGTTTACACACTTAAAAGTCTTAAACACAACACTTAATGTTTGAGATATGTCATGATTTTTTTTTTTGTGTGTGTGCTGATTGTTATTGATTTTCGTTGAATGTCCTTGTCTAATAAGTCTCTCCATGATGCATCGCTAGAAGACTTGGGGCATGGGGCATGTTTTTATTTTCTTTCTACTTGTGGGTGTTGTCTTGAGTTCCTCTTCAGTGTCTCTTGTTGTCTCCTTGACACACTTAGGAGATTTAAGGCATCATCCTTGACTGTTTTTGCACAACCATTCTTATGGTCATCCTGGCATTTATGCCTTGATACGAGCATGGTTTTGCTACATTAAATTGGGTAAGCTAACATTGCAGTCATCTTGACCTTTATGTCCTTGATGCTCATGTTAGAATCTTTCCACATTCCAATCTGATATAAATCACATTCATATCTTCATAGTTGCATTTGTGACTAGTGATGATTGTGTGATTGTCTGATGTCAGGTAATAATGGCCCTATGATGAAAATAAGTTCTCTTACATTCTCTAATGAATGATGAACACAAAAAACCTATGTTACCCATGCAAGTACACCTTTGCATTTTCATGTAGCTTGCATTATTTAGACTTCATGTTAAATTTGCACTTTTAGGCTGCATTATGAGTTTGAGAGGGTTTCCTTCATCTTTCTTATGGACTTTCAGTCAACTGTGGTCACGATTTGATCTTCATTTCCTTATCTTCTTTTGTGATCTCAATCAAAATTTCTCTATCTTAAACAGTTGATTGATTTTGGGGCATCCTCTTTCTTGAGGCAAATTCTCTTTCTTCTCTTCATTTCTTTCCATTTCTTCCAAACTTATATCTTCCATTCGCTTTCACCCCACTTCTTTTCTTCTAATTCAACCTTGGGGCATAATCTTTCTTGGTAAGCTACCTTAGTTCTGTGATTCTTATATCTTTCATCTTACATCAAGAACCTTATCTTTAGTTCTATTTGATCAAATTTATCAATTTACTATTTCTCTATCTCATTTCGATTTCGATCACGAGGGGGCAGTACCTACAAAACTTCAATGCTTGATTCAGCTTTATCAAATTTATCAATTGCTTCTCTTGGGGCAACCTTGCTTGAGATTCTTATCTCTTATTTGAGACTTGACAATTACCTATTCACAGGTGTTGGCCTTGTCTTTTTCAATCTGCTTATCTATGTCCTGATGTGTTCCCATCCGTTGAACACACATCTGGGTTGTTTTGTGATCCCAAATCAATCTCACACTTCAATTCCACTCTTTGACTGCATGTGATCCCAAGTCGACCTCACATTAGTCAAAGAGGGGCAAATGTATGCACCCTAAAATGGTCGCCTAGACTTTGGGCCCCATTTATTCAATTTGTCAAATATCAATTTTCTGAATCAATACTTTACAATATATTCAAATCAATTTCCTTGATCAAATCATAACTATTTCAATCATTTCAATAATCTCCTAAGGTTTAATCATATCATCAATAATTTTATTTAATTAAAAGAAATAATCCCTTTTAAATAAATAAAATAAATTTATTTAATTGAAAGTAATATCTCTTAAGTAAAATAAATTTATTTAATTAAAACCTTTTTTAATTAAATGATTTTTTTAATTTAATGAATATTCATCTTTTAATTAAATAACCTTATTTTATTTAATTAAAAGAGAATTATTCTTTTAAAATAAATAAAATCTTCTCAAAAGATCTTTTGTGATGGAAAAGGAAATAAATCAAATAAAAATAAAACAAAAATCCTTTTCTTGATTCTTTCAATAAATTTTATTTAATTAAAAGAAATATTCTCTCTTAAATAAATAAAATAACCTTATTTAATTGAAAGAAATATCTTTTAAATGAAATAAAATCTTTTTTAATTAAATGATTTTATCTTATTTAGAATAATATCTCTCTTTTAATGAAATAATGTTATCTTATTTAATTAATAGAGAATCATTCTTTTAAATATATAAAAAATCCTCTTAAAGCTCTTTGTGATGAAAAAAGGGAAACAAATAATTAAAAATAAATAAAATTCCTTTTCTCTCCACACTTTCTAAAAAATGAGCTTTCTTTCCTCTTTTTTGGGTTTATCCCACATTGATCTTGGAGATGCATTCTTGTCATCAGTTTCTTATATAAGGAGCCCTCTCCTTCTCAATTAGAAATCTAGAATTTTCATACCATTGTTATGCTACAGGTTTTCTTGGTGACATTGGAGCTTTGGAGATCATTATTTTAGCTTGCATAGTTACATATAGATTAATATTCATAGAATTTTAGTTTAATTTATTTCATTGTTTTAGGTTAATCTCCATTTCAATAAAGTAGTTTTTTTTCTTGCATTGCAATCATATAGATTAATTTCATTTGCATGCAAGAACTTGACGATTCAATGGAGATTAGCATTCTTGCTTCTCATCCTTGAATCTCTCATTCTGTGGTGTACTTGCATGGGTTCAACTCAGTCAATCTGAGGGCCTCATAACAATTCATGCACTCCACGGATAAAGAGCTGTGAATCGATATTCGAGAGCTCATTATTGAGTATCCTTGAAAGCAAGGATTCACAGAAGTGTGACACAAATCCATCACACAACGTGTACCATAAATATTATTAATATTAACAAATTATATTTTTTCTATAGATTGATAGGTGAGTTTTTGTTACCACCATCGAATATTCTTCCTTGCTCATACCAAGAATTATGTGCCACTATGATTAAAGATATTGGAATAGAGTATCAAGCAATAGATGCATGTCCCAATGATTATATTATTTATCATAAAGAACATAAATTTATAACAGAATGCTCTGAATGTCATACGAGTAGATATCGAATAGATCAAATAACAAAAAAGGTGGCTCACAAGGTTCTTTGTTACATCTCCATTATACCACATTTGCAAAGATTATTCAGGTGTAGTAGCTTGGCACAATTTATGGATTACCATGCATGCAATAGGAGTTGAGATGACATTATTCGAATTCTTGCGGATGGTTATGTATTTAAGGATAGATGAAAAGTGGTTGCACTTTATCGAAGAACCTCAAAATGTCAAAGTTTTAGTGGTAGCGGATGGTGTCAATCCATTTGGAGAGATAAGATCTGTTTACTCTGTTTGGCCTGTTTTTGTCATCAACAATAAAATTCCTCCATGGATGTCAATAAAGAGGGAGCACATTATGTTGGCAATGATTGTTCCATGTATTTGATCATTTAATAGTTATCTACCTGTAATGATAAATCTTGCAGTAAAATGGTCACAATAATTATGTAATGTTGTTGTTCATTCAACTAGGTAAATACTAAGTTAAAGATATGAATGTATATATTGAGCCTCTTATCGATGAGTTGGTGGAGTTATGTAAAGGTGTCACTATGTATGACATCTCTAGACCAATAGGAGACATACAATTTCAATTCCATGTAATGCTTGTATGGACAATATATGATGCCCCAGGGCTAACACATTTTTCTGGTATGTTATGGTGAATTCAAGTTGCACATGATAATTCTAAAAATAAAAATTAGCATTTTTAATCCAATTGTATCATTATCTTGTAGGTCTTCAAACAAAGGGAAAATTTGCATGTCCAATTTGTGGTCCAAAGATGAAATCTCATCATTCAAAAAGTTTAGGAAAGCAGGTGTTTGATGAGCATAGACACTTTCTCCACAAAAATCATAACTATCGAATTACTGAAAAACATCTTTTCAATGGGAAAGAAGAGACTACATCTAAGCCATAGAGAATGACACCTCGCCTATGGAAGTTGGAATATAATAGAATTAATCATCAAGGTACTACCGTTCTACCTAATGGTTTATGTTTGGAATTTGTATATTTTTATTATGTTTTGTTTGCTGATTATGTGATTGATGATCGTGAATGTCATCAAGGAAACACTACTAAGCACCTTCCAAAGGGACTAAAAAGTTATCCCAGACAATTTAGTAGGTTGCCCTACTACGAGCAGCTGTAAATTGTGCATTTGTTTGATACTATGCATATTAGAAAGAATGTAACCGAGACATTGTGGAAGATATTGGATAGAAGACGTGACAAAGAAAAAATTGTCAAAATTTGTAACGACATTCATGAATCCAATCATGCAATGAAAAATTTCATTGAATCAAATAGAAATGGAGAATAGATTAATATAAGTGTCCTTCCTTGGTTATTAACAGAACAACAAAGTGATGCCATAAAAGAAGTCATACAAAAAATTTGATTTCCCACAGGATTTTCTGCAAACATAAGCAGTATCATATCAAAGAAAAGTGAATTTGGGCCAGGGTTGAAAATGCATGATTGGCATACCTTCATCAAGGTAAGTCATGTTCTTTTGTATTTACAATATATTTGTAAATTGCATGTACTTCTCATTGTATTATATGAGAAAAGAATGATATGATTATTTTTATAATTGTTACAGTACGTGTCACCCCTATCTCTCCTAGAGAACTTCGACAATAACATCAAACAAGTGATATATGATCTTGAAAAATACATGAGGTAAGCAATGATATCTATTCAATTTGTTGTATATATTATAAAGTCTCATGTTTATATATTTTTATGTCTTGAATGTCTTGTAGGTGGTTGTCATCTAAAAAAATCCATAAAGCCACTAGTACATTTGACCCTATTTTTCTACCAAAAATTTCAACCAACTTGCAAACTTTCTTTGCTTGGTCAATTAGATAAGGAAAAATTTGTTTTTTTTTTTTAAATTCATGCCCATGTTGGTCAAAATTTTGACCAACCCATCCATATCAACTAAAAAAAACATTTCAACTCATTTCATTTTTACATTTGGCATCATTTTGGGTTTACGCGCAGGCATAATAGTCTTCTACTTGTGTTGATTGAGCTAGCGCCTGGTGAATGAGAGAACAAGATCGAAGGATAGACTAGAGAATTTGACGAGATGGCCAGCTAGCTTCAGTTGGAGACTACGGGTGGATGTGCTATTGGGATAGCTTCAGTTGGAGATCGGGGGATGTGGATATGGTATTGGAGCGGTAAGTATTTTTAGACCCATTTGTAGTTTTTCAATGTGAAATGTACTCCATTTCTTTCCATCTCTTCTTCTATCCTGAGATATGCATCATTTTTTTACCTTAAAGAAAAATGACTGGTATTTCATTTGTGTTAGCCGTATTGAACAAGAATCGAGGATCTAATCCAATGAAAAGTTTCTAAATTTTTTTAGTTTTTGTTTGCATTTGATTTGAGTTGATTTAGTTGAGTTTGGAGAGAGAATGAGATGCAGCAACATTGGAACCCGCGGCGTGCCCTAGCCAGCAGTTGGTTTTCTAAGTCTCTGTATTCCTAATGAACCGATGAATGTACTAGGTCTCAGTGAGGGAAGATGTAATATTATGCATTTTTTGTTCCATTTCATGTTTTCAAAATGGGTGTGTGTAGTTGGGAGAGATTTGAATTAGAAGGAGACCGGGCATCTAAAATGTGACTGATCTAATCTACATGCCAAACCCGTAACTCCTATTTGGTTCCAAATTAGAAACTAAAACTTGGACTACTGGTTTGATTTACTCACCTCTAAACAATTTCATCCATAGCTTGACTGGTCACCAAGTGTCGACACCCCGCTGAGTAAGATAGAACCTTGGGACTGTTACAGCTATGACATTGCAACTAGAAGCATTTGATGAACAATCTGCATTTGAATCATACTTGCCTTAGATATATTGGCTAGTCCACATTGTTTGAAGTGGAAGGGTGTCATTAAAGGTAATGCTGGTCAAATGCCAAACTCAAGCTTTGCTGTACTGAGCGGCTGAAGTGAAGAAGCCTTAGCTACCAATGATTAACGCAAAGAGGGAGCGCAAAAGCTAAGCGTAATTGTATTTGTATTCTCAAGGTGACGGGAGTGGGGGTAAAGAAGAAGGGGAGTCTTAAGAGGCTTAGGCACTTGTTAGGGTTTCAAGAATACTAATCTGCAAGAAAGGAGGAGCCATTGCACTTTACCACTGGTGCAGTCAATTACGAATTGCAACTTCAATATCAATATTGTCTCAACCCTTGCCAGCCTAATTGGATTCTTGCTTCGCAATGTAAATGAGGCTAATTATCGCTCTGTCTCCCACCAACTGACTCACGTATGTTTCTATTCCATTTCTCTATTCTGAGTGTAATTACATTTATGTTCTCCTGTTATTATGCTGATGATGGATCGCCATTGCGAATAACCAAATATGATTATTTTTCCCCAAAAAACTCTCCTCAATCCATATTGAATTTGTCTTTCCCTTTCCTTTCCCTTAGGCTTTCCTGCCTACTCGCCCACTTGCTTTGTTTATGGTAGGAATTTTAATTTTTTCACCTGCATGTACATGAAGTGTTTACAGTCCATGAGTTTGAAATTGAAGCTAGTGGAAAAGACAATATATACTATTATAATAAACATTTTTGATAACACTCTGGGATTCGAGATTAAAAAAAATGTATGTAGAAATTCTTTCTGAAGCATTAGTTTTAATATTTTATAAGCAATCCAGTGCTTCTATGGATGCTCGTTGATATATGATTTTACTAGGGAGGCGTATAAAAACTGCAATTATGTGTTTTTTCGTATCTCTATAATTGGCCTGTGAACTTACCTTCTTGACCACCTTGCTTATAGCAGGAAATCGAATCCTTTACAGGCATAAAAGGTTTTTCCAGTCCATGAGATAGAAATCAAAGCATCTGCAAAAATTGTAAAATTAATTTCAATTAGTGTTTTGGTTTGTATTCATGGTCCATAGTCAAAATATGTACAAATATACATAGTTTTTTTCCCAGAAGTTGTAATATCAATCTCTTACAATCAGTCCATACTTTTAAGAATGCACTTCATCGTATGATTTTGAAGTGTATGGAAGGTGTTGGTCATGACTTGTATCAACTACAATTCCCCTAAATTACCAGCAAACTGAGATCTGATCCGTTGACTTTGTGTGTCATTTCAAATATTGTGTTTGATATTTAAAAAAAAACATCTGGTTTTGCACAAACGATTATTGTAAATATCTACAACCAAATGTTTTTTCTGCTAATTTAACAGTTGGTGCTAGTGGACAAAAATTCCATTTCCTCTCATTCTTAATCTTTGATGTGTTTCATTCATCATTGTCTCCATTGCATACAAATTTTCTTTTTTTTGATTGACAAATTATGGTTAAAATTAGAATGGCTCGTCACTTTATTATACTAATTACAGAAATCTGAGACAATAATACTGTCATCCAACAAATAAAATTGAAATGTCTAGCAAAAAAGTTTGTTATATTTCCACTAAAAGATGGGCAAACATTGACGTTGCTACCTCTAATTAGTAACACATAAAGCTCCACATTTATATGCACAAGTTAAAGCTAGGGGTCTAAAAATATAATTTGTATGAGTATTTCAGATTTTTTAATGGGCATATAGAATTGCATGATAATTTTTAGCAGTCTATTCCACAAAACTAAAGTTAATCTCGGTTAGGAAATTCCTACATGTATTTCATAAGATTAGTGAGAGCTTTTATTGCTATTTAAAATAATCTAATTGTAGTTTTTAGACTTCATCAAATGATCCAAGACCTCTATATAGAGAGGCAAATTGTAATGTGGGTTATTTTTTACTTTGTAGAACTAAAGTCTATTTTCTTGTGTTTGATGCATAAGCTATTCTTTGTTAGAACTAGTAGTTAACCAATCTTCTACTATTTTTTATTCTTTATGAGCGATCAAGACTTGGTCTTGTTTTCTTATATGTACGCTTCATGGCAACAATCTTTCTTTTCCAACCTTGACACTAATATACTCTGTCCTCTATGACAGTTTACATTCAACTCCTCAATCTATATTCCACTAGACCTTCCATGACCACACATACATCTAAACTCCTCTCAGTTGAGTCTCTGTCCACCACCATAGACCTCTAGATGGTCCACTAAACCTCCCTACAACATAAATGTAAATAACAATTTCTTATTGTCCTTTATGAAAATCCCTATTCAATTCTCACAACATTCACCACAAACTTCCCTTTTGATTCCCTGGCCTCCACACTCACCAAGGATCATACAGACAATACTCTGCAACATTCCCCGTGCTCCCACACAACCAAGCACTTCTTCATGATGGTGGACAATACCTTGCACTTGTTGTTATCTCTATTTTCTATGAACTGTGACTAAACAATTACTATCTCCTCCTTTCTTGTACCTTCATCTTCACCTTTGGCTTGCCATGCCTTTCCATTATGAACCTTTCTTGCTGCTACTCTAGATTTTTGTACTCCATTACATTTTCTGCATACTTTATCTTTCAGTCCATTATCTTTCAACAGTAGGGCCACCACTTTGGAAGACTCCTAAAGGATAGTTCAACTCTAGGCATCAACAAAGGACTCTAATCCTTCAAACTCCCAGATCTTTCACTCACTCTGATACCACTTGATGCTAAAAAAGAGCATTAAATGCAAACTCTAAATTTTATAGGCAGTTTGGGATGCAATTTTTATACTAATTATGCTGAATCAAGATGAAATTAGTACGGAATCAACAAAGATGTAGATGTATGTATATAGACAAACCCAGGATGCATGTAGTCATTATATATATATATATATATATATATATATATATATATATATATATATATATATATATATATATATATATATATATATATATATATATATATATATATATATATATATATATATATGCATTTTGGTCCATATTTGTATATATACATAGGTATATCACTTTTATATACTAATTTCACCTTGGTTGACCTTTTTAGTTTAGAAAGAGCATCCTAGATTGTATGAGAGATTGTATTTTGGGATGATATGGGATGATATAGTGACCTTCATGGGGCGACCAGGAACTAGAAATCTAATCAACCTCCTAGGGCTCGTGTGAGATTGATAGGGTTTAGATTCCTGGTCACCCCGTTATTGGCAATGAAATCTTAAAGTATTTTTTCAAGGTCCCCCATACTTCTACTTCGAAAATGTGTATACAACGTTTTGTTTGCAAGTTTACAATAAATTCTTTAAGGACCCAACTATGCCTTGAGTGTTTTATAACCCTTGAGTTCCTTAAGTTGTAAAGGACATTTTCTTAGGGATTTTTTGTGACATGATTCTATTCATTTAGTGTGAACATAATTTTCTCTTGGAGTTGGTATAAGTCATAGTAATATTCTATTATTTCCTTAGTAGGATATCTTAAATGTGCTTCATGTTCTTAATTTGCATCCATTCCATTTAGCTTTTGTTGTTTGTTTGCTCCATAAAAATTGGCCTCTCCATTCAAAGGTTGCATGTATTTTGTTTTAGAGCTTTAATGTATGCAACGATTAAGATTAACGAGCTTCATACTAACCAAATCATAGCACAAAACCATGATTTATGATAGTTTTCCCATTTCCTTGTAACAAGTCTAGATTATCTCTGGAAAACCATGTTATCTTGTTATGCTTTTTATTATACTATGTGTGCAAATAATCCTTCTTCCTTTCATTTGTAGTGGCTCTTCACATCCTTATATTCAATCTTAGGATTTTCAAAGTACCAATTCACAACATGCGATCTTGCAGAAGGGGCATCTCAAACTCCATAATCTCCCTTTTTTGTTCTGATCATTTTCATTCAATCACATTATGACCAAAGCATAAGGACTAAGGAGCATGTGGCAGATTGACTAGTGAATCTAGTCACAGAAGTATAAGTATTCACAAATATGAGTGATTGGTCATGCATAGTATTGAAAGAATTAAATGGATTCTTCAAACAATTGTACAAGAATATTCAGCAAAGAAGAGGCTTCTTCTATTGGGATATTCTTTTTAGATTCTAATTATATAGGAGAGAGTTAGCTCAGACAGGCTTGCTCTTTCTACTGGTTTCATTAATCCTCTACTTCCTTCATTATCTCTATTCCCAATAACAATAGGAAAGGAAGCACTTAGTTCTACTAAAGTGTATTAAGGGCATACTTACACTAGTACATTAAGGCCTATTACACAAACTTATCTTATCTTGTCATATGTATTCTTGGCATATTCTTTTTAAGGCCCATTATCTTCTTGGAATAATGGCATATTAGAGTCCATTTATTTATGGTATTGGACAATGTTTGGAGTCAGTGGTCATTCATCTCACAACAACTAAAACATTATAGGCATTATGGTCACAAATTTCAGCAGATACAACTAAATATTGTATCTATTGAAATCTGTGAGCATGATGGATACATTTTTGTTTCTCAGTTGTTTGTTTGTCTATTAGATGAATGCATTTGGGGATTTGATATGTGAAGGGTCCATATAACCAAATAAAATTAATAATTCTTTAATTGAATGCACACTAGTACATTTGACATCATTTTTCAATGAAAATTATCGACCATTTATTAAATAGGTTTAGGTTGGTCGCATTATAGAAGGAAAAAATTGTTTTTTTTAAAATCCATGCCCATGTTGAAAGGTTAAATAGTGAAATGAATGAACTGATTGTAATAGTGGTGCAAAATGGTTGTAATTTGTAGTAGAAAGTACTTGGAAGTCTTCCTCATTGCACTATGATTCTATTCCCTATTAAAAAGCACCCATTTCATGTCACATTTGTAAAGTTGTAAATCTTTGTTGTCATTTCCTTAACCTATTGTATTCTCCTATGGTAAATTATCATAAAAATTATCAATGGTATATTAAAAATCATCAATTGCAAACATATTAGCATGTTGTATGAATGGTTTTTTGATCATCAATTTTATGCAGGAACGTGAGGAGATAGAACTGTGAGAGAGCCCTAATAAACAAGGGTTTGGGGTCCCAAATTGGGGATTTTGATGTTGCAGAGCATTGGGAGTTAATTTCTTTTGGATTGGGTTGATTTAAGACATAAGAAGCCACTGTCCAAGAGTTGGAAGTGCCAGGTAGATTCTTTCACATAATTCCTTTGAAAATTTGGTCAATTTTGTGTATTGAAACAGGGCAACTGTTAAGAACAGGGGTAATGGTCGAAAGTAACTGTATGAAATCTTTTGATATGTTGTAGAACTCAGTAAAGGGTATCTAGAAAGGTCATTTTCCTATCAAGAGTCTTGAGGAAAAGTCAAGTTATTTTTATTCTAAGTCTGCAGCAGTAGTCCAAAGGTTCTTTGGGACAGTTTGTGAGAACCTTGATAATATGGAGTATGGGAATTGAGTTGGAGTCTTAAAACCTTTTGAATCTAAGTCATTGGAAGCCTAGGAAACCAAATTTATCCTTTAGGGGTCTTGGAGATAGTCTTGACAAGTTTGATCCTTGAAACAATTGAGGGTTTAGGTAGGCTAGAGTGCCTAAACCTCTGAAATTTATTAAGTCTACTTGTGTATTTGATACCACCACCCTAGTTTAGCTTTGAAAATCCAACTTGGTTCCCTTCATTTCTTAGTCTGGAGGACTTACTAAAATAGTAACACTTTCTCCTTTCTTGGATAAGTTTTACTAAAACATTCTGAAATTTCTATACGGAATCTGGATTCATCCTGCTATACGAGTGACACGTTTGAAGAAAAATCATATCATAGATTTTCTTGTCTTAATAATTTTTCATGCCTAGAACAATGAAAAATCTTCCACCTGAGTTTAAGTGACATGATTTATTTACTCCATTGACAGTAGTCTCTGTTTTCTTCATATATTGAAATTGAAATAAATGTCACTATTTTCTTTTACATTGGTGCTCATTTTCTATATTGTAAGCATCTACTTTGTTGAAGGATTCATCTACCAACCACTTATTTTCTATATTCTAAAAATCTACTTTGTTGAAGGATTCGTCTACCAATTTTTTTTCCCTACTAGCTTATTAGAACAATAAACTGACCACCCCAACCATCTAATTATATCCTTGAAGATATAATTTCTTAGATGATGTCCACTTGGTGCCCCTAAACCAAGATGAAAGCATGCAAAAACTCTACAGGCTTGTCAACATTATTATAAAAGGATACTGTATATGCCAGCTTTCAAAATTACTAGCACTTGGTATTGACATAATTTTGAATAGGGGTCCTTATATTACACAAAATTCTGATTAAAAGTTAAAATATACCATTAAAATCTAAATGATAAAGATATTTCATATGATGTTTTCGATATTAAAATGGTTGAGAAAATGGTTGTTCAGTAATGATTTTTATCTACAGGTTGCAAACAAATCATCCTTCTTCCACCAACGGGTCATTCCATTCAAAAAAGACCATGTCTGACGATATCAACGCACAAAAAAATAGGGAGACAATTGCTAGACTGTGGTCTAACTTAAAAAGAAAGGGTGATGGAAAATGCTATTGTCCTTGCAAAGTTTGTAAGGGCTTAAAGACTTGAAGATATCTAATCAAAACAGCCGAGGAACATTGTAGGCAACATGGTCACATTGAAGGGGGAAATGAATTGCGTCCATTGGTATGTATTTTAATATTTTATAAAATACATAAGACATGATTTGATGATGAAAACATGGTCATGGTTAATATAAGGTCATCATTTTCATATAGGTCAACGTCCCTGAGTTTCATGTTATGGACCATGACAATCTGGAGAATGTGGATTTCCAAATGAGGGAACATGGAGGTGTGAATGTAGAAGTAGAAGGTAATGATATCATGGAAGAAGACCATGATGATGAAGAAGATCAAGATGATCACGATGATCAAGATGATGATGATGATGATGATGTTGATGCAGAGCTTGATGCACCTATACTTGAGAAGGCACACGAGCCCCTATATGAAGGCTCCGAAACAACTCTTCTTGCCACTGTATTGTTGTTGGTGAACTTGAAGGTTATGAATGGTTTATCCAATGTAGCAATGACATGTATGTTAAGGTATGTCATCTTTTTTCATTATTTTAGTCATAGTTCCCTTACAATTAACATTGGGTGAATCATGTAGCAATTAATATTCCTTAAATTAACAAATTATATTTTTGGTCGTAGGTTGATAGGTGAGTGTTTGTTACCACCATCAAACATTCTACCTTGCTCGTACCGAGAATTATCTGCCATTATGAAAGATATTGGAATGGAGTATCAAACAATACATGCATGTCCAAATGATCATATTATATATCATAAACACCATGAATTTGCAACAAAATTCCCTATTTGTCATATTAGTAGATATCAATGAGATCGAATAACAAAAAAGGTGCCTCACAAGGTTCTTCGACATATTCCCATTATTCCACGTTTGCAATGATTATTCAAGTGCAATAGCTTGGCACAATTTATGGATTACCATGCACGCAATAGAAGTCAAGATGACATTATGCGAATGCCTGCAGATGGTTCAAAATTTAAGGAAATAGAGGAAAAATGGCCACACTTTAAAGAAGAACCTCGTAATCTCAAGTTTTCATTGGCAACGGATGATTTCAATCCATTTGGAGAGATGAGATCTACTTACTCGGTGTGGCCTATTTTTTTAATCAACAATAACATTCCTTCTTGGTTGTCCATAAAGAGGGAGCACATAATGTTGGCACTGATTGTTCCAGGTATTTTTTGATTTAATGGTCGTCTAAATTAATTTATTATTAATAATCCATCAAAATGGTCATAATAATTATGTAATGTTTTTGTTCATTCAACTAGGTAAGTACCAAGTTAAAGATATCAATGTATATATTGAGCCCCTTATCGACGAGTTGATGGTGTTATGGAATGGGGTCACTATGTATGACATCTCTAGACCAATAGGACAAAGACAATTTCAATTCCATGCAATGCTAGTATGGACAATACATGATGCCCTTGGGCTAACACATTTTTGTGGTATGTTCTCTTCTTAACACCTCTTTTTTGGTATGTTATAGTGCTAACACAAAGTTAACACATTTAATCCAATTATACATGATCTTGTAGGTCTTCAGACAAAGGGAAAATTTGCATGTCCAGTTTGTGGTCCAAAGATGAAATCTCGTCATTCAAAAAGTTTAAGAAAGCAGGTGTTCGATGAGAATAGACACTTTCTCCACAGAAATCATAAGTACCGAATTACTGAAAAACATCTTTTCAATGGGAAAGAAGAGACTACATCAAAGCCATGGAGAATGACACCTCACCTATGGAAGTTGGCATACAATAAAATAAATCATCGAGGTAATGTCATTCCATCTGATGGTTTTTGTTTCAAATTATTATTTTGATATTGTGTTTTGTTTACTGATGATGTAATTGATGCTTGTGAAGGTCGTCAAGGCATCAATGACCAACTTCCAAAAGGACTAAAAAGTTATCCTACACAATTTACTAGGTTGCCGCACTATGAGAAACTCCCAATCATGCATTTTTTTGATCCTATGCATATTGGAAAGAATGTAACAGAGACATTATGGAAAATATTGGATGGAAGGCGTGACAAAGACCAAATTATCAAAATTTGTAGTGACATTGAAGAATCCAACCATGTAATCAAAAGTCTTATTCAATCAAATAACAATGGAGACCAGATTGATACAAGTGCCCTTCCATGGTTATTGTCGAAGCAATAGAGCAATGCTATAAAAGAAATTATAAAAAAAATACGATTTCCCACAGAATTTGCTGCGAACATAAATGATCTCATATCAAAGAAAAGTGAATTTGGGCTAGGGATGAAAACACACGATTGGCATATATTTATTAAGGTAATTAATATTATTTTGCATTCACTATATATTTGTATACTGCATGTGGTTCTCATTGCATTCTTTTATAAAATATTGACAAGATCATTTTACAAATATTGCAGTACGTTCTACCTCTATCTCTCCCACACCACTTCACCAACTATGTCAAACAAGTTATATATGATCTTGGAAAATACGTGAGGTGGTTTTCATCTAAAGAAATCAATAAAGAAGATATAAAATATTGGAAGAGAAAAATTCCTCTTCTTATGTGTGAAATGCAAAAGTGCCTACCTTCAACTTTTTTCAATGCACAAGAACACTACCTCATACATCAAGTTGAGGAGATTGAATTGTGTGGACCTGTACCAACTAGGTCAATCTGGATGGTTGAGAGGCACTTGAAATTTTTGAAAGGCTTGGTTTGACAGAGAGCACATCCTGAGGGTTCTATGGTGGAGGGATATATGGTATACCAGACCATGGTGTACATTAGTGAATATCTTCTTAAGTTTATAGAAAAGATTCATGTAGATCATATTTGGGATCCCAAATCCATTAACAAATTCAAAGGGGAGTACTTTATGGGCAAAGGTAGATTGAGGAAAGTGAGAGGTAAGTCTAAGATGTTATTGTAGTTAATTAATTCTTATAAATCTTCAATATAAGTTATTTATAATTGGTGTATTTTTTTTGATATAGTTGGTCGAGAGTGGGATGAAATACATTTGTATATTGCAAACAATCTTGATTGGATGACAGTATGGATTGAACAATGTCAACAAAATGGTTTCTCATTAACATGGGAAGTTGTTGCTTCATTGGTTAGAGAAGCTCATTGTAATGGAGATTCCAATGTTACTCCAATGGTAATTGATCTAGCACATGGTTTAAGAGGTGGAGAGGTACGTACAAATTTATTAATGATCATGACTCGTATATAAGTTTTGTATCAACTCACGATGCAAATAATTTACATGCTTGAAAAATTGTAGGTCAAGCACCACAAAGCTATGTATTATCATGGCCACAAATTTCGCATAAAAAAGTTGGATGACACAAAGAAAACTTGTGATTCTAGGATAAGTGCAGTTTTTGAGGTCACCAATATATCATCTAGAAATGACATACATCCTCAACAATCTCAAAATCAATACTATGGCATCTTGGATGATATAATTGAGTGCGATTTTAACTCCTTCAAAGTAGTTCTATTCGTCGTCAAATGGTACAGGCTACGACTAAATCAAAATGATCCAGATAGAACTGTTATTCAACATGATAATGGATTTACAATGATTAATATAAGGTCATTTGAGCCAGTTGGAGATGAGCCCTATGTTCTTCCAAGTCAGTGTGAGCAAGTGTTTTACTCAGAGGTTCCACATAAACAGGGTTGGTCATTTGTTGTTAGACATGATCCAAGAGGAAGGCCGATAAAGTATAATGTTATGGAATAAGAAGATACTAAAGATGATGAAGAAGGAAATGATGAAGATCAAGATGATGATGATGATGATGATGATGATGATGATGATGATGATGATGATGATGGTGATGAGGATGATGATAATGATGATGCTGATGACGATGGTGATGGTGATCATGGCGATGATGATGATGGTGATGCTGTTGATGGAGATGATGATGGTGATGATGATGATGGTGATGATGATGATGATGATGATGATGATGATGAAGATGATCAATGACATAATTGAAATGATTACATATTTATTGTGTTCAAATTGTAAGGATTACATATTTATTGTGTTCAATTCTAATGATTACATATTTATGTATTGCTTTCAATTGTAATGATTACATATTTATTGTGTTCAATTCTAATGATTACAACATATGTGATTTATAATTACCAATTTTTTGTTTACGATGCTCAATTAATTGTTGTTGATACATGTATATTTGTGTTTGATTATCACCCTTTTTGCAAACAGGTAGTTGACTACAGACATTGTCACCCCTTCTGTTGATGATCTTGCATTCCATATATAAGGTAAATTTGTTCATGTTTACAATGTTGCATATTGTTCATGTTATCTTCTAAGTTATTTGTAGCATACGTATCATGTAATTTTTAGCTAACTTAAGATAAATGATTAACATATGCAAGAAATTTGACCCCTTTGGCGTGGATCGTGCACAATGACATGGATCAGCAGGTATAAGTCAATAAATAGACATAATTTTTTTATATTCTTCTTGTTTATCACTGAGCACGTATGTTATAAATAGGCATTATATAATCATATAATGTATATATAGACAAAGAAGAACCATATAGAAATATAATATATAATCACTTTCAACCCATTACGTTTTATATCTCTCACATATAGACAAAGAAGAACTGTATGTATGGATCACGACTTGATTATTCTATATATATTGATGTGACAATATCTCATTTGATGGATTGCAGCACCCACCAAATAGGTACTTGTCAGATCTATCTACATCGAATGAGGGAATGCTAGATGAAAGTTCTACATGTAGTACGGCTAAAATAGGGAGATCAACTAGAGGTGAAAAGATTAGAAAAAAATTTGATAAACGCATGCAATATTTCCTTGCTAATGGGGGGTCATGTTCTTATGATGATGAGACCAAAGGCGACATCAAGGTGCCCTTTTGGTACACACACATTGAGAAAGAATGGGTTCCCAATGAGCTACCTCCAATTAATACTGATTTTT
The DNA here is from genome assembly GCA_027943335.1 of Chamaecyparis obtusa. NCBI lineage: Eukaryota > Viridiplantae > Streptophyta > Pinopsida > Cupressales > Cupressaceae > Chamaecyparis > Chamaecyparis obtusa. The sequence goes on from BSBK01007315.1 coordinate 339,277, forward strand.
GTGTTAATGAGATGATATATCGCATTGCTCCATCCTCATTACATGGTTTGGGCCTATTTTCCATGGATGGGATAAAGGTATATTACAATAGAGTTGTTGAATTGTTCAAGTATGTCGGTCTGTGTTACAATTACAATAATTGGATGCAGATTGTTCAATATAAAAAAAGTATGCGTAGGTATGCACTATCAGCTAATTATATACAAAGGAAAAAAAATGATCAAAGTAAAAGATTTGCAATGTACATTGATGGGAGACCAAAAGCAACAGGTAATATTGTGATTTTTATAAATAGTACGCGACCTTCGTCAACTAATAAGCAACCCAATTGCATATTTGAGGCGTGCGAGGGGAATCAAGTTTTTGTATGTGCAATAAAATCAATAAGTGCAGGGGAAGAACTGCTAATAGATTATCATTTAAATCACATAGATACAAACATAGTTACTATCATGAGGGTGGTAAGTACTATATACCATTTTATTAATAAGTTCTTTTTTGCTAAGTCTATTGCTTTTAGTTCACTAAAGTTTTTATATTTAATCTTTGTCACAGGATGATATGGATCCCACACATGATAGAGGCCACGAGGATGCTCCTCCCACCCATTCTTCAGCAAAGGTAAACCTTATTAAAATTGTACAAATTAGATAGTTGAAAAATGTTATATTATTATGTTATTTTATTTATGGTTTTGGAGTTTTTATGATAGTTTTACTGATAATCCTATCACAATTTGATGTTCAGGATAAGGGAAAAGCACCCTCAACAGTAGAGGCAATAGCTACCCCCGAGGATGATGATCATTTTGCAGATTCACCTAATGTAACAATCATGTTGAAGAAAAAATTGAAACAAATCAATAAAGAAATAATTAATATTTTGTATGAAACAAATCCAACTGAGGAGATGCTGACGAGGCTAACTGAATTGAAAGTGCTTGCATGTCGGTATCAAGTAAGCAGTAATGAATCTTTAGTTATAAAAAAATATCAATAAAGGTTAATATTTTATACTCTTTTATGTTGTGAAGTAAAATATATGTAATATGTGTTCTTGTTGCAGGATTTTATGGAATCTCTAGTACCTAGTCAAGGACAATGTGCGGGTGAGGCCGGTACTAGCAGACCTCCGGCTGCCTCAGGTAAAATAATCCTTTAGTTGACAAGTTAGAAGGAATTTTTTCTTTGGAACATTCAAAAACTTCTCAAGTTAACTCTTACTTTTATTATTTCAAAATGTCTTTGCTAACAATGTATTGTTTAGGTCATCAATTGCAGGAGACTCCTCCTAGCCAGGTTGTCCATAGAAGATTGTCGAGTGCAATGTCAGCCACAAGGGCCATGCAAACATCAATGCCTTCAAGGCATATGGCAGCTGGTAAATCATTATTTTACTATATTTGGTTTTGTGCTAATTATGATTTCATGATTTGTACTTTAATCTTGGGTGCATCACATAGTGGATTATTTTTTTGGAGCAGGAGATACACCGGTGGCACCATTTGGTACACCAGATACTGATCAATCTACATGTATTGGTGATAATTCACCACCATTTCCTGGATCTACCCATGTTACTAGCATGGGAGCTATGCAGGCGTCATTATTGATTGACAATAATAAATCAATGCCTATAAAATGTCTTCAGATTCTAGGTACTTTAAATAATTATTTTTTATATTGTAATATGCATTTACGTATTCATAACAAGTTTTGGATTGATTATCCCATGACATTTTTTGTAGGAAATGATATATTTTATAAGAAGCTTTATGACCTCACATTGCATATATTCGGGCCCACCATGCGTACAAGGTGGAACATCATAAGTGAACTAAGTTTATCCCACTATTTTTTTTCATATCATTAATTGGTACAGTATTTTTCCTTTCATTCCAATCTTTTCTTTTAGTGGCTATATCTAACAATTTTGTGTTTTTCCTTAAAAGGTGAAATTTGCAAGAAAAAAGTTTAAAAGATCAGCTCGTCAAAGATTTAGAGCATGAGTTTGGTAATAATATTTTTGATGAGAAGAGAATTTTAGAAAGAGCTTGCAAACATCTTAAGACTATGAGGGACGCATATAGAAAGAGTCTCATCTAGAACTCAAAGTACGAGCGTCCTCCCTTTATTTCAGTGAGGGATTGGAATGACTTTATTTTAGATGCAAAGGAGAAAGCGGATGCTCAAAGAGGAGTTTCACCAACAAATGTGAGAAGGTATGCAATAGTATTAACTACTAGTGATAAGGTGTTTGGCATGGACTTTTGAGATGATAATTAAATTTTGAATGCAATCATCATTTTTCAAAATAATATCTTGGTATGATGTTTTAGACATTTTCACCATTGAATGAAATGTGTTCAACATTTCAAAGTTTCATTTGTTATTCCATATACATGTTTTTATAACCATTTTTTCAAACTTTTCATAGGTTGCAGGACACTTCAAAGGCAACAAAGGCCAGGTTGCAAAAGATTGGGCAACACAGACTTGGCACTGGAGGATATTCAAAAATTAAAGCTCGCATTGTAAGTAGCAATAAATGAATTGAAGAGAAAAATTATTTATAAAATGAAAATAATTTTATTTTATCAAAAAATGCAGGGCTCTGATTTTAATTTAGAGGCCACAAAAGAACACAAAAAAATTGCCTTCAAGGAAGGCTATCAAGTCGTGGCTGAATGCCTATGGTAAGCTTCCACTGGCCCAACCGAAGAGTCTCCTACATCATGTGCATAGGTAAATATGCCAAAAAATATATTAGAAATTGAATACTTGAGCAACAATCAATTTGATAATAATGTCCATTACGTTGCAATGCAGCCTCTTAATTATGACACAGATCATATGCCGCATCATGAAGCCCCTGATGTGCATCGTACTATCCAAGGAGGTGCTCATTTTCTATTTAAAACTAATTATGTAATTATTAATACAATTTAACATCTTAAATTGAACTTGGTGTAACATTTTTGTGTATATTTTAGAGGATACAGAATCAGGTCATGTTGAACAAGTGCCGGAGGATGTTCAGACTGATCACCATGTAGATCATGTGGCACATTCAGGTAAAGAAAATTTATGTTTTGTTATTTTAAATTAATTTTTTGATTTATAGTTCTTTTACTTACATAAATACTTGTAATTCAATAATATAAAATAGTGTGAATTTAACTCATGAAGTAGTTATTGCAACATACCCCCCTTTAGCACAGCGGCCTCATGTTCCTGAACAGATGAGGAGGAGACACACGTTGGGATTAGAATAAATAGAGGAGGGGAATGATGAGGACATTGATCTTCCTCTTAGAAATTACATGATTAAAAAACACAGCAAGAAACCCAAAAAGAAATGATTGTAATTAACATTTATTACTAATGAAAGAACATTGTCTTAATGGATGTAATTTTGTACTAGTAATGTTGATGAATGATGTGTGTTAATATGTGTTAATGAATTATTTTTGAATGTTGTGTGTTAATGAATTATTCATGAATGTTGTGTGTTAATGAATTTGATGTGTTAATGAATGTTATCATGTGGTTATAATGATTGAATGTTATATTTCAAAAATGGATGAATGAATGAATGAATGAATGTTATTAAATGTTAATGGGGAATTTAGAGTGATGTTAGGGGGGGGGGAGGGGCCAAATGAGCTTCCACCTTCACGTGGTTGGCCTTGTTTAGTAGAGAATATTAAACTATTCTTGAAACCAAGTGAATCTCAAACTTTAAAGACAAGCTTAGAGTTTTTGATGCAGAGCCTTCTAATATCCCCTTAAGGAACCCTGTTCAACTCGAGGATTCAACAACGTCTTGGAATCCACTCAAGGAACTAGAGTTCAACTCAAGGATCAATAAGAAGTCCCTGACTTTAGGATATCAACCAAACACTCCTCTGTAATAGGTTCACTGCCTTGATTCATTTTAGACAACTTATCAATTCACTTTGTCCATGTTCCAATTTCCCTCTCCTTGGGAACACTCCTAATTCACCTTTCATGCAATCACCTCTTGATTTCTATCTTCAAGGATTCCCCTGATCCTTCTAAGGCTTCAAAAATCCTCAAATAGTCTAACTAAGGAGTTCCAACCCCTACCAAGCATTAACTCTATCCCAATCTTCAAAACTGCCTTTTCTAGGACTGTCCAATTAGCCCTGTCCTGCCAGTAAATTGCACTTTTCTCTAAAATTCCTCAAACACCATGGTGACTTCTTCACCTTTCTAGATACCCTTTATGGATTTCTTCAAACCCTACTAATACCAATCCTTCAACTTGTGACTATTGCACACTTCTATGACTGTCCCTATCAACAATTAGGCCTAATTAGCCCTCCTCTTCCAAAGCAACTCTTATTTACACTTACTCTCAACCTTCCAACCTTTATATAGTCTCAAGGAATCTAATAAACATCAAAATTCCTCAATTAGTTTGACCCTCCAAGCTTTCCTAGATACTTTTGCATCAAACCCTCCCTTTAAGGGTTTCTAGCCTAGGGCTTCCTAGAAAAGACCCTAAATCAACTCACAAAACATTTCTAATGGCTCAAAAACCTTCAAAAAAAATCTCTCAATCATTTCCAACACTCATTTACCAATTCCACCCTCAACTTGTTCATATTCACCACGTGGTGCTTCCCAAATGCACCCTTCACTGCCTGTTCAACAGTCACCTACTATTCCTTTCTCCTTTCACTAACACCTGCATCCAGATCATGATAAAAACATAATATTTACAAACCTTAGTACCTCTCCCACAAGTTTCATTCCAATCACAAAAAGTGGGAGATGCTTGTCTCCATAAAAGACTATAAAACAGTGACAATCTATCACGTTTCCTGTGACAGCAGAGGATTTAAAAATAGTTTTGTTCGAAAAAAACTTACAAAAGTCTTTGATCAAAGTTGTGAAAGACTTAATAATTCATGACTAACCTTTCAAGGAGATAACATAGTAACTTTAGAATGGAAAGAACCTTACTGAATTACCAATCTAAATCTTGCAAATTAGAAAATTGTCACTATGACAGTAAAGTACATAATTCTTTTATTTATGTCTTTTCTTGTTACATTCACCTCTCCTCAACTTCTACTCCCATAAAATCAAAATAAATTCCTTTTTAAAGACTCTTTGCCTTCTAACTGTCTTCCAGATCTCTTGGATTGAATCAACTTCCTTATAACTGTCATAGGACAGTAAACAAGCAGTTTTTTGTAACGACGGTCATTACTTTTGGATAACAATTGTTTCCTGTTTTATATACTTCATGACAAGGAATTATTAGACTTTGGATAACATTCCTAAAGACTTCTAAAAGAATTTTTAAAACAACCTTCACACCCTATGATCTCAACTAACCCATCCAAGCCTTATTTGGCTTATGTTGCCAACAATGGCAATTTACAATATCTTGCACCTTTAGTGCATTTTACATCATTTAGAGGCTTTAATAGCCTTATTACATTCTTTATGACCTTGGACACATTTAATAAAAACTTATAACACATAAATGACCTTTTACATCACTTGAAAGATTCTTGACTCCTCATTTATGCCAATTTGCTCATTCTTGGCAATGCATCACATTTTAACAACTTTATGAAATCCCTAACATTTAATGGCTTCAATAGCCATGATTCCTCATCAATTGACTTGATTAGGAATTGATTGCCCTTGTACCTTCATGGTCTCCTTCATGACCCCTGGTGTACCATGTAGGTTCATGTGTCCCTTGGGTGCTCCTGCACCAGTTTGGTTTACTATTGACCAATGAAATCTCGGATTCGATAGTTTACTATAACTGGTATGCATTTTGTTTTTTATTATTTGAGATGCTTTGATGAAAATTTTGTCCTTACATTTCCAGGCACTTTTAGTGAATATCCTATTGCATTTGTAGATTGAAAAGGCCATTAATATCATAGAAAGCCTAGAAAGGACTGAAGATGTAAATTTGAGTTTGGAGGGTGCCATGTGTAAAATACTTCTAGGAGAGGTAACTTTTCTCTGCACCCTAAGATCTTTTACCAGATGCACACATTCTATTATTCTGTTAGTTTTGTAATTTAAAAATCAAAATTTTCATATAGCAATTTCTTCTACTCCTTCAATATCATGCAGGCTGTATGCACAATATTTATGGGCTTAGGCCAAGACCAAATCAATGCTTCGTCAGTTCTTGTCATGCCTATGGTACCTTCTCGTATGACTAGATTAAGAGTGAATGCTATCAATCCAGCCAAACTTTATCCTGTCAAAAATTCCAACTGGATTGAGATTGTGACTAAGGAGGAAGATGTGGACACACCTAATGCCACTACCTTATGTCAACTTGATTGAAAGTTGAAACAATTGTAAGTGATATTAACTGATATATCTATCATTTCATTTGTTTTCTTTTTTGTATAAATACACTGATTGATGAGCTTTTACTGTCACGATGCCAGAAACCATGGATGGATATTGGTTCACAACATATATTCTTTGCTGCGCTGCTTGAGTACATATATGATTGTACATGTATCATTTCTCAGAGTAAGTTGTTTTGACATTAGAGTATATGTTTTAACAATACTTGAATATATTGATTGAATTCTAACTACTGGTGTATCACGTTAGAATTGGTAATTGTTGAAATCATTCTCAGCTTAAAGAAGCTGCCATATGTGTAGGAGCTCCAAAAATTCTTAAAATGCTACTAATTTTAAATCTAGCTTTCTCTGCACATCCATGGAATAATTTTCTATAATAAATTTTGCAAAAATTAATGAAAAGTATTATTTTATAGTCTAAGACACTTTGCAATATTCTAGACAAAGATGTGTATGGCTATATGTTATTTGTTGTGCTCTACACAGCTTTTGTTAATGTGAAATTAAGGTCATTGCCAAAAGATATACAGATTAATCCACTAAAAATTTGAATATCTCTCTGATAGTAATTGCATGAAATAGTAAAACTACCTGTAAACATATAGTGGATTTATCCTCAAATCTTTTTTTGAGAAAAGTTAGTTTCATATATTTTACTTAATTTCCTTCTATAACATGGTCATCAGAGTGCTTTGTCCCCTTAGAGACTTGAATATTTTTTTTGATCTTATTCCTACTAATATGGCTGTAGTGATTAACCATATTCAAAGTAGATGTCTGATGATTTTTTTCATGGTAGTTGATTGATCATTTAGACATCACAATATGGTTAGCTCTTTAAAAACAAAGTAGTTATAAAAAATGGAAAACTATTACACAATGAGCCAAGTAAAAGCATAAGCATGATTAATGAACAAAACGTTCTCAAAATTTGCTAGCATGGTGGTCTGGTAGAAATTGATTGCAGAGTTTGTTCCTATAGAAATTAATTGGAGAATTCAGTGTACATATATATATATATATATATATATATATATCACCATCATCAATGTTTTTTCATCACATTGGGAATATACAACAATTCATATTTGATGCTTACTATGAAATAACATTTGAGGTTTCTCCCTACTGCTATTTTATTATAACAAAATAATCGATCTTTGAACTGTGTAAGGTGTTTTACCTTTTTAGTTTTTAAAGCACAATGTCATGTTTTAATATTGTGTAGTTTTTTTCTTAAGTCAAAGTATTCTTTTACTATAAGAACATAATTTATGACCATTTTACTAACTATTCTAACATCGCTTTATGACAAATCATGTTTTGGCAGAGATGGTGATAAGTGGTGCTGTCTATTCCTTGGGAGATTAGATTGTGATTACTTCATCTTGATTATTTTTCTATCATGTACAATGAATTTTTTGTTATCAACTTTCATTACTACATTTAGTTATTTGGCCTGTATCTTGTGGTTTTGATGAACTTTGATGTCAATCTCAAGGTAGAATATCTATGTAATAACAAGAAAAATTCTATTAAGTTGTGAGTTGACCTTACACTGATAAATGGATGGAAAAATGCCTTATAGGCTTATAGCTATTTGATGAATACCTTCTTAGATTGATCGAATATTCTTGCAGGATTTTGATTAAGGTCCTAGCTACATTGGCATTACGACAACTTATGACTTATGAGCAGTATATGATTATGATTCAACTTCTAGAAATTAGAATTTTCATTTATTGGAAAAATAGAATACTGACAACATGTATTTCTTCTTCTAGGCACTTGAAACTGTGGATGAATCTGGAGCTGGTACCATAATCCATATATCATTCTACTCATCATGTTCATATAGGTGCATTACAATAGCTGCAATCCTGTAACCATTTAGACAATTAATGTTTTCCAAAACTCTTTGAAATTGATAAGGTAGTTTTTATGAAAAGGGAGGAAATGCGTATTAACCATAGAGATTTCTTTTAAAGAAAATGCCTTTGTTGTTCCGAGGAAACTTTTTTTTAAGAATGTTAACTTATGCTTTAGAATTTGCAACAAAGATAGTTCTATTTTACAAGTGTAAACAAAACACTGATGTATAAATTTTTTATATAGAGTAAGTTAAAAGCTAAAAACTCATGTCGATTCTTTATTTGGATTAGCATTATTGTAGAGTTAGACCATAGACACAATCCTAAGTAGACACAAAGATGACTATACCAAAGAGCCTTACCCTACTTGAAGAAATTACTTTTATATTGAATTACTTAGGGATTTTGAGAAATATTGATTTATCAGAAAGAGAAGCATATTTTTTTAGCACATTAGAAGGATAATATTGCATTTGAAGAATGTGTTTCTTATTGTATTGTTTTAAACAATCACAACCATTAGTTAAAATAGGAAAATATGCCTAAGTAACCACATTTCCAAGAAGTTTGGAAAAATCCCAAATTATTCACTTAGATTGATGCTTTTGGTCTGCATCTTTCTTGACAACTATCTCATCTTTGCTAAGATAAAATACATTTATTAATCTGGCAAAGTGAACATATGGAATATAGAGGAAAAACCAAGAAAAAATACTTGGACAAGTGTGACAAGCTGAGTCGAGGTAAATGATAAACCATACTAGCATTCAGCAGAATCGAAATTAACTTGGCAAACCAATTACTTGTGATTATAATTCAATTACTTGGATTTAGCTGGGAAAAACTGTAGATATAAAAAATACAGGTTTCCCAACCTATGCAATCCAATTTACTATTTTAATTTGTCTTAAAATTAGAGCTAGACCTGAGATACATTGCCCTCTTGAGGGTCCACAGGCAGTAGTGCTTCTTGCATGTTCCCTATTGTGATACAGAGTGTGGCATAGGGGTGGATCACCCACCAGGCTCAAATTAAGGCCTTTGAGGCCACATGAGCTTCCATGGTGCATGCCATTTCTCAAAGGAATGCCATAGTTCGAGATTAACTTATCAGTAGCAAATTCATTGAACTTATGTTTTCAACTTCAATTGAATTCAGTAAGGCCATATGTGTTAAATATTATAGACTGCCTTTTATGTCTTTCTGAGATATATCATCTAAATGGACCTGAATAGATCAATTGGAGATCATGTAATTTAGCTTTAATATGATGAGTAGAAATCACAGTCTAGCTTTTTTCCAGGTATTTTGTGAATTTATATTCAAGATCATTTGATAAGCAACATCAACAATATCATTACAGAGGCATCTCATTCCCTCATATTTTGGATCTCTCAGGCACTATGAATTTGGACCGCATCTTTGAGAATTATGACAAGCTGATTATCAAGATTAGACAAATATTAATACAATCATGGACAAGTTTGGAAAATTTTGAGACCATTGAGATAACTTTGGCCCAAATCTGATTTAATCAATCCAACAAAGGATGCTTAGTAACAAGAATATCTTCTGTACCATTAGGACTTGAGCAGTTTAAAACAAAAAATAAATTCCCATCCATAATAATCTTAGATCTACAAAAGCCACATGAATCTTTGTGATATTGCTATTAGGATTCAACTATGTAGTTTTTTGAGTCAAACTCATTGACCTATGAGTCATGAGTAGTGGTTTACATGAACCCATCTCTCATGAGAATGAATGGAACACTTAGCGCTCATTGGCTTTAGGTGATGCTTACAGAGGTGAAGCACCAGGACTTCCTGGGAGGTCATCCATCCCAGTACCACTCCAGCTCAAGTGCACTTAACTACGGAGTTTCCTCCATGGTTAAACCCACTCTACTTGCATCCTCATTTGCAAAACCTTCACCAAGTGTTGTGCCTTATGAACTATTCATTAGAAAGCCCCTTAAGCTCATCAATTAATAAGTAGGAGATATTTTCCATAGCAAGTCAAATTGTGATATTGCTATCAAGATTCAACTATGTAGTTTTTTGAGTCAAACTCATTAACCCGTGATTCATGAGTAGTGGTTCACATGAACCCATCTCTCATGAGAATGAATGGAACACTTAGCACTCATTGGCTCTAGGTGATGCTCACAGAGGTGAAGCACCGGGACTTCCTGAGAGGTCACCCATCCTAGTACTACTCCAACTCGAGTGGACTTAACTACGGAGTTTCCTCCATGGTTAAACCCACTCTGCTTGCATCCTCATTTGCAAAACCTTCACCAAGTGTTGTGCCTTATGAACCATCCATTAGAAATCCCCTTAAGCTTATCAATTGATGAGCTTAAGGGGCTTTCTAATCAATGGGGCTTTCTAATCAATGGTTCATAAGGCACAACACTTGGTGAAGGTTTTGCAAATGAGGATGCAAGCAGAGTGGGTTTAACCATGGAGGAAACTCTATAGTTAAGTGCGCTTGAGTTGGAGTAGTACTGGGATGGGTGACCTCTCGGGAAGTCTCAGTGCTTCACCTCTGTGAGCATCACCTAGAGCCAATGAGTGCTAAGTGTTCCATTCATTCTCATGAGAGATGGGTTCATGTGAACCATTATTCATGAATCATGGGTCAATGAGTTTGACTCAAAAAACTACATAGTTGAATCCTGATAGCAATATCACAATTTGACTTGATGTGGAAAATATCTCCTACTTATCAATTGATGAGCTTAAGGGGCTTTCTAATCAATGGTTCATAAGGCACAACACTTGGTGAAGGTTTTGCAAATGAGGATGCAAGCAGAGTGGGTTTAACCATGGAGGAAACTCTATAGTTAAGTGTGCTATAGCTGGAGTGGTACTGGGATGGGTGACCTCCCGGGAAGTCCCAGTGCTTCACCTCTGTGAGCATTACCTAGAGCCAATGAGTGCTAAGTGTTCCATTCATTCTCATGAGAGATGGGTTCATGTAAACCACTATTCATGAATAAAAGGTCAATGATTTTGACTCAAAAAACTACACAGTTGAATCTTGATAGCAATATCATAATTTGGCTTGCTGTGGAAAATATCTCTTACTTATCACATGAATCTTGTATTATTTCTTGACACCAAACCCCATCTACAGATTTCCAATTTAGGGTTCTTGGAGCAACAACATTAGGGTCTATAAGCACACAAATATTAATGATAAAAATCATCTGTTAAAGAAAAAACCATGTTTTAAATGACTGGCAATGGTGCCCTAACCTTGTGCAAAATATCCAGATTTGAAGACTCTAGTGGTGACTCGGGAAGTATAAACTAGATATGTTGCAGGGACAAAATGCCCTAAATAGGTTAAAAATGAGGCTTCCATGGATAGGCCAATAATAGACTCATCCCAACCAAGAAGAAAGGCTTTTTTAAAGCATATTCTCTATATTCAAATGAATTAAAAAAATAACCACAAGAATAGAGGAAGACATTACCTGACAGTACATAGTTCCAAACCTCTTACAATGGATCCGTTTGTGAAGTCTAGAAAGAAAATGATTCTCTCCCCAAACCTTAATGAAGACTGCGTATTTATAGAGATCTTTCACCTTTGTATTCAATGGATCCATGTGTGTATCGAGAAACAAATAAGAAAACCAAACTTTATTTGAAACAAACAAATTTCTATCCCAAACAACCTCTGCAGGAATTCTCTTATAGGCCTAATCCTAGCCCTTTACCAAAAATCTTCACCAGTGGACTTATTAGTTCAATTTAATGATGGGGATGGTCCTAATATGGTTCAAGAACACTAATTCAACAACTAGTTTGGTCTCCTCAAGTCCATACTATAGAGTACTAGACTTGCCGCACTTTTCCCTTGTAGACCTTCCACAAGTGACTTCTTGCTCTAACTCTTGATTAGTTGAGCACATGACTGAGAAAAGGATATTTTCTCCTTGTCAATTTGTGTTTCATGTTTGGGTTCAACACCCCATCATACAGTCAGGGATTTTCCCCATGTTTTCAATGAATATGCAAAAATACAACAATGGATTGAAAAGATGGACTTTGAAGCTCTCTCCACTGTTATGCCAGCTAAATTACATACAAATATTGAATCAATGACCACCACATGTACAACATTTGAGGCCACAAATTTTCTTAATGGGTTCTATATAATTTGAATTTGGAAGCATGCATCCTCATGCTTTCCCTTACCACTAATAGTCTTAAGAAAATAAGAGCCACTTGTATATGTGATTATGATATTGACAGCTGGCCAATGCATAATATTTTTTTGATGATCTATGGTTTTGTATCAAGAAGGTTGGTGCTTAGTTTATGTTTCCTCGGGGTGCAAATGAGGGATCTATACAAATTGCATTTTTAAAAAACTTGTTTGAAATAGGAGGAATGTGTCACATGAAATGTGATGGTATTTGTAAATAAATATTTGGCAATTGAAGACTCTTGATTTTATATTGAATTTCCTTCAACATTATTAGCCCATTGTTTCAAAAATTCTCTTCATTAAGTCTCAACATCCTTCGTTTGAGTAGGCAACTTATGCTAAATTGTGTAGTATCTATTTATGTTCGAATTTGCAATAAAAATAGAATCTTATAATCGTTCTTTAAAATTGTTTCTGAGTTTGAACCGATCAATGAGGTTTCAATTCAATCTTAAGCACAACACACCTCTTCATGATTTCATTAGTAAAATTCAATGATTCAAAAACTAAGATCACATCATAAAGTACGATCCTTGGATGCTATCAACAACTTAACTCGATGTGTTCATAAATTAAGGAACATCCTTTCACCAAACTCAACACATATCTTCATCCCAAACTAGGACTATTATAACCGATTAGTGAATAGCACAGTTCTTAAATACTTTCAAAACCAAAAACATGATAATGCACTTATGGTTTTAGTAATGAATAAAATATATTCCAAATGCTAATAAACTCCTTTGTCAATGTTTGGATTTCCTATCACTTCGAAACTCTGATACTATGCATCAACTTATAAAATCAAAATAGAATTTAAATCTTTAGGAATCGGTTGCCAATAATCTTCAAACAAAACTGATACCTTAAGCATAAATGGTTCTTGGTTATCAATTTTTAATAAATTTCCAAACTCCCATCTTAAACCGATTCAACGAACTTTGAATTAGACTTCCCTAAAAAATTGACATGAAAACCAGCTATAACAGATACCTACAAATTCAAAAAGAATCGTTTTGAATAGTAAACAGTTACATTAAAATTCCATTCCATAAATTAACTCATTTCTCAATCAAAACATAAACTTTGAAACCGAAATACAATGAAAAGAACTCTGAATGCATCTTCGGTCTATAACATTTTTTTTAAAAAAAAAATAGCATTGGTCTCAATTTCGACCAATGCTATGATTAATTTCCACCAATTCTTGGTCAAAATTTAGACCATTGGGAAAAAAAATGACACAAATGCCATACTTTCCACCAATCCAATGGTCTAAATTTCGACCATTGGGACACAATGTATTGGTAGAAATTTTGACCATTGTATGGTCTCAATTTTGACCATTGAAAAAAAAAAACCACGATGATTTTCATAATTTTAAGAATGAGATATAGTCAAAATTTTGACCTGTATTTTGGTCTAAATTTCGACCAATAATAAATACGTAAAAAATTTGACAAAAAAAGAACGACGAAAGTTTTGGTCATGAATTTGACCAATGACTGTCGAAAATTTGACTAATTTTGGTCGAAATTTGAAGTCAAATTTACTAGTGAGAAAATATAAAATATTGGAAGAGAAGAATTCCTCATCTAATGTGTGAAATGAAAAAGTGTCTAATTTCAACCTTTTTCAATGCACAAGAACACTACCTCATACACTAAGTTGAGGAGATTGAAATGTGTGGACTTGTACACACTCCGTCAATGTGGATGGTTGAGAGACACCTAAAATTTTTGAAGGCTTTGGTTCGGCAAAGAACACGTCTTGAAGGTTCTATGGTGGAGGGATATATGGTATACCAGACTATAGTTTATGTTACTGAATATCTTCCTAAGCTTGTAGCAAAGATCCATATAGATCACATTTGGGATCTTGATACCATTACAAAATTTGAAGGGGAGTACTTGGTGAGGAAAGGTAAAATGAGGAAAGTGAGAGGTAATAAATTATAAGATGTTATTGTAGCTATTAATTAATTCTTAATCTTCAAAATTAATTAGTTGTAAGTCATCTATTTATTTTTTGTACAGCTGCTCGAGAGTGTGATGCAATACATTTGTCTATTGCAAACAATCAAGATTGGATGACGAAATGGATTGAATGATGTCATCTTTAGGTCACACATTAACATGGGAAGTTGTGTCTTCATTGGTTAATGAAGCTCATCATAATGGAGATCCAAATCTTACACAAAGGGAACTAGATTTAGCACATGGTTTAAGAGATTTCCAAGTATGTATAAATTATTTAATCACTTGTACATTTATGAACTCTTGATGCATTAATTTATACATGTTTGACATATTTTTGTAGGTCAAACACCACAAGGAAATGTTTTGCAATGGTAATAAATTTTGCATCAAAAAGTTGGATGACACAAAGAAAAATTGTGATTCTGGGATAAGTGCATTCTTTCAGGTGACTAATATTTCATCTAGAAATGACTTACATCCTTGAGAGTCTGAAAATTGATACTATGGCATTTTGGATATATACTTGAGTGTGACTTTAATTTCTTCAAATTAGTTCTCTTCACCATCAGATGGTACATGCTACGACTTAATCAAAATGATCTTGACAGAACTGTTACTGAACATGACAATGGATTTCCAATGATTAATACAAGGTGGTTTGAGCCAGTTGGGGATGAGCCCTATGTTCTTCCAAGCCAATGTGAACAGGTATTTTACTTAGAGGTTCTCCATAAATTGGGTTGATCATTTGTTGTTAGACATGATCAAAGAGGAAGGATGATGAGGTATAATGCGATGGAAGAAGAAGATCGCAAACAAATAAAAGATGATGTAGATGATGATCATGAACAACAGTTAGTTGATGATGTTCCTAATGCAAGTTTTCTTGAAGAAGAAGAAGAAGAAGATGATCATGATGATGCTACTGTTGTTACTGATGATGATGATGTTGATGCTGATGACGATGACGACAATGAAGATGATGACAATGATGGTGGTGGTGATGATGTCGACATCAATGATGATCATGGTGATTAGTTGGATGAAGAAGAAGATGAATGAAATGTACAGTTACATGATCACTGCTTAATCTATTTAATATTAATTTCTTGATAGAAATGTGCAGTTATGTAATCAATCCTTAATCTAATTAATTCATGATGTACTTACTATGGGATGCTTATGGTTTTTAATGTACTTACTACATGGTTTTGAGTATATGTATCATGAATTTTTTAGCTAACATTAGATAATTGAATTACATATGTAGGTACTCGGACCCCTTTCATGAGCATCCCACACATTTTCATGGATCGACAGGTATAAGTAAATACACCCTATAGAGATTAATGTATTTCACAATTTGAAAAATATCTCACATTACTTGCTATATCTCTCATTTGATGGAGTGCAGGTAGCAGCAAATAGGTATTTGTCAGATGTGTCTTCCTCGAGTGAAGAAAGTGATTCATTTAGTATGTTTGAATTAGGAAGATACACTAGAGGTCAAAAGACTAGAAGGAAATTCAATAAACACATGAAATTTTTCCTTACTCAAGGGCGGTCAAGTTCTTATGATGATGAGAGAAAAAGAGACATCGAGGTGCCCTCTCGGTACCAAAATCTATAGAAACAATGGGTCCCCAAGGAACTTCCTCCAATAAAACTGATTTTAGTGTTAAAGGAAAGATATATCGTATTGCACCATCGTCAATACATGGTTTGGGCCTATTTTCCATGAATGGCATAAAGGTATCTTACAAAAAAGTTGTTGAATTGATGGAGTATGTTGGACCTTGTTACGATTACAAAAGTTGGATGTGAATTGTGTTAGGATTAACAAGGCAGAAATAATAATTACATGCAAATATAACCAATATCAAAAAATAATAAACCACACAAAAAAGAACACAAGATACAAAGATTTAACATGGTTCACCCAATCCCTGGGCTATGTCCACCAACAATGAGTCTAATATTATTATTATCTAGTGATTACAACCTGATTACAATCCGTAATCCCTTACAGCTCAATTTCGCTGCAAGTACTAAAATCATACATTATGAAATCCCTAATCGTAAGCCATATTATAGAATATTTTTCTGCTTTAGGGTTAGAATGGGTTACAACATGTTGGCCCAAAAATTACTAAAAATTTGAACCCTCACAAGGTTAGGAGGAAAAGTGTAAAGTACTTTCCTAGATAGTACTTTCCTGATTAGTCACCACAAGCTAACAATCTCCCACTTGGTGACTGATCAATATCCACACTAAAAAACCTCCCACTTGGAGACTGATCCTATAGCAATACCACTACCATATGAGGCTCCCACTGGATTGAACCACCCTAGACTTAGTTGTTCCTTTATTTTGTTCAGTCTAGAAGACCAACTGAAGCTGAACATGAGTTCAAATTCTCCCTTGTTACTATCTTTGGAAACATATCTACTAGATTGTTATCTGTATGAATCTTTTCTAGCTTTAACTTCCCATCATCCAAAACTGACCGAATGAAATGGTACCACAACTATATGTGTTTTGTCTTTGAGTGCAAAGTAGAATTCTTCACAAGATGAATGACAGTTTGGCCATCTGTATGTAAAACATTATCCATCTATGGATGTCCCAATTCCTCCATGAAGAATTAAAGCCATATCATCTCCTTGGATTCCTTTGTAGCAGCAACATACTCTACCTCTATAGTGGATAAAGCAACCACCTTTTGTAGTTGAGAAATTCAACTCATTGCTATCCCACCAACAGTAAATACATATTTTAACCTGTAGTACTGCGCCTGCTATCTATATCTCCTGCCAAATTTGAGTCAACATAGCCTTGTACAGTATTATTAGAACCCCCAAAGTGTAAATACTTACTGGATGTACCTCTCAAATATCTGAGAATCCATTTGACTGCATTCCAATGCTCAATACCAGGGTGACTCATATATCGGCTAATGACTCCAACTGCATGTGCAATATCTGGCCTAGTACATACCATAGCATACATTAAGCTCCCTACAACTGAAGCATAAGGTATCTTGGACATTTTTACCTCTTCTTCTGGTGTCTTTGGACATATTTTTCTGGTCAATTTCAAATGACCAAGAAAAGGTGTAGTGACAACTTTGACATCCTTCATGTAGAATCTCTACAACACCTTCTCAACATAATTAGCTTGAGATAGAGTTAATTTTCTATTCTTCCTATCTCTGCAAATTTTCATGCCAAGGATTTGTTTTTCTACCCCCAAATCCTTCATAGAAAAATATTTTGCTAACTGTTGTTTCAACCCCTTAATATGATCCATGTTAGATCCAGCTATAAGCATATCATCAACATATAAACATAGAATAATGTAGCTGTCATTATTTAACCTCTTGAAATAAACACAATGGTTAGAATTACATCGAGTGTATCCATTCTCATTCATAAAAGTATCAAATTTAATATACCATTGCCGAGGTTCTTGCTTTAAGCCATATAAACTTTTCTACAATTTGCACACTAAACTCTCCTTACCCTTGACCTCAATACCATGTTTCTGTGCAAATCCTTTTACGACTAATCTGGCTTTAAATATTTTCTTACCTCCATCCTCTTCTTTCAGCCGGTAAACCCATTTATTTTGTAAAGCCCTTTTACCTACAGGTAACTTGCATAAATCCCAAGTGTGATTTTTCAGCAAGGAGTCCATTTCATCTATCATTGCAGACTCCCACTAAAGCTTTGTATCCACCTACACAACTTCATTATAACATTCAGGTTCACCAACATCTATTAATAAAATAGAATACAAAGAGGGACATAATCTCTTTGGAGGTCTACTTAGCCTTGTTGACCATCTAACATTCACTGGGGTGTGTGGTATTTGTTGTTTCTATTGTTGTGGAGCATAAAGAATTTTTGGAACATTATCATTTGGAATATCATCCAACACTACATAATCATTTTTTTTCTTCTCATGCTGTTGCAATAGATCTTTGTACAACACTTTCTCATTGAATATGACATCCCTACTTCTTACAATTTTATGATTTTCAAAATCTCAAAGCCTATAACCAAATTCATCAATGCCATATCCAACAAATATACATTTCTTAGATTTAGCTTCCAGCTTGGTTCTATTTTTAGAATTTATATGTGCAAACGCTTCACAACCGAAGGTTCTGAGAAAAGAATAACTCACCTTCTTACCTGCCCATGCTTCCTCTAGAATACCACAATCCAAGGGAGTAGAGGGGCCTCTATTTATCAAGTATACAATAGTATTTATAGCCTCTACCCACATGTTTAGGGGGAGCCCAACATGCAACCTCATTCTGCTAGCATGTTCCATTATTGTTTTGTTCATGTGTTCAGCCACTCCATTTTCTTGTGGAGTCCTTGGAACTATTTTCTATCTACGAATACCAGTAGAGGAACAATTATCTTCAAATTATTTTCTGCAATACTCACCACCATTATCAAATCTGAGACATTTTAATCTTTTTCTAGTCTCATTTCAACTAAGCTTTTCCATTTCTTAAAAGTTTCAAATACATCAGATTTATGTCTAATGAAATATATCCATACTTTCCTAGTTGCATATCAATGAATGTAACATAATACTGAGAGCCACTAAGGGAAGATACCTAAGCTAGACCCCATACATCTATATGCACAAGCTCTAATTTTTCATCTTTCTTTCCTTCCCACTTTTTACAAAACTAACTCTCTTTTTCTTTCCATACACACAACTTTCACAGAAATCCATATTAACACATTTCAGACCTGGTAGAACTTTCTTTGAATGAAGTAATTTCATTCCTTTTTCATTCATATGCCCAAGTCTATTGTGCCACAACACTGTTTTAGAATCTCTAGCTACTGTCTCTTGTTCTACTTGCTCAACTACAACAACTATTCCTGAACATTCATTTTTCTCTGAAACAATTAAAGTAGAGGGAACAGTATGACCTGTACAAAGATATAAGGTGCCTACTTTCACACCTTCTTCTACTACTAAGGAACCTTTTGAAACCTTCCAATTTTTATCATTAAAAGTAACTGTGCAACCCTCATCAGCGAGTTGCCTTGTTGAAATTAAATTTCTACTCAGCCTTGGAACATGTCTTACCTCTTGTAGTAGCCAATGATTCCCATTGTGCAACTTAATCTTGATTTTCCCTTTTCCAACAATTTGACAGGGTTCATTATCTCCCAAATAAACTAGCCCAAAATCCCCTTAGACATAATCAACAAAATAACCTCTATGGGGTGTAGCATGAAATGAAGCCCCCAAATCTAACACCCATGAATCATCAACATTTTCTAAAGACAAGAGAAAAGCATCCTCTTTGGATTTGTTACTTACCACATTTGCCTCCTTGTTTCCATCATGTTTGTCTCCTTGATCTTTCTTCCGAGACCAACAATCTTTCTTCTTATGTCATGGTTTTCCACAGTACCAGCAGTCGCTAGGTCCTCTTGACTGAGACCTCTTTCCCTTTGACTTCTCTCATGATTTTCCATGATTTCCAGAGTTGTTTCCTCTATCTCTTGTTCTGCCTCTACTTTTTGCATTCAATACACCACCCGATGTGGATGCCCCTAAGCTTTTCCTATGAATTTCCTCACTCAATATAACATCAATAACATCATCAAACTTTAGGGCATTAGAACCAGAAACATAATTACTAATAGCCATTACCAAGCCATTCCATCTTTCTGGCAAAGAGCACAAAATCAAGAGAGCCCTAACCTCTTCATCAAAAGTAATTTTAACTGAGGCTAACTAACTTGTAACTATATTAAACTCATTCAAATGATCAGTGACTGATCCACCTTCTACCATTTTCATATTAAATAAATGCTTCATAAGAAATACCTTGTTTGAAGCTGAAGGGTTTTCATACAACTTCTCTAGGGTGTCCATTAGATCTTTAGCTTTCATTGCTCTAGTAATATTAAATGCCACCAATTGTGCCAGGCATATATGAATACTCCCCAGTGCCTTCCTATCCAAAATATCCCATTCTTCCTGAGACATTGTTGCCTCTTTCTTGGCTATTCCCTCTAATGGCTGCCATAGATCCTTCTAATAGAGATAGTCCTCCATTTGCATCTTCCATAACTGGAAGTTCTTCCCATTAAAATTGTCAACCTTCAGCCTACCCTCATCTGCCATTGCTCCCACTCAACCGTGAGACTCCCACTAAACCGTGAGATCTTCCTGCAGAGGATAAATGAAAAAACAACTCGCTCTGATACCACTTGTTAGGATTAACAAGGCAGAAATAACAATTACATGCAAATATAACCAATATCAAAAAACAATAAACCACACAAAAGAGGAGAAAAGACACAAAGATTTAACGTGGTTCACCCAATCCGTGGGCTACATCCACCAATAGCGAGTCCAATATTATTATTATCCAGCGATTACAACTTGATTACAATCTGTAATCCCTTACAGCTTAATTCCACTGCAAGTACTAAAATCATACATTATGAAATCCCTAACCCTAAGCCATATTATACAATATTTTTCCGCTTTAGGGTTAGAATGAGTTACAACATGTCAACCCAAAAATTACCAAAAATTTGAACCCCGGAGAAGTCGGGAGGAAAAGTGTATAGTACTTTCCTGATCAGTCACCACAAGCTAACAAATTGTTCAATATAAAAAAAGTATGCATAGGTATGCACTCTTGGAAAATTATATTCAACAAAAAGACAATGAAAAAAGTAAAAGAGTGGCTATATACATTAACGGAAGGCCAAAAACATCAGGGAATATTGTAGGTTTTATAAATAGCACATAACCTCTGTCAACTATTAAGCAACCCAATTGCATATTTGAGGCACGTGAGGGAAATCATGTATTTGTATGTGCAATAAAATCAATAAGTGTAGGGGAAGAGCTGATTATTGATTACAATTTGAATCACATAGATACAAATGATGTCACTATCATTAGGGTGCAAGTAAATACTATGTACCATTAAATAATTGAGTTGTTTTGCCAGCCAGATTTAGAGAGTCTCCTCACCATCCACCTCATCTCCATCATCATCTTCTAATGAAATTTATTAATGTAGTCCTTTCTAATTATTGGTTAACTTTAAATAACAACACAAGACCATAATATGGAGCAACCATGTAGAGGGGACAATGTTGATCATGCATGCACTTCTTCCCAGTAGGTAAACCTCTTTGTTATTGTA
Organism: Chamaecyparis obtusa; assembly: GCA_027943335.1. Lineage (NCBI taxonomy): Eukaryota > Viridiplantae > Streptophyta > Pinopsida > Cupressales > Cupressaceae > Chamaecyparis > Chamaecyparis obtusa. Next base: position 360,942 of record BSBK01007315.1, read on the forward strand.
CTAAAAATTAGATAGAAGCAAAATGTTAAATAAATTTTTTTATTATATTCTTTCCATCACCGTTTCAGATTAATTCTAATAGTGTTAGTAATATTCTTGTCATAGATAGGTGGTTAGCAGAGAAAGGGAAAGGAACCCGCAGTTCCTGAAGAGGAGTCCTTTAACGAGGACCTAGTTGTTGATTTGGCTACTTGTGATGAGCTGGCCTCTGCAATTAAAAAATGTCTCCACAAAATTGGAAAAAGACTAGCTAAATTGGCATCTATATTCCCTCTGACTCTTGAGTCACAAAAGAGGGAAACTAAAATAATGCACCTATCTCAAAATTACAGAGTAAGTATTAATGTAATTTTTAATTATAAAAAAAGATCAATAATAGTTTTTATGTTATAGTAGTCTTTTATGTCATTAAAAAATAAGCGAATGTGTTGCTTTTACAACTTTTTTTGCATAATTTTGATCCTCACAACCATGATGAGGATACTGCAGCTGGTTCAGGTAGATCGCATGTTGGACTATATTTTTTTTTTACCCTCTAACAATATTGTCCATGATAATCACTGCTTTTATTATTCTCCAACAATCTTATTCTTCAGCACGTGTCAATGATCATTTACTATCGCCGCCTCATATGATGGCAGGCTTAGATGTACTGTGTCCTGCAATGTCAGAAACATGTAGCATGGCCACATATGCCATGTCACCACCTACTCATACATAGATTTTATTTTCTCTATCATTATATATATGTTTATTTCCCTTGAAGTGTTCTTTCTTAGGGACATTTCGTAATGGATTCAATTTATGCAACAGGGGAAGCAACACTTGATGGTGATTTTCCTAGATGTACTAGTATTCCTAGTATGAGAACGGTGAAGGATTTCATATTGCTTGTGAGCGATGAAGAAGGAGTTCCCTTGAAAATAGCAAAAATTCTAGGTACTTTTAAGATTGGACCTTTCTTTTACTATACAATTGTATGTTAATTACACCTTGCATTCAATATGAGAAGCTTACATCTATTGTATTCTTATTTTATACTATTATATCCTTCGACTAATGATCCCATGATTATTTTGCAGGGAATGATGTTTTTTATTGTAAACTTAATGACGAGTGTTTGTGGATATTCAAGCCCATTATGTTTGAGGTATATTAGGGACCAGTACAGGTGTACATTAACCAAAAACTTGAATTACCAGTGCCCCTCTTGCATTCCTGATTTAGAGTGGAAATCTCTTATTCTGGATGCGAATGAGAAAACTGAAATAAAAAAAGGAAATACACCACCAGAGAACAGAAGAAGGTATGTGATACTTTTAAGAATGTCATTGTGTACTAAATACTCTTCATATTTATATGAACTAACATATTTCAATCTCTTCATAGATTGCCTGACACATCAAAGGCAACAAAGGCAAGACTACAAAAGCATGGGCAACACAAGCTAGGCTCTAGCGGTTATTTGAAACTTGTTGCATGAGTTGTAAGTGTTAATATTGTCAGAATTGAATGAGGAAAAATTCAATCTGTAGATGGCTTTTAACACTGAAAATAATTCTTTGATCTTTATAATATTTATTTATAATTTGAAATCTTTTTTTGTTTTGATGAAAGAATAAAATAAAATATGATGATACCAAGAAAAAATGCAGGGTGCGAAGTTCAATGTAAGCCTCACAGAAGAGGACAAGAGAATTAGCTTCCAACAAGGCTATAAAGTCATGGTAGAAAGAATAAGAAGTGCACAAGGTTCTATTGATGGATCCATCGCGGTAAGTAAGCTAAATAGATGATATTTCAAATTTAATTATTTACCAATTATTTTATTTGATGTTAAGTTCCAACATAAAGTGAGTAAATTTGTTTTAAGTAAGAAAACAATGATAACATGAATGTGTATGAAATTGAAATGTAGCCTGTCGATTATGGCCGTACACAACCTATGCATGTTGATGAAAATGAGGATGGGTATCAGAGTAATACAAGTAAACATCTTAAATTGATTGGTGTAGTAATCAAAATTTAATTGCAATTGGTGTTTGGATTAATGTAACAATTTGTATTGCAGCTGTAGAGAGTGTAGAGGCCATTGTTAATGAGCAGGTTGAGGTTGAGGCCGAGGCCAGACAAACTAACCTCAATGTTGATGATGTGACTAGATCAGGTAAAGAGCTATATGATTATGGCTTGTAAAGTACTAAAATACTTTAAAATGTTTTAAATGTTTTTAATTATAATAAAATGTTTTTAATTTAACACTTTTATATGTTATTGCAGATGACCCCCCTTTGCATCAACAGAGAACAAGGCATGCATTGAGATCTAATGAGAGGGTAGATGATCATCATGATGATATCAATACTCCTCTTAATGATTACTTCTTAAAAACTAGAAATTAAAAGAAAAAATAAAAATGATTGTCATCTATGCACCTTAATTGATAATGGCTGATTTTTATATGCCAATGAATTTAATTATGTGGTATTGAATGTTCATAAATTTTATAATGTGTTAATGAATGTTATCGTGTGATAATTAATGAATGTTACATTTTATTAATGTGTCAATGAATGTTAATGAATGTTATAGTGTGATAATTAATTAATGTTACATTTTATTAATGGATGAAATAATGAATGAATGTGAGATGTTAATAGGGAATTTAGAGTGATGTTGGCGGGGGGGGGGGGGGGGGGTGAAATGAGCTTCCACCTTCACATGGTTGGTCTTATTTAGTATAGAATATAAAAATATTCTCAAAAAAAAGTGAATCTCAATAAGATTGTTCCTTATATAGGGTCTCAAGTGTAGCCTTTATCCCACTCTCAACATTGCAAGGCTTCAAGTGGTGTTCTGAGATTAGTTTCTCCATCTCCCACTGACATCTTGTCTTTCTCCTAAGAACTCTTACCGAGCTTTGATACATGGATGAGCAGAAGATGTCCCTTAGAGGCTACACATATATAATATGGTAGATTTAGGGAACAGATATACTACAACATAGAATGAGTCAACTTGAATCTATGGTTTCTTCATTCATAATGAAAATTCAAATTACAAGCCATATTTTAGATTTAATATTCATATTCATCTTCATCATGATCATAGCCATCATGGTCAACATTTGGTTCAACTTCATTTGAACCACACTCCATGTCGGGTACCATTATAAGGCATGGAGTGTGGTCATACTCATGTTACCATAATAATGAGTCATCCTATAAAATTATGAATAAAATACCTTGTGTATCATATTTATAATATTGCAGGTGCACTTGGGATTGGCCCATGCACCCAAGCTCCTACCAAAGGAACCCAAGTCGAACCCAAAGGAGAACAAAAGTAGAACTAGAACCTAGCCTCAAACAAAGAACTGGATAACTTGGCTTTTTTCTAATTCAAGTTTATTTCTGAATTCTTCTCCAATTCCAACTTGATTATTCCATATTTTATTTTCCATTTTTCCTTCTTCCTCACTCCAAATTATGTTATGTTTTTTATTTTCTTTTACTAATTGTGCTATTTCAAGGATCACCACCCATGACTTCGTTAAGATGATGAATTTTGTCAATGCCTTTATCACCAAGGAATCACCACCCACCATTAATGAATATTAATGATCATTGTTTCCTAAGGGTAATCATTGTTTGTGTATGCTGATCACCCAAGTCTTTGGTTGTGATTTGCATGCTGTGAGGTTTTTCAGAAGTGGGGGTATGACATGCTAGTTGGATTATAACATATTGACACTTACACCATGAAGAAGACAAATGATTAAACAGAAAGAGAGGACCAACTGAACCATCTTTTGGTCAGTCTATATCACATTGAGAAACAATGTCAAGACTTGATAATCAAAACAATCAAAATTTTCTTCAAGACCGTGAATGATCAACAAAATTCCATTAGAAAACAAAACACTAATCTATATTATCATCAAGCCATAAAATATGTCTTTAAAGTTTAGAAGCATCACAAAAAATTTCAAGAAACATAGTACTATCCAAAATGAAGACCCTCCAAATGATTATGATTATGTTGATGTTGATATCTATAATTTATGTCTAATAATTATGATGATGTTGATGTTGATGTCTATAATTTATTTCACTTACTGATGCTTACCTAAATTGAATTTTGAATTGCCAGGCTGGAGAACGCTTTCAAAGTTTAGGGTCTGTTCTACATGATACTCTTAGTTACAGCTCAAATGCAACTCAACATATTTTTGATGCTGGGCAACCCACTATAGAAACTCATCCGCAGGTGAAATTTAATGTTGTGAATCTTGGCATTGTAATACCCTAAAATTGGCACCTAATAAATTCAATTAATTTTGGTACATTTTCATCAATTTTACATCTCCAAAGTCCTAGTTTCTTAGGAAACTTTCTCTCTCCTACCTGACTTAATTCGACTTGATGTCAATTGCAAAGACCCTAAATTGCATTAATCAAATATTAAAATTAATTCCTAAAGTTTTCAACTTTTATTAGCTAAATTACCCCTATGATAAATTAATTTAATCCTAAAGTCCTAAGTACTTGAAATTAAATTAAACCCACCCCATTTGGCTAATATACATGAAAAGGAATTAATAATTACTTATTATTTGAATGGACACCCATTTTTGAATTAACAATTCATAATATTCAAAAGGTCAAACTGTGTGGCATTTTCCATTCTTTTAATAAATAATTTATGCATTTTTGTCTCAAATGGGAATGAAGGGTCAGGAGTTTCAAATCAAGAACCCCTTCATTCTCTTCCCGGGCTTTTCTATTTAATGAGCCTCATTTCTTCATTCAAAGGGAGCAATTTTGAGAGTAATTGAACTATAGCATTTTTGTGCCTCAATTTCATTAATTCAAAGCTTTTATTGCATATTAATGTAATTTTCATTTAGTTTAATATTGCATATTCATCATATTTAGTTTTCTTATTTTCTCATAGCTTGATCTAATTTCTATTTCAAGTTCTTTAGAATAATCTACACTTCATATTTCTTTCAAAGCTATTTTAGATTAATATCATATTTTCTTCAAAGCATGTTAGATTAAATTGCACTCATTCTAGTTTAATTTCAGCTTGCTTATCTTTATAGCTCTTGAAAATCCTCCATTGTAGTACTAGTCTTATGGTTGTTGGCTCTCGTTTTGAGAGTAACTAAACACCCCATCTACATAGGAAGCAATAGGTCACTTCACCACGGATTTTGGATTGATTAATTCATACTCTCTCTCATAATTCAATCATGTGAGTAATGACTATGTTGTGTGTGTAGTTGGATTAGAGGTCCACATTCGACTATATACATTTTGGCACCCACCGTGGGCAGAAAGATCAATTTCTAGCCTCATTCTCATTTTTTCCTGATAGGAAATCTAAGCTCTGACGTGCGTCCGTACTGTTTGTGTATAGATTCTTGTGTGAGATTCCAGAGTGTGCCACTCAAAGTTTCACTACCTGTAGTACTCTCGTGCACAAGCTGATGCATCCTTGTGTGGCTCCCTATACTTTCTTGCGCGCTGTGGAGTACTTCCTTGTGCGAGATTTGGATACAGTGGTTTAAAATTTTTAGTTTTTGTCTTTCCTGTTTCAAATTTTTGATAGTTTGTTGTTTTCTATTGTTTATTATTTCTCTATTATTTTCACAGCATAACAGTTTTCTATAGGATGTTTGACCAAGAACATAAAACATGCTAATGGTTTGATTGCAGGATGATAGTCAAAGACTTGCTAAAATGTTGTGTTTGTTTCTTGCTTTCATTCACATAGTCTAAATAGGGCTCTGTTAAAATTTCTTGAGGATTTTGATAGTGAGTAGGGAATTTGGCTCTTCATTACATGGAGGTGATGACCATGAATGAACCCGAAATCCTAATGATCTTACTAATATGACAAATTCTTGGGGAAGCGGAGAAAGGTAGTGAATCTTTACGCTTCTATTTGCCAAGGGATTATGCTCTTCTCTCTTTGAGAGAAACATAAACCCAAAAGCTTGTAGATGTGGTGGAGTGAAGCTAACTTGGTGATGAATCTTCTTGATGTGTTTGGGTGAAGTGATGAGGTAGAGAAGTATGCTCTTCTCTCTTTGAGAGAAATAGAAAATCAAACCCTCGGATCTAAACCAAGTTGTGTCACCTTTAGAAGGCCTGCCAGAAGTTGAACCTCCGGGAATGACCCAAGTGAGTACACACCTTTCACCAATGATTCTGCCTCTCTAATAAAGAACATTTTGTTGAGTCTAAAGACTCCAAAACCATGTTAGCTTCCTTCTCAAGACTTTGACTATCATCTTGAGAAGGCTCTATCTGTTATACTGAGCGGTGCTGCTCCTAGCCCTACTTACAAGGGTGTATGACTTTTGGGTGTTGGTGTGGCTGTGAGGCCTCAACCTTGTATCAGGGGCACCAAAGGTTAGCATGAATGGAAGCCTTTTAAAAACTTTCCTTAGCTAGTGGCCTACTCGGTTCACCTCTGAAAGGAGTCATAATCTTTGCGCAAGGAGGGGGAAGAATCTCTCCCGTAGATTCCCATCATAGGCATACACCTGGATGCTTGAAGGTGGTTGCAACAATGGCCCCTGCTACAAGGGTAACCTTTGAACATACACTATTGAGTCCTTGGAAACACTGAAACATGGGTGCCCTCTAGGGGGTGACATGACTGTGTGAGGTGCATGTATGTGCATAAGAAATGGGGAAAAGGTTTTGTCTTCTCACCATTTTTTGTAGGACTAAGCTATGTGTTTGTTATCAAGTCTTAAACATTGTCCAATCATTATCAAAAAAAGACTCCCTTGATGCTATCAAGTTGCTTTGTCCTTGATAGGTCTGTTAATGGCTGCTTCTTGTATCACAAGTGCTTGATTTGAACCTTTGTGTCTTTAAACAAATGCTTGAAATCCCAAAATGAGATTTTTGATTAAACTTCTCTTCAAACCTGTCAGGAAATTGGATTTTCTGTCAGACATCAATTCAGGTTGTACCTCAAAATTCAACTTTAACCTCAAAAACTATGTAAAATTGTCAGATTTTGCACTTTTCCCACATGAAGTTTCACTCTTCAAAGCACTTTGTCATGTGAGACTTTGTTCTCTTGCACAAAGGTTGGTGTTCTCTTGCATGGCCTAGTACTCTCTCGCACGAGACTGTAGCCCAGTTTTCAATATAGAGACCTGTTTGCCATTGACTGTTTGACTTTTTATCTGATCTACTTTGTGTCTGAGGTCTATTTTTCTTCTTTCCTATCATTCACTATCATAAACTAGTTGTTTTGAGTTAGGAATTGATCTATCTTTTCTTTGACTCATGTCGTCTCTCATTGGTTTACCTTATCTCTTTATGCCTTTTGTATCTCATGTTGCGATAATCTTATCTCAGCTATTCTAGCCACCTCTTTTGATGATTCATACTAGGTCCATCTCGCATCTTGGCTGTTCTAGCCTCTATCTTCTCTGTGTTGTTCTTAGAGATAGAGTTTAGCATTATCCCAAGTCCTCTCTCATTTCATCTTTGTCTATGACTATCATGACTAGAAGTTTCAAGACTTATCCCATTCAAAATCTTGATCAAGGTAGAAGTGAACCTCCTAATCAATAAATATATCATCCTAAATCTGTTGCAAAATTTGAGCTTTGTGAGATATCCTCGATTTCATCATTGAATACTTCGAAAGATAGTCTATCTCAACCATCACCTCCGGTGTTTCAAGAGTGTTTTAATCCATTGTTTGAAGCGCAACCTAGTTTCTCATTTCATGACCAAGGCAACTCGTTCTTCCAAGAGAACTCACTGTTTCACAATTTTGGAAGACCTCTTCCTCAGACTAATCCTATTATTGTACCTATTGATCCTATTGAGAACAGTTCTATCATTGAACCTAGTGATACTATTGATGATATCTTCTCGCCTAAATTTGTTAAATCTTTTGATCCTGTTCATTCACCAAAGGTTACTATGGTCATGCCCTTTAAGCACTGGACATATCATTTCACTGAGAATTTGTATACTGCATAAGCCTACAACAAGATGGGAGATCCGTTCGACTTCCAACTGGGCAAGTACAGTCAAACCTTTGATCAATCTCAAAATAATCAATATCATGGTCAATCCTCTAATGACCCATGTCATGCTCAACCTTGGAATGAGAAACCTCATGGTCAATCTCAACATGACCAAAATCAGTCCCATAATGATGATCAATCTCAAAGCAAACCTCAAGGTGATTGACAACCCGCCTATTTCTATCATCCTCCATTCGATCAAAACCAAGATGATCAGCAACAAGATCAGATTCCAAGTATTTATGAGATCCTTGGGAATGAAAATGAAGTGATAACTCAATAGGATATAGATGTTGCCAAAGCTAATAAGGGTCTTATTAAAATGATGGAGATCCTTCTCCTAGAGGAGAAAGAAAAGTACTTCCTTGAGCTAGCTAAACAAGGGGCCAAGTTACCCCAAGATTATCAAGTTGAAACACTCATAGCTAAGGAATAAGAAACTGAGACCGCAAAGTTGCAAAAGATGGTCTGAGAAATGCAAGATTAGATTAGTCAACTTGTGACGAATAAAGACAAACCCGCTCAACAATTTACAATGGAAATTATTTTTCCTTTCCCTTTTAACAAAAGTCTCCATATGCCACCTTTTCCCAGAGGTGTAGAACTCCCTAATTATGAAAAATACTTGGGTGAAACCAATCCCCAAGATCACTTAAGGGAGTTTGGTGCATTGTCTATGGAATTCATGCATGATCAAACATATCTTATGCACTTGTTTCCTCATAGTTTGGGCGGACCAACTATGAAATGGTTCTCTAGATTGCCCACTGGCATTAAAAATTTTGATGAAATGGCTAATCTTTTTCTCTAGCACTACTCACATAATATTTAGTATCCGGTCAACATCCGGGATCTTTGCAACTTAAAACAGTGATAGGGAGAATCTTTCCTAACAGTTCTCCAAAGGTGGAGACAATTATGTACGAAGTGTCCTCATAAGCTACCAAAGTCTGAGAGACTCGATATTTTCTTGGACAATCTTGTCCCAGAATTTAGATACCAAGTACAATTGCAAGGTCCTCTTACTTTTGATAGTATGATCAAACAAGCAGTGCGAATAGAGGCCTTTATGATCAAGAAGGGAGAATTAACTTTGAATAAGGACAATAAACAAGGATTATCCACAAACAAGGATAAAGGAAAGACTACCAATAAGAACAAAGATGTAGTAAATGATGGAGTGGTGGATAATGTTATTGTGAAGTTTTTAAAGCCTACTTTTAATCTTACTTCCAGTATACAAGTGGCTAAGGCTATCAAAAAGACCACAATGGATAATCAGCAAACTTCAAGATTTGCTAGGAAAAAACCTTGGGCCTCTTGACCTAGGCATGATTTCACCTCTTTGGGAGAGCCTCTTGATATGGTCTATAAAACTCTTATAGAGAATCAGGTTCTTACTCCTTTGGAAAAATGTACTTATGACCCACAACCACAACCTCATTGGTGGAATGATAATGCTTACTGTGACTATCACCAGAACATTGGTCATAAGACTTCTACTTGTCTCCAACTAAAGCATAAAGTTCAAGATCTCATTGACAATGGTGACATCCTTATGGAGAACCATAATAAGAATTCAGACCATCAAGCTTTTAAGGATCCCTTCCATCCTCATGAGAAGGGTGAGTCTTCAAATGCCAAGAATACCAATGCTAAAGTCAATTACACGTACACTAATAATGAAAATGTTATTGGTATGATCGAACCTGTTGAGATAGAGTATTGTGATGTGATCACTTCTAAAGGGAGTGATGATGCTCCCAAAGCTAAGACTCCTTTTATCTTGCATAGTTCTACATCTCGTTCATCTGACTCTGAACAATCTCAAGACTATGCTAATGTTGTCACTCGATCATGAGGAAGAGTTGTTTTGAAAGGTCCCGATGCTTCCACGTCTGCTCCAAAGAAAACTATGGATAAGAGACCCGATACTTCCACATCTTCTCCAAAGCAAATTGTGGATAAGACTGTTGTTGGCCCGACCAACAAAAACATGAAATCTATTCCTATAGCTAGCTCAGCTAGTTATAGCATCTTAGATCAACTTTAGTGAACCAATGCTTAGATTACCATTTTTGAGTTGTTGAAGATCTCGCCTGCTCATAGGAAGATTTTAGATAAGGCCCTTGCAGAGGAAAATGTTCCCAAGGATCTTGATCTCAACTAGTTCCAATCTATGGTGGGTCATTTGACTTCACCTCACTATCTATCCTTCTCTGAAGAAGATGATCACTCTTTGAGTCACCCATATAACACTCCCTTTCATATAGAGGTCATGATAGGTCCTAAGCATGTCCGCCAAGTGCTCATAGACAATGGTGCTGGTCTTAATACCTATTCTACTAAAGTTCTCACTTATCTAGGTTATGATGAGAATTGTATAGACCCTCAAAAAAAGATCACCATCAAAGCTTATGATGAGGAAGAATGCAAGTCCCAAGGATTAGTTGTGCTACCTATCCACGTAGGTCCTATTGAGAGAGATGTTACTTTCCAAGTGTTTAATATTCCTCTTGCCTACAATATCTTGTTGGGTAGGCCTTGGATTCATGAGATGCAGGATGTTCCATCTATGTATCATCAATGCATTAAGTTCCCATTCCATGGGGTGGAAGTCACTATACCTACAAATACCAATTTCTCTTGCAAGACTCTTGCGCAAATCGTAGATAGCTTTGTTCCAGCAAATAGAGAATCCACTGAGTTTTATGATGCTAAGCTGAAAGAAATGGAACAAACTTTGAGACTTAAGGATATAGGCATGGGAGAATACCAAATGGAACCTGTGTTGTCACTGGCTACTCTACCTCTATCTCCACACTCTTATGGGAGACCTTTTGAGGACAACAAACTTTCTAACACTCCTCCTCAAATAGTTTATGATGGCACCTTTGTAAGGGCCTCTATGCCTTTAGAAGATGAGGATGAAGAGAGAGCTATCAGAGCATGGATCTATAAAGGAAAAGAAATAGCTAAAACAACCACCCCACCTCCAAATTTAGAGAAAGAACCATACAATGTGGCCTTCAAGATCATAAAGTGCTTCAGTTATAAGGGGAGTGGTCCTATAGAGAAAATGATAATGGCTTACTAAAACCCATTGAAGCTATAGGCCGCCACATAAAAGATACTAGTAGCTTGGGCTTCAAAAAGACTCCATTTCATTTGGGGACCAAGAAATTTGTGTCAGCTCTTGAGCCTGAACTTGAACAAGAAATTGAAGATGCCACTCTAGAAGTGAACCTAGAGGATAGCTCTGATGAAGATATATTTCCATATCCTATTCCTCTAGATCTTGCAACACTTTTTGCTAAACCTAATGAGCCTATCGTACCTGTTCATATGGTAGAGATAGACACTGATACTAATAATGACTCTGATAAAACTTCTTCGGTGTATTAATTCACATATGAGGAATGGAAAGCAACACTAAATGATGATCCTAATTTTCAAGGTGAACAATATAGGCCACCACATTTTCAAAAGTATTTTGAACAAGAACAACTTCAACAAGTTATTAATGCCATAAGGGATAATAATGAGTCTGATGATGCTGCTAATGAAATTCCCACATCAAGTACTGACTCACATGAATATGAGTTTGACTCTTTATCTGATGCTACTTATGATGTAGACATAGATACTATTCATGTGTATGAAAGACTCCTCGAAGTAGGTGAAGGGTCTAGCACTAGGCCTCACAAATTAGACACCACTAATGTTAACATGTCCTCTACTTTCGACATAAGGTCTTATAGGGATTTGAATGATCCTTTTGATGAGATCACTCTAGGTCTTGACTCGTCAGCACTTTTGAGGGATATATCGTGAATGTAGTTGAACTAGTCACTACTTCCCTTTCACTTCGTCGTCCTGATCTGATAAACTGGAACTCCCTTTTTGAATTCGATGAAGTCCTAACATTGTAGAATGATTATGATCTAGCCTGTTACCTATATGCTATTGAACCTATGATGTCCTCCACTAGCAAAAGTAGTGTCAACATGACAGAGGCGGATATCAAGTATCTTAGTCAAAAAATCAAAAGAAGAAAAAATAGATGCTCTGATGGTGAAAACCACTTTGTGGTAGTATCAGAGCCAAAAATAGTAAAAATAAAAGACATATCCGAGGGTGAAAACCTCTCTAAGGCACCCAAGGATGAGATACTTGATACGCTTTTGAGCCACTTTCAAGAGAGGTCATCAGCATTGATTGAACTGACATAGCTGGTCAATTTGGGTACAGAGGCTACTCCATAGATTATTCATTTAGCACAATCATTGTCTGCTAAAGAAAAAGAAGAGTTCATGAGCTTCTTTTAGAGAAAGAAAATGAACTTTTCACGGACCTACTCTAACATGCCTGGATTAGACCCAAATCTAATCATGCATCATTTGTCCATTTCACTAGGTATTAAACTTGTTAAACAAAAGCTGTGAAAAATGCATCCACACATAGCGCTTTTGGTTAAAGCAAAAATAGAAAAGCTTCTTAAGGCTGGTTTCATAAGAACTATTGATTATGAAAAATGGATTTCAAACATTTTTCTAGTCACTAAACATGATAAATCCATTCGTGTATGTACAGACTTTAGAGATTTAAATAAGGCATGTCCAAAAGATGACTTCCCACTGCCTAATATTGATATGATAGTTGACATGACAGCAGGATATGAGATGTATTCCTTGATGGATGGATTTTTTGGATATAATCAAATAAAAATTGTGCTAGAAGATCAAGAAAAGACCACTTTTACATGTGCTTGGGGCACCTTTTGCTGGAATGTCATGCCTTTTGGGCTTAAAAATGCTGGAGCAACATATCAAAGAGTTGTTACTATTATTTTCCATGATATGATGCATAAAATGATGGAGGATTATGTGGATGATACTTTAGCCAAAATCATACAATGAAGAACTCATCTCACAAATTTGGGTCCCATCCTTGATTGCATGGAACAATTTAGTCTCAGACTTAATCCAAAGAAATGTGCTTTTGGTGTTGCTCCTAGGAAACTCTTGCTTTATATCATCTCAGCCAAAGGCATAGAAGTGGATCCTAAAAAGGTGCAAGCTATTATGGACATCCACCCAAGAATATTAGTCAAATGAGAGGATTATAAGGAAGGATACAATCTATCTGACATTTTATTTCACAGTTGGCCGATAAGTCACAACCATTTACTAAAACTTTGCATAAGAATGTGACTTATGAATAGAATAAGGAATGTGATAGGGGACTCACTCAAATAAAATAGTATCTTGCTAATCCACCAATTTTGATGCCTCCTATTCATGGGAAGCTAATTATACTATACATATCTACAACAAACACATCCTTGGGTACTCTCCTAGCTCAAGAAGATCAGAACAATAAAGAGAGAGCCATATACTATATCAGCAGAATGTCGGTTTCCTATGAAATGAATTATTCTGTCATTGAGAAGTCATTTTTAGCAGTGGTATTTGCTTCTTAGAAATTGTGGCATTATATGCTAGCTCACACCACAAAGCTTATTGCAAAAATTGATTTACTGAAGTACTTGTTGGGCAAGGCTTCCCTCACGGGTAAATTAGCGAAATGGGTAATGATACTTAGTGAATTTGATATTGAGTATGTGGAAAGAAAAGCTATTAAGGGACAAGAAATTGTTGATCAGTTGGCAAAAGCTCCTTTGAAAGATCACTAGCCTTTGAGTATTGAATTCCCAGATGAATCCATCATGCTTCTCACACATCAATCTTGGAGCATGTTCTTTGATGGATCATTCACTCAGCAAGGATCCAGTGTAGGCATTCTGTTTGTTACACCTCAAAGATACTCATTGCCAAAAGCATATAAAATGTTGTTTCCCTGCACAAACAACATAGCTAAATATGAAGCTCTCATTAATGGAATGAAGATAGCCCTTAAATGGTGTGTAGATGAGCTCAAGGTCTTTGGAGACTTGCAGTTAATCATCAATCAAGTCAACGATGTCTACCAAAAAAAAGATGACAAGCTAATACCTTACAAAAGAATGGTGGATGATCTCAAACAATACTTTGCACACATTTCTTTCCAGCAAATTCTAAGGGTAGACAATAAAGTAGTTGATGCAATGGCCACTCTTGCTTCAATGTTACAAATGCCAAAAAATGACTTCGGACACGAATTCCTGGTGGAGGCATTACACTACCGTACCTATGATAATCCTGAATCTAGGATGATCTGTTCAGTCATTGGACATGATTCATCCCACTATCACCATATCTTTTCCTACCTTCATGACTAGATCATTCTGGACACCTATACCTAGAATGAAAAGTGTCACCTAGTTTGTACTACTTCACGCTATGTCCTTATAGAAAATGACTTGTATAGATGGGGTCTAGATGGTACCCTCCTTAGGTGCTTAGAATCTAATGAGTCCAAACATGTGCTAGCTAAGGTACACAAAGGTATCTATGGGTCTCATTCTAGTGGTTTGACGTTAGCCCAGAAACTTATTAGAGTTGGTTATTACTTGCCAGACATGGAAAAAGAAGCTATTCAATATGCTAAGACTTGCAAAAAATGCCAATTTCATAGAAATTTGATTCATGCTCCTGCTAATGAGCTTAGTCCTCTCATCAGTTTCTGTTCATTTCAGCAATGGGCCTTTGATTTGGTCAGTCAGATACATCCTTCCTCTTCAAGAGGGCACAAGTTAATCATCACAACTATTGATTACTTTACCAAGTGGGTTGAGGCAGTGCCTCTAGCTGTAGCTGGTGTCAAGACCATTTCTATGTTCATACTGAACTATATCATTTGTAGATATGGTATACCCTCATCTATTATCACTGACAATGGGGGACAATTCAAAAATAAGGACATGAAAGACCTATGCACTAAATTCAAAATTATTCAGCATTGGTCATCCATCTATTATCATCAGGGTAATGGACAAGCAGAGGCTTCTAATAAGACAATTCTAAAAATCTTGCACCGAATAGTTCATAAATCTGGTAGAGATTGGCATCTCCAGATTAATCCAGCTTTGTGGGCCTATAGAACAAGTATCCGAACACCAACAGGGGCCACTCCCTTCACCTTGGTTTATGGAGTAGAGGTAGTATTACCTATTGAGGTCAAGATTCTGACATTGTGAATCTCTCTGAAGGGGCCTCATCACTGATGAAGAAAACATAATATCTTGGCTTCAAGAGCTTGAGTTACTTGATGAATGTCAAAAGGTGGCGTTCGATCATCTAAGAGCATACCAAAAGAGGATGTCTAAAGCTTATAATAATAAATTCAGACAAAGAGAATTCCAAGTGGGTGATCTTGTCCTGAGAGAGAACCCCAAGAATTAGCAGCCGCGAGTCCAGGAAGGGAAATTTGAATCAAAGTGGCTTGGTTTGTATGTCATTACTGTAGCATTTGGGTCTGGCGCTTATCAAATCTCCACCACTGAAGGAGAGTAACTCAAAGAGCCTATCAACGCTCTTCATCTGAAGAAATTCTACAGGTGTCATGGTAGCAAAAATAGAATCTCTGCCAACATGGTGAAAGCTTGGTAAATAGGTGCCTCTTATTTCTTGAAGCTACATCTCATCTCAGCATCACTTGGCTTTTAGATTCCCACTTTAGTTTTCTTTCCTGCTTTCATTTGTTTCCTGCTTCTAGTTCACTTCCTGCTTTAGTTTTCTAGCTCATGCGCTTTCCTTCAGTTGTCTTCAAGATTTTCCTCAACTCTTCATGGATTGGAACTAGTTCACACTTGGGGGCATTTTCTTGGTCTAGGGCACATTGTCCTATCACTTTCAAAAAATAAATTTGTGCATCGGTCACCAGCGGTTCTCGCTGTGTCTGCCTGCTAATGCCTAGCTACTTTTGATATTTCTCTCCTTGAGGATCTCTCGTGTATCGGTCGCCAGTGGTTCTCACCGTGCCTACCTACTAATACTTAGCTCTCATTCAAACCTCTCTTTTTTAGGATCTCCTCCTTACATCAGTCACCAGTGGTTCTCACTGTGTCTACTTGTTGATGTTTCGCTAGTGTTTTATTCTTTCTAGTGTTTTATTCTCTCTTTTGAGAATCTTCCTTGTATCGGTCAC
Source organism: Chamaecyparis obtusa (assembly GCA_027943335.1). Taxonomy (NCBI): domain Eukaryota; kingdom Viridiplantae; phylum Streptophyta; class Pinopsida; order Cupressales; family Cupressaceae; genus Chamaecyparis; species Chamaecyparis obtusa. The sequence goes on from BSBK01007315.1 coordinate 377,101, forward strand.
GAGTGGTTCTCACTGCATTCACCTGCTGATACTTGGTTCACACTCTAATATCTTCTTGAGACTTCATCTCTTGCGATGGTCACTAGTGGTTCCCATTGCATCTGCTTGGTGTTGCTATCCCGTCGAGACTTCAAACATTGTACGCTTCCAATTCGACTTCAATCTACTTGAACACACACGTAAACTGAAACTAAAAAATGATTTTGTGTTCCTTTGAAGCATGTTGAGCTCTTCCTTTTCTTGTTTGTTTGTTTTCTTTATCATTTCTCCTCGAGTGAATCTAAGACATCTTTCTTGATTGGGAAACGTAAAGACTAGGGGCATGATCTTTTCTTGCCTTTTTTCTTGCTGGTTTAGTTCCAATGATCCAATGAATTCATATAAGAGGGATGTCCATCTGTAAGAGCCTTCATCTCATATTGGATGGCCATGCATACCTCAACTCCCTTTATATGGATGCTTTGGTGAGGTTGGTTCTTCTCCTTGTCTATTTTGAGTGACTTCTTTCTGCTACAAGTAAAATTGCTAACGCTTGTCCTGCTAAGTGAACGTAAGGGTCATTGCAACCACTCTTTGGAAAAAGAAGGAACTCTCATGTGTTTGGTGTGTCTATTTGCAAGCAACATTCAGGTCATTCTAGAAATTATGCTTTGATGCTTATGTTAACTTGCTAAATCAAAAGGAATAGGTGTTTAGGTCATTTTGGCTTCTTGTGCCTTAATGCTTACATCTCATTTCGACAAACCTAGGACTTATGTCATATTCATATTCTCATGATTTCAATGTTAGTGAGGATTGTATGACATCTTGTGATCATCCCATGCTTAAATGAACTCGATGATGATAAATACAATGAGTCCAACAACCAAGTCCTAGGGTTTCCATTTTCATTCTAGGCTTGCATGTTCACGCTAAGCTTGCATTTGAGACGATATGTTGGTACTCTCTTGATTTCTTATCTCTTCATCAAAGGTTCTCATCTTTTATCTTGGGTTCATCTTGGCTGCACAAGTATTGCACCCTTGGCCAAATCAACTACTTAGAATCTATTTTTAGGATTGAAATCAAAATCTAACATCTCTAGATAGCTCGAAATCATGTTTTAAATTTTGGGACCCTTTTGGGATTAGATGCTTGTGCAGTCAGTCTTCTGGCATCATTTTCCTGCTAGACCCTCATCTTTGCATCATGTTATCAAGACCTTCGCTCTTTTCATCAAAGTCAACTCTAGTCAAATATGGTCAACCATGGTCAAACTTGGTCAACAAGACCTCTGCTTTGCTCTGATTTACTTCTGTAGCTTCTTGAATCTAGTCTAATTGCTTCTGCTCTACAACCTCTTATTGTCAATCATCCCTCTTATGTCATCTTTCGATTTCGCTCCTAAGGGGGCAGGATGATTGCATCATTTGAATCTTGTCAAATCAATTCTCGAATCAGTCTAATCTGAATCATCAATTCTCATTGCTAGGGGCATCTCGATGCATCACATCTTGCTATCTGGTCATCTATCTTTTAGGTATTTGAGCAACCTAACTCGGATCCTCGGGAATCAAGCTTCATTCTGGAGATGGTTCTCAAAATATTTTAAGTATTGGGGCAATCTAACCTTAATTCCTAGGATTCAAGCTTCGCTCTGGAGATGGTTCTTGAAATCTTTTAAGTATTGGGGCAATCTAACCTTAATTCTTGGGATTCAAGCTTTGTTCTAGAGATGACTCTCAAAATATCTCTTAGATCATTATCTGGGCAATCTAACCCAAGTCTCGGAAGGCTAAGCTTCGTATTGGGGCAATCTAACCCTGATTCTGGAGATATTCCTAAGTTTGCATCTGAATCTCATTCTGGGCATTGGGGCAACCTAACCTTGATTCTCGTCTTCTCTCAAGACCGTTGTCTTCGCAATCTAACTTAGACTTTGGAAAATCATGCTTTGATCTATTTGGTGTCTTGGCAACCTAACCTAGACTTCTAAATTTCTTGTCATTTATCACTTCAGACTATTCTTTGAATCAATGTGTTGTTCACACATCAATTCAAAGAGGGGAAAATGTAATACCCTGAAATTGGCACCTAATAAATTCGATTAATTTTGGTGCATTTTCATCAATTTTGCATCTCCAATGTCCTAGTTTCCTAGGTAATTTTCTCTCTCCTACTTGACTTAATTCGACTTGATGTCAATTGCAAAGACGCTAAATTGCATTAATCAAATATTAAAATTAATTCCTAAGGTTTTTAACTTTTATTAGCTAAATTACCCCTATGATAAATTAATTTAATCCTAAAGTCCTAAGTACTCAGAATTAAATTAAACCCACCCCATTTGGCTAATATACATGAAAAGGAATTAATAATTACTTGTTATTTGAATGGACACCCATTTTTGAATTAACAATTCATAATATTCGAAAGGTCACACTGTGTGGCATTTTCCATTCTTTTAATAAATAATTTATGCATTTTTGTCTCAAATGGGAATGAAGGGTCAGGAGTTTCAAATCAAGAACCCCTTCATTCTCTTCCCAGGCTTTTCTATTTAATGAGCCTTGTTTCTTCATTCAAAGGGAGCAATTTTGAGAGTAATTAAACTATAGCATTTTTGTGCCTCAATTTCATTAATTCAAAGCTTTTATTGCATATTAATGTAATTTTCATTTAGTTTAATATTGCATATTCATCATATTTAGTTTTCTTATTTGCTCATAGCTTGATCTAATTTCTATTTCAAGTTCTTTAGAATAATTTGCACTTCATATTTCTTTCAAAGCTATTTTAGATTAATATCATATTTTCTTCAAAGCATGTTAGATTAAATTGCACTCATTCTAGTTTAATTTCAGCTTGCTTATCTTTATAGCTCTTGAAAATCCTCCATTGTAGTACTAGTCTTATGGTTGTTGGCTCTCATTCTAAGAGTAATTAAACACACCATCTACATAGGAGGCAAGAGGTCGCTTCACCACAGATTTTGAATTGATTAATTCATACTCTCTCTCATAATTCGATCATGTGAGTAATGACTATGTTGCATGTGTAGTTGGATTAGAGGTCCACATTCGAATATATAGAGGCATTGTTAATGTTATTACTTTTCCTCATGTTTCATTTTTGTGAAAATGTTTCTTCTCACTATCTTCTTTTTCAATTCCTATATTTGTAGCTTTTTAGATCATTAACTTGAGCATTACATGTCTTTGTTCAAAGTTTATTATAACACTATATTATATCTTATTCTTATTACAATCTTCTTTGTTGTGGGGCAGGAGGTCAATCTTCATTGTCTTCATTGTGGGGGACAGTGAAGATTTCTTTGACAAATAGTAGGTCTTCTTTAGTATCTTATAATAACATGCTAAATTGATAAAGGTGTTATGGGCATTTAATCTGCAATTACTAATAGATTAAGCATATTATTACTATGCTTAATGTTTCATTTAAATGCATTTAACACAAAAAACAAATTTACAAAATTGAACCAATGACAATTTTACAACAAAGATGTGTTGAGGAGTTTGCTCCTTGTTTAATGTTAACTGTTCCTACACAATCCACTAATACAACAGTGAAATGCTATGTGTAAGGGATGGTTGATAGTGTTACTTGAGGTAAGGGGGATTGTGAAAGACTTGTTATCATTGTATTGTATATTTCCAATATGTTTGGATGTAGGGCAGACTAGGAGAATGAAGGATCACTCACTGATTGCATGATAACCCAGTTTTGAAGGGTCACTGGTTGAGGGGACAGTCAAGGTTTGGATGATTGGGCCATTGGAGGACCCTATTTCTTTTTATTAATTTCTATTCAAATTGGATACATGGATTTGTTGTGAATTATCAACCGTTATGTATCCTACAATTGCATCCATAAATCTACATATACTTCTCTAGGGTTAGAAGCCACTTAGAGATCAAAATAGAGAAACTAAATCAAAATTGTTCTTTGTCCTATTTCCTTTTAACAAAGTCTCAACTATCAATGATACAATAAATTTGATGCCCTAAGCTATCAATATAAATGACACCTAGCTAAAAGCTCATCAGCTGTCCATTTGATAACCACAGTCAACATTTCAAAAAAATGGATATCCTTTAGCAAAAGAACCAATAACATCAAATAATATAGTTAAAACATGGGCTAGGAAATGACACCAATAGAATGCAGTCATTTCAGTGAGCATCTCAGCAATATACAATGGCATCATTAAATGTGCTAGTAATATCAACAAACGTGAATCCAAACATTTGAAAACCAATGGCATGTTTACAACAAAGGTCTAATAGAACTCCCAACAATTCTTAAACATACTTTATCTGATATGATGAATTCTTAAATAATTAAGGTTGGAGTAGACATAGTTATCACACATTTTTTTGTGTGGTACAAGGAAGATTTGGCTAGGTCAAATCTTCCTTCATACTAGCAGTCTACAGAACTAGACCTTTATTAACAATTGATCATATTAGATAACTAGTATGTTTAAGAATTATTGGGACTGGTCCTTTGGTGTGTATTAAATAGAATAGAATTTTCAGCATATTATTATCATTCTATCTCTTTGTTGTAAACATGCCATTGGTTTAGTTTTGTAACTTCACCATTGTATGAGTGGATTGTGTAGGAATAGTTAAAATTTAACAAGGAGAAACTCCTCAACACATCTTGGAAACCATTGAATTCAATAATAAATGAAACCTAACACCAACACTATTCCTTCCATTCACTTCTACCAAGAATAAAGCATTTAATCCATTCAACATTACATATAATCATTAGACAGTTACATTTCCTGACTATGTAGAGGAACAATCACAACCAAAATGATCAAAAATAATTTCACCCTTGCACAAGCTATTCCAATCTTCAAGTAAAATGAGAAATATGCTATATCAAATCATTCATATTCATAGTAACCATTCAAAGGATAATTTTTTCAATGAACCCTTTGACTGTACCCCTGAGACAGAGAAAAGAAACCTCAAAATAGAGAAAGGAAACTTAGTAAAACTAGTCTATGCCACTGTTTGTGAGGGTAAAGTCATGATAATTGCCTCTCAAACCTCTCCAAACATGTAAGATTGTCTTCAAATACTTTATTGATCTCTTCTAAATATTAACCAAATCAAACCTACATTTGAATCCACACATAATAACCCCAAAATAAAGGGTTTTGTATCCTTTAATGAATCCCAATCACTGGTAATGCATGGATAGTCAAACCAGTAGTCTCCAAAGCATTCAATAAGTGACTAGATTGTATTTAATACATGCCAAAGGACAAGTTGTATGAAATTGTCAATCACATAGCATTTCACTGTTGTATGAGTGGATTTTGTAGGAACAGTTAACATTAAACAAGGATAAAAATCCTCAACACATCTTGCAAACCATTGAATTAAATATTAAATGAAACCTAACACCAACACTATTCCTTCGATTCACTTCTACCAAGAATAAAGCATTTAATCCATTCAACATTACATATAATCATTAGATAGTTACATTTCCTGACTGTGTAGAGGAACAGTCACAACCAAAACCATCCAAACATTTGAAAATAGTGAATCAATATCCTTGAGCACAAGCACCAATAACATCAAATAATGGAGATAAAGCATGGCCTAGGGAATGACACTAGTAGAATGTGGTCATTTCAAAGAGCATTCATGATCAAATAAAATGTAATGCATTTGAAATTTACGGTTGAATATGATGCCAGATACTCAAAAGATGAAGAAATCAAATACCTTCTCATGCGCTCAGCTTTCACTCCTTTTCTCTCACTCCTCTATCCAATCGAAATAAAAATGATGAGGCCGTTTCACTTTTTTTTTTCATAGCAAAATCTTCCTTGTAACACACCGCAAAGAACATGGCATTGGTTTAGTTTTGTAAATTTGTTTTTTGTGTAATTAATAATTAGTAGATTAAATGTAGATAACACCTTTATCAATTTAATTAGCATGTTATTATCATATCAGATAAAGTATGTTTAAGAATTGTTGGGACTGGTCCTTTTGTGTGTATTAAATAGAATAGAATTTTCAGCATGTTATTATTATTCTATTTTTTTGTTCTAAACATGCCATTGGTTCAGTTTTGTCGATTTGTTTTTTGTGTTAAATGCATTTTTCATGAGGAGGGGTCTTCTTCTGAGGATATTGATGAAGATTGTGCACCTCAAAAACTAATTCATAAGGTACCAATCATGTTTCTTATTCGCTTATATTTTTGGATTGGTAAATATCCTTATAAGTTTCATGTCCTTTCTTTTGATTACTATGGATGAGATATATATCTTACATTTAACATTCAACTTCTTTACATTTTAGAGCATGTAGTGTGTTTTTTGAGGATTTTACTAAATCAAATTTTAACATAAACCAAAAACACCAAACTGATATCTTGCCCTTTCAACTTGACAAAATATTTGCATTTGACCAATAATTGCAAGCAATTGAATGATAAATCCACATACCTGTATCTTTGTAAAATACTTGGAACATCAAAAAGATAGCTAAGTGGTTGCCACCATGATTTTTATCTACTGAATATGGGAAAACAAAGCACCAAAAAGAATCGAATAGAAAAAATGATTGGTCATTTCAGAGAGCATTCATGATCAAATACAATGCAATGCCTTCTCTCGTGCTCAATCAACTTTCACCCGCTCATTTTCTCCCACTCCTTTTCTCTACAATCAAAATAAAAATGATTTGGCCATTTAAAAATAGTGAATCAATATCCTTGAGCACAAGCACCAATAACATCAACTATTTTGATCTGTGGGTACCCTAATGTTGGCAAGAGTTCTTTTATTAATAAGATTACTCTGCAAGCTTGAAGAAGCGGTATATTTTGGCAAATGAAGAGTGGAAAGATGATGATATTCCTGAGATCATGGATGGACACAATGTTGCAGACAATGGGAAGACATCTTTCTAGCCTGGCCCTAGATCCTTTGACAATTGGGGTAGGATCCAGACCCAAGCTAAAAAGATGTCTTCCTTTCTGTTGTGAAATATAGGCTTTGTTGCTGCAACAACTACAGACTGTGATGTAGATATCACAATAGCTGAGAAACATAAATGTAGACATCATGGTCACAATTTTTTGGAGACACAACATAATTGAGTGGTATTCCCAGATGATGTAAAGAAACCATTTCTTTGCATCATTTGGGAATACCACTCAATTATGTTGTGTCTCCAAAAAATTATGACCATGATGCCTACATTTATGTTTCTCAGCTATTGTGTCCAAGGACCCCTTATGACCCTTGACGATGCTTTATGATCCCTAAGAATACATCTTAGAGGTCTTAAAATATCATTAAGGGTCATAAGAGGCTCCTAGGAGGGGCCAGATGAGCTTCCACCTTCACATGGTTGGCATTGTTAATTAGAGAATGTTAAACTATTCTCGAAACAAAGAGAAGCTCAATAATTTAAGGTCTTAGTCCATGGAGATGCTGAAAAAATGACAGGAATCAATGATGGAGATTTTTTAGATTCTGAGAAGACATATATGGAGTGGAGACCAGATTTAGTACTAGTGCAAAGATGATGATTCAGTAACCTACATCTATAAAACCTTCACAATTATCCCTTCTTTGGCCTCCACTCATTCCTCTTCTCAAAAATGGTTATCTAGAAACTTTAGATACTATTTCTCATCCATGCATGAAATGTGCTAGTGATCGTATAAAATTACTTTAGGCCTCTAGTATTGATGAGCTGCATAAGTGTAAAATGTTTTTATGAGACTGGGATCAATTATATTGGATATTGTGCAGTGTAGATAGATGCAAGGCGGTGATTATTCTCGACGATTGATAGGAATAAGTCTTCCAAGCCTTACCCAGTAGCTAGGATTAAAGATAACACATCTCAAGAGACCATCATAGTTGGTCTCTTTCTTTGGTCTATATTATTGACAAAATGTTTTACCTTTCATTAGCTCATCAAATTTGGGGATTTGAAAGAATTTGATAGAATATTTTCATGTATAACGTACATTATTTAAGTTTTATGCTGAATGAATTTATATACTTCATGCACTTGTATACTACGAGGATAGCCATAAAGAAGCATCCCCACCCATGGCTTGAGTAATGTAGGCCATGGGAGGAGATGCTTCTTTATCGTCATCCTCATAGTCTACAAGTGCACGAAGTAGATAAATTCATGCAATGTCAACTTAAATAATATAAATTGTCATGAAAATATTCTATTAAATTCTTTCAAATCCCTGCATTTGATGAGCTAATTAAAGGTAAAACATTCTATTAATAATATAGACTGAAGAAAGAGACAACCTATGATGGTCTCTTGAGCTTGTTGGGGGTTCCCTTTGATCTTTGACTTGTAGATTTATACTTTGCTGGATAACCTTAATAAAACTTTGACTCTATCACCACTCCAAAGTCTACAAGGAAGAGGGCCAATTAACAAGGATCAAAAGAGATCCTCCTAAACTTTGAGCCTTAATGCTCAGGTGGGTGTACCCTTGATTCACTTCTTCAAAGGAATCACAAAATAATATACAACTATACCCCTTACTAATTGATTGAAGATTTTATCATTTGAATGTGTTTGTGTGATTGATGATGATGGACTACCTCTAGAGAAGGGATCAGTGCCTTAACCAGGGCAAAGAGTCACTTGATAACATATATCAACTAAACCTTAACTCAAACACACATGAACTCAAAGTAAGTGCTTTGCCTATTACTCCCCTCACTCCCAAACATGATCATCAAATTCCAATCTAATAATGAACTCACTAAAATCACCCTAAAGGCTTTAATCCTAACTTTGTTAGAAAATCTAAGCTGATCTCACAATACTCTTTGTTTACCATATGCTAATCCACTTTGTGACCTTAACATATATGAATCCATAATCAAAAAAAGAAGACAATCAAAGTTTTGAGATAGGAATTCAAGTGTATTCTCATTAATTTTTAGAATTAATACATTACCAAGACAACAAAATGCCAAAGAAACAGACCCAAGATCTAGGCTCTCCTTACTCAGTATAATACCATCAACAACAACTAGGGACCAAAAGTTTTGGAACCCACACTAAGTCAAAAATCCTACAATATATACCACCACTAGTCACCTTGGAATCCTCAAAGAGGATGCATCAAGCTTCAGGTGACTAGGGTTAGGGTTTCAACCACTGAACCCACTGAAAATGGTCATAAAATAAATGTAGGGGAAGAAAACCAGTCAAACATGCCTGAGGAAGATTTGCACTCATGATAGATCTCTAGGAAAGTACTGCAAATCATGAAAATTCAAATTTGTCAACCCTGTTTGGCCACCTGCAACATGCCTCAAGCATAAAACCACATGGTACAAACCCCTGTAGATGATCATGGAACACCCTGGACCACACTACAATAGCAAGTGCCACCAAAAAAATCAAATCCAGTCGTGAAAGAATTCAATTTTAGTCCTTCTGGTTGTAGGAAACCCTTCAAAAATTCAAATTTGAAATCAAACAGCTACTTTATAGCACCTGCAGTAAATTGGTGACCCATATTTAAATCTAGATCAACTTTAAGTCATGGCTGTCTGATTCCTCCCTTTCACGATCTTTAAGTCTTTAACCCAACCAGATACCCCAGGTTTACCTCTAGCAACCACACGACAAGGCTTTTTCTTATTCGCGAGATGAAACATTATCTCACCACTTAACCCCGCGAACTAGTGACTGTAGGAAAATAAACTTATCCTGGTTACATTTGGAGAATTGGTGACAAAAGGTTTTTTACCAGTTCACAAAACATATTAAATCATTGCTAAAATACTTAGCGATCATGCGACCTTCCTTCGCTAAATCACTAATCATTTTGGATCACCACCATTTTGTTACATGAATGAGCAAAAATCATTGAGATTTATCAGCCCACCAACCTCTTTATTAGAACCACTAAGACCTTTGATAACCCCGGGCCCACTTGAAAACTTTCCACATGTCACCACATCATTCGCTATAATCGCTCAGTCATCACTGACAAAGAACCCATTGCAAATCTTCCCCCTTTAGTGAAGATCGATGGCTGTCACCACACCACTAACTTATCCATCATGCAACTTCCATCAATGGTATCATGACAACCGTTAGATCCTGCAGTGTATTAACTCCTTTGAGACTAGCAGACCCACTGACAAGTCAAACTCAGCACACCTAGACCAATGAGAACACACCCAAGTTAGCACCACCTACCAGAGGACCCACTAAGAACATTATACCACCTGGAAAATTGAACGGATGATGCATGATCTCAAAGGCTTGGAAGATTCCATGAGATCAAGCGCCCGCCATTGATTTTGAATCTTCTGATTGAGATACTGAGACCTGCCTGACAACACATCCAGCTCACATAATGTGGACCAATCACAGTTCACCAACTAAGTATATGTAGTAGTGGACCTGCTGAAAGAAAAGGTTATGTCACACAAAAGAATCAACGGTTGTCTCAAAATCTCATACATCTGACACACCCTTTGTGAAGACATGCCCACCGTCAATCCTTTGTAGATGTCAACACCCTCTGACACATTGGCAACCTAGGACCCACTAACAACTTCCAAATCATAAATAGGTGGACCAATGAGAGATTACCAATTGTGCACACCTGTCAAAAAGTCCCACTTCTTTGAAACATTGTGTCATCAGGAAAGATCAACGATTGGCGTAACATCTCAAGCTTTTGACATAGCCTATGAGAACTTACGCTAATTGTCAGATGGAGATGTTGTCAAAAGATCGGGCCTAGAAAATATTAAGCTGGAACATAGGAAAAATTAAACGCTGAGACTTAGGAAAATTAAAGGCCGTCGAGGGTACAAAACCTTTAGTCGCAAGATCGTGTAACATGAAAAAAGTTCATGCGATCATGCAACAAAAGGGGAAAACATTTAGCACATGTGAATTAGGACCTTAAGTGGCTAGAATAAAGGTAACTTAAAATTAGAATAGGGCTAGGGGTTTAACAAAGGGTTATCACACCAACAGCTACATTTTTTGAATATTCTGCTTAGGGCTTTAGCCAGAGACATGAAAAATGATACAGAGACCAAGGGAAAGAAAATGAAGCCATAAAATTTTTTGCACATGCTAATAGTGGCTCTGTCTAGGGATGTATGCCTCCTACATGCATAGCAAGGATCTAGAATCATTGGTTCAAAGTAGACCATCCCATTGGAAAACACTGACAACAGAGTGCAATAGGACCAAAACCCAACAGACCAGGACAAAATAGTGCAGGGGAAAGCAACTTATTTATAGAATTTACAAAATGTACAAACCTAACTACTATTCATGGAAAACAAAATATTTCAAAAGAAGTACCTCTTCAAGAATTGTCCATGAACAGGCAATTCTTGAATATCACCATTTAATTCCTTGACAATATATGAATCTTGGCCCCATTTCTCATGAATTATATATGGCCCTAGCTAGATGGGATCAAATTTACCATGTTTTCCCTTATCCTCCAGTCTAGCATTCCAAATTAACACCAAATCACCAGGTTCAAACTTCCTGTCAACAATCTTCTTGTCATACAAATTCTTAACCTGCAACTGCAATCTGGCATTTCTTGCAACTAACTCTCTTCTAGTCTCATCCAACCTAATGAAATCCTCAATTCTCAATTACATTTCATCATCTATGTCATCATCATATACCTGAACAAATTTATACATTTCCAACAAATTATTCTGAGGCATCCTTGCATGTATTCCATATACTAGGTCAAATGGTGCACAACCAATTTCCCTCTTCATAGTTACCCTATCAGCCCATAGAGCTAATGGTAGCTTTGAATTCCATGCTCTATTATTCCTTTCAAGAATCCTCCTAAGGATCTTAATCAAAATCTTATTAGTAGATTATGCCTGACCATTTCCTTGTGGATGATAAGGTGAGGAATTAGAAATTTGAATTCCTAAACCTTTGTAGAATTCCTTTTATTCATTAGACCTAAAGCACATTGCATTATCACTTACTATTCTCTCAAGGCAACCAAACCTTGTAACAATGTTATTCAATAGAAAATCAATTAACACCTTACTAGTTTCATTTCTTGTAGGTATAGCCTCTACCCACTTTGTAAAGTAATCAGTGGCAACTAAGATCCATGAGTGTCCTCCACTTGACTTGTTTGGTATCTCCCCTATAAAATCAATTCCCCATTGTTGGAAAGGAGCCTAAACTTCTACTAGTTTTAATGGCACATTACCTAAAAACTTTAAGCTTACCAGAGAACCTTTGACAAGCATCACACCTCCTTACCAAATATTCTGCATCCTTGAAGATTGTGGGCCACCAAAAACCCGCTCTCAAGATTTTATGAGTAGTTGTTTTACCCATATAATGTCCACCACAAACTCCCTCATGCATTTCTTTCAACAACTTGTTAGCCTAATCTTCATCAACACACTTCAATAGTATGCAATCTAAATTTTTTCAATACAACTTGCATTTCACAATTACATACTTGATGGCCTGTAATTTTAATGTCCTCTTCTGATTATCATTCATTCCTGCTGGACAACTCATATTTCTCAAATAGTAAATAATATCTTGATACCAGATAAAATCATCCATATCACATGTATAATCAATTTCAGAATGATTTACCTGATTTGCATCAAGATTGGATTGAGCCATTAGTCTTGCCAATCCTTGTCCTCTAACTAATTTAGTAATTTGGATGTCAAGGTTGAATTCTTGGATCCTATTGATCCATCTGCATCTTCTCCCAGACACCTCTTGCTGTGAAAAGATATCCTTCATAGCTACACTTGGCACAAAAGCAATCACAATTTCTCCCATCAAGTAACACCTAAAAGCCTTGATTGCCTTCATAAGTGCATATGCTTGTTTCTCATTGATGTCATACTTCAATTCAGCAGCCTATAAAGATTTGCTGAAAAATGCAATAGGCTGCTCAAAACCATCCTTATTCTTTTGTAACAACACTGTAGCAACAGTGTGAAAAGATGCAAAGTAAAAGATGTGCATTGGGACATTATAATTAGGTGCCTTAAGCACTGGTGCATCTTTGATAGCTTGCTTGATATTTTTGAAAGCATCATCAGGCTCACCCTCCTAGTTGATTGCAGATCCCTTCTTCAACATCTTAGAAATAGGTCTAGTGACCTCTACAAAATTTGTCACAAACCTCCTTAAGAAATTGACCTGACCAAAGCAGGACTGAATCCCCTTAACATTCTTTGGCTTTTGAAGTTTATCAATAGCTGCTACCCTCTTAAGGTCAATTCTAACTCCTTGCTTGCCAACCAAGTGGCCAAGCAACTTACCTTCAATGACACCAAATGCACATTTCCTTGGATTTAATGAAATACCATATTCCAAATCCCTCACAAATATTTTCTCTAAATGAGTACAATGGTCTTCTTCCTTCTTGGAATAGGTAGTTAAATCATCTTGATATACAACAAGAAAATCATTAATAAAATCTGAAAAGGCAACATCCATTGCCCTCTAAAAAGTAGCACCAGCATTTGTGAGGTGAAAAGGCATTCTCACATAAACATATGTCCCCCAAGGTGTAGTGAAAGCTATCTTGAATTATTCTGATTCTTTCACAATGACCTGATTGTAACTAGAGAAACCATCCATCATAGACATCAATTCTGATCTGGTTACCCTCTACAACATAGCTTCCATATTGGGCAGACAATAATTATCCTTTAATGAGCTGATGTTCAAATTCTTGAAGTCTACACAAAGCCTGATGTCACCATTCTTTTTTCTCATAGGAACAAGGTTTGAAACCCAAGAAGAGTGCCTTATAGGCTTGATAATTCTAGCATCTCTTAGCTTCATTAACTCTTCTTGCATCTTGGGTGCCAAAGTAAGATTGATAGGCCTTTATTTTTGCTTGAAGGGTTTAGCATCTTCTTTCAATGGAATAACATGCTGAAACAAATCTTCTCTATACACCTTTAGGTCATCATATGACAATGAAAAAACATGCTTGAATTTTCTTAACAATTCAATCAAAGATTTCTTTACCTTTTGAGATATATCTCTACCAATGTATACTTTCTTAGGTGCTTCATGTGTTCCAAGATTTATCTCCTCTAGATCAACATGATCTTCTCTTTTGATATTCTTTTGAACTCTATCCTGGTTATCAAAGATAGTCTCCAAAACAACAAGCCCCTTGGGCACCTTGTTAGTTCTAAGTTGAATGACCTCATTGCCAAAGACAACCTCTTTTCCTTCTACTAACTCAACCAAGGTTGAACAATCAAATTCCTGACCATGATAGTGATCTTCACAACTCATAAACTTCAAGATATCAGTATCATCATCAAAAACTTTCCAATTCTCAATATTGTTTGGTATACTAGGCCTAGCCTAAATTTCAACTTTAGAAATACCAGCAAATGTAATATTAGTGGGATTGATTGCTATATTGGCTAACAAGTCAGCCATCTTATTGTTACTCCTATCCTTCCACTCAATATTGAAGGCATTAAAATGCTCAATCAAATCCCAAACTGCATTCCTATATTGTTTCAATCTTTTGTTCTTGGAAGCATATACTGACCTGACTTGGGACACCACCAAAATCACCAACAACACTTAAGCACTTAATACCATGCTTTTATGCCAACCTCAATCCTAACAAAAATGCCTCATATTCTGCTATATTGTTGGTACAAAAGAAATTCAATGTGAAAGAAAACTTGTAGGTGTTTCCATCAGGAGAAATAAGTAAAATACCTGCTCCTGCTCCATCTTTGCAATTTGCACCATCAAAGTACATTACCCACAAATTACCCTTCATAGAATTAACACTTACCTCAATAGAGATAGGTGACAAAATAGGTTCCTTTTCAAGTTCAGGGATCTCTGCCCTAAAAGAATTAATATCAGTATATACAAAACATGTTGTTTCATTATCAATATTTCTCTCAATCATGTGGCATACTCTTGGCTCTCAATCAATCTTGACAAAATAATCATCAATCTTGAAAGTGGCATAGGAAAGATCACACTGTAAACTTCCACCCATGGCAGCACTCCACCTTCTAGATAACAGCATCCCATAATGAGGAGGGATGTCGACCACCAAAACACTCATTGTTAGCTCTTTCTCTGGATATGTTGCCAACCTATATGGCATTGCATTGATAGTCCCAATAACTGGTACCTCCCTTTGATCCATTGCACAACATCTGCCTTGAACTATATCAACTTTAAGGCCCAACTTCTCCATGATTTTAAAAGGCATAATAGTATTAGAAGCACCACTATCAATCATACAATTTCTTAGTTTCATTCCATTCACAAGAACACTCAAAAAGAATGGATCAATGTTTTCAAGGCTGGCATTGACATAACTATCCAAATATATAGGAGGAATTTGAGATACAATTCCCTGAGCAGCAACACCTTTAAAAGCTTTACCCTAAGATCCATTGCATGCAACATCATTATTATGAACATTATCTACCCATGCAATAGCTCTATCTTTGTGTTTAGGGATCCTCAACAATTCTGACAATGGAACTTTAACTGTGATTCGGGACAATACAGATAACATATCAATAGGAGCAGTGGAAGGAATCTCAATCTGCATTGCCCTATTATCCTTTTGCTTGTTTGATACATTAGATGTATTTTCCACCCTCATTTTTTCAATCTTATCCATTGTGTTAACTGGCTTCTCAATCTCATTAGAAAATCTTTCAACTCCAACTCCCCTAGGCTCACAATTCTTACCTTTTATGTTCTTGAATTTCACCATGTGATCACCTTTTGATTTGTTCTCATTAGGCTCTCTGGATTTGGTACTCTTTATAAACATTCCTGTAGCTTTCTCATTGTATTCCTTGCCACCATGCCTCTAGTTTGCACTTGGGCAATCATTTCTACAGTAATCCTATCCATCTCTTCTCTAGAAGGTGTTCTTAAATTTACTAGCTTAGAAGAAGAGTTCATGTTACATGTCTTCTTATCAATGTCTTCACTATCAGAAAAAACCTCTTGATGAAAAAGGGCCTGATTATGTCTCTTCACATTTACATCTGCTTCTTCATCAAAATCAAAATCATCTTCATATCCTAGATATTAAGTAGCCATGTTGCATCCAACATCATCTTGATCTTCCTCCTGATCTATCTCCTCACTGCCACAATCTTGATTTGCAACCATAGATTGTGCAACCACACAATGCTCTATAGAATGAGGGGACTGGCATGTAACACACCAAGGTATGTCCTCTATGACATTTATTGATGCTTTTTGTAGAGGGTCAGGGACACCTCTGTCATTTTTATTCCTTGCAGCAAGGACAATAGGCTTGCCATCCTTCCATTGGGTGTTGTAGGGGTAGTTCTGCAATCTATTCTGCTTGTTGAAATTGTTGTTGAACTAAAGCCTTTCATTAGTAGGAGCACTGGTGTTCCTATTTGCAGGTGCCTTCAAATCCTTCAATGCATTGAGCACCTTATCCAATTTATCTTCTTCTTGCTTCCTAGTTCCAACACTCTTATCATTTTCTTTTTTGTATTTCTTGTCCCCAAACAACTTAGGGTCATCTCTCTTCCCACCCAACTTCCCTAATATTTTCATATTATTCTCAATATTGACAACAATCCTAAAAGCATCTCTAAGAGTTCTTGGTTCTTTGTCCCTCAACAAGTATCCCATCTTTCCATCAAATGCATTGAAGTATGTAGTTAGACAAACATTGTCATCTAACCGAATAACTTGGAACAACTTATGCATACCCTTCTGAAATCTCATGTTGAACTCAACTGCAGACTCATTCTAATTTTTCCTTATGGTATTGAATTCATTCAACATGAAACTAGCATTAGCCCTGTCACCATATTGCTCTTTAAAACATCTCTCAAAAGAATCCCAAGTATCAATACATTTATCAAGAAGTCTCTTAAACCAATCTCTAGCATCCTCCATTAGAGATTGAACAAACAATTTCATGACTACATCCTCATGCTCTACCTCATAATCATTGAGCATATCAACAAATAACCTAAGATGCTCCTCACAACTAATAGCATTATTACCAGCAAACTTAGGTACCTTATCTCTTATATCATTTGGAAAAGCATTCGGGTAGCTAGGAATCCCATCAAAACTAATTTTCCTATAGCCTTCTAATTGCATAGGTCTTGTTTGAAAACTTGAACTAGTGTTAACCCTAGGATTAACATTTGCATTTACATTTCCATCTACTTGTGCATGTGACTACTGTCTAGGATCAGCACCTATCCTAGCAGATGAAGAAGGAATTGAACTAGTAGCATTACTGAGAGGAATAGTAGTAGTCATAGATGGTGTACCTAGTTCAGTAGCAGATGGACCAAGAGAATTAGCTGATGAAGCCTTCAAGAACTGGATCTTTCTTCTCTTTTCTACACTGGAAGCTTCAATTTCAGCCTTTTCTAATTCTCTTGCAAGGTCCTCATCTTCTTTTCTTCTTTCTATCTCTATGTCCTTATTCAAATTGGGTGGTGGGATCCTTGGTATTGTCAATGATCTGCTTGTTTGATGTCCCACCATCTTTTGCTTTCCTTTCTCACCAGTGGCAACAGTAGGCCTAGTGATCTCATGCCCATCTTTATCTTTAGGGAGGGAAGCATAACTTTGAACCTGTCTAACCACAGGGCCCTCCTTATCAAATTCATGATCTTGTAGTAAGTGTTCTTTCTCACTCCTCAAAGCCTCAAGATCACCAAAAACATCATGTTGCAAAGTCTTGGGAGGAGAAGCAAGCATCTTCTTTCTCTCCTTCATTTCATTAATCTTTCTAAGGAGAAACTATCTTTTTATTAGAGCATTCACCTTTTTAGCTTCTCTCTCCTCTTGTAACCTCTTATGTATGGCATCCTGCTCTGCCAACTACAACCTTAGTGCATTTAAATCATCAGGGTCTACCATAATGTCATTAGAACCTGATGACACATCCATATCAGTAAGATTTTGATATGGGAAGTGGACTTTCCTTGGTCTCATGGGCTCCCTTTTGAAATTATCTTCATGAAGATCTAAATCAATCTCCAAACCCATCTCTCTAGCTTGTTCATCCTAACCTGTAGGCAATGGACCCTTGTCTTAAAATACAGCCTCTAGGGTATCATAAAATCTATCTTCAGAGCGACCACCATCTGATCTAGAAACTTTGTCTTGTGAATCTTCCTCACTTGAGGAAACATGTGGTGCTCTACCCCTGGTATTTATTTGTTCTCTTATGGGAGCACTAGTAGACTCACCATTCCTTCTGATCCAACTCTTTTTCTCCTATCTAGGCAATTGCTCAAGAGTGACCTTCAAATTTTTTCTGACAAACGACCTAGTATTCCTCTTTTTGTTCATCTTTTATAGTATGACACTGGTTCTAACCTCTTGAGTCGCCACCCACTAAGTGGAAAATCTTTAACTAAATATAGACAGGAAAACAAGAGTGCACTTTGGAAACCTTTATCTAGACTCTCCCCAGCAGAGTCACCATTTTGTTGGGGACTCGGATGGGTAAATCAATCTGGTCAACAAAAGATTTTGAATATTACAATATAAGCCCAACCAAAGATCCTAACAGATATACTTCTTCATTGTTGCTCTCTCCAGTAGAGTCACCATTTTGTTGGGGGTTCCCTTTGATCTTCAACTTGTAGATTTATACTTTGCTGGATAACCTTAATAAAACTTTGACTCTATCACCACTCCAAAGTCTACAAGGAAGAGGGCCAATTAACAAGGATCAAAAGAGATCCTCCTACACTTTGAGCCTTAATGCTCAGATGAGTGTACCCTTGACTCACTTCTTCAAAGGAATCACAAAATAATATACAACTATACCCCTTACTAATTGATTGATGATGATGGACTGCCTCTAGAGAAAGGATCAGTGCCTTAACCAGGGCAAAGAGTCACTTGATAACATATATCAACTAAACTTTAACTCAAACACACATGAACTCAAAGTAAGTGCTTTTCCTATTACTCCCCTCACTACCAAACATGATCATCAAATTCCAATCTAATAATGAACTCACTAAAATCACCCTAAAGGCTTTAATCCTAACTTTGTTAGGAACTCCAAGCTGATCTCACAATACTCTTTGTTTACCATATGCTAATCCACTTTGTGGCCTTAACATATATGAATCCATAATCAGAAAAAGAAGACAATCAGAGATTTGAGATAGGAATTCAAGTGTATTCTCATTAATTTTTAGAATCAATACATTACCAAGATAACAAAATGCCAAAGAAACAGACCCAAGATCTAGGCTCTCCTTACTCAGTATAATACCATCAACAACAACCAGGGACCAAAAGTTTTGGAACCCACACTAAGTCAAAAATCCTACAATATATACCACCACTAGTCACCTTGGAATCCTCAAAGAGGATGCATCAAGCTTTGGGTGACTAGGGTTAGGGTTTCAACCACTGAACCCACTGAAAATGGTCACAAAATAAATGCAGGGGAAGAAAACCAGTCGGCCATGCCTGAGGAAGATTTGCACTCATGATAGATCTCTAGGAAAGTACTGCAAATCATGAAAATTTGAATTTGTCAACCTTGTTTGGCTACCTGCAATATGCCTTGAGCACAAAACCACATGGTACAAACCCCTATAGATGATCATGGAACACCTTGGACCACACTACAATAGCAAGAGCCACCAAACAAATCAAATATGGCTGTGAAAGCATTCAATTTTTGTCCTTCTGGTCACAGGAAACCCTTCAAAAATTCAAATTTGAAATCAAACAGCTACTTTATGGCATCTGCAGTAAATCGGGGCCCATATTTAAATCTAGATCAACTTTAAGTCATGGTCATCTGATTCCTCCCTTTTGTAGTCTTTAAGTCTTTAACCCAACTAGATACCCTGGGTTTACATCTAGCGACCACGCAATAGGGATTTTTCTTATTCACGAGATGAAACATTAACTCACCACTTAACCCCGCGGGCTAGCGTCTGTAGAAAAAGAAACTTATCCCGGTTACATTTGGTGAACTAGCGACAAAAGGTTTTTGCCATTTCACAGAACATATTAAATCATTGCTAAAATACTTAGCGATCACGTGACCTTCCTTCACTGAATTGCTAATCATTTTGGATCACCGCCATTTTATTATGCGAATGAGCGAAAAGCATTGAGATTTATCAGGCCGCTAACCACTTTATTAGAACTGCTAAGACCTTTGATAACCTCGGGGCCACCTAAGAACCTACCACATGTCACTACATCATTCGTTGTAATTGCTTAGTCATCACTGACAAAGGACCCACCGCAAAGCTTATCCATCATGCAACTTCCATCAATGGTATCATGACAACTGTTAGATCCTGTAGTGTATTAACTCCTCTGAGACCAGTGGACCCACTGACAAGTCAAACTCAGCACACTTGGACTAATGAGAACATGCCCAAGTTAGCACCACCTACCAAAGGACCCACTGAGAACCTTATACCACCTGGAAAATCAAACGGATGGCGCATGATCTCAAAGGCTCGAAAGATTTTGTGAGATCAAGCACCCGTCATTGATTTTGAATCTTCTGATTGAGATACCAGGGCCTGCCTGATAACACATCTAGTTCACACAATGTGGACCAATCATAGTTTTCCAACTAAGTATACGTATTAGTGGACCTGTCGAAAGAAAAGGTTACGTCACACAAAAGAATCAATGGTTGTCTCAAAATCTCATACATCTGACACACCCTTTGTGAAGACACACCCACCATCGATCCTCTGTAGATGTCAACACCCTCTGACACGTCGGCAACCCAAGACCCTACTAACAACTACCAAATCATAAATAGGTGGACCAATGAGAGATTGCCAATCATGCACACCTGTCGGAAGGTCCCACTTCTTTGAAACGCTGTGTCATTAGGAAAGATCAACAATTGGTGTAAGATCTCAAGCTTTTGACATAGCCTATGAGAACTTGTGCTAACCATCAGATGGAGATGTTGTCAAAAGACCGGGCCCAAAAAATATTAAGTTGGAACATAGGAAAAATTAAACGCTGAGACTTAGGAAAATTAAAGGTCACTGGGGGTACAAAACCTTTAGTCGCAAGATCGCGTAACAAGAAAAAAGTTCACACGATCATGTGAAAAAGGGGAAAAACATTTACCACATGTGAATTAGGACCTTAAGTGGCTAGAATAAAGGTAACTTAAAATTAGAACAGGGCCAGGGGTTTAACAAAGTGTTATCACACCAATGGCTACATTTTTTGAATACTCTGCTTAGGGCTTTAGCCAGAGACATGAAAAATGATACAGAGACCAGGGGAAAGACAATGAAGCCATAAAAAATTTTGCACATGCTAACAGAGCTTTCTTATTTTTAATGTGCATATCCATCTATTTTTTGACACTTTATAGCTTATTTTGACGGTAGTGCTATACATCTGGCAATGTTTCCCTTCAGACAATATGCCAACCCATCACCTCTTTGATAGATAAAATGTCAGAGAAAATTACTTTTCAACAATTACTATGACATGAATGCTATATCTCCAGCAGGGTTACCTATCGGCAATATATTGCCACTCTATCTCTCTTCCGATAGTCCCAATGTCAGAGATATGTACTTTTTGATAGTTTTTAGTGACAGTAATGCTATAGCACTGACGAGTTGATCTGTCAGACATTGGCTATGGATCTATCACTATTCCAACAATTATAATATCAAAAAGTAATTCTTTTCAATAGGTAATTGCGGTAGCCATGCTATATTTCTGATAGGTCTTCTTGTCAGATTTCTAATAGATGGACTGTAGGAAATGTCATAACAAAGCTGGTATTTATGGGCAAGTTTTTGATGGAATAGGGTGTCAGAATACCGATGGTTACCTCTTCTATTGCAATTTCCAATGCAAAAATGGTGACAGATACATATGTTGAAATGTTGACAAATGGTCATTACAAATTTGACAAATGGCCGTCGAAATTTGACCTCAAATGTACTAGTGAGATTTGGTATGTGCTCATCAGATATAAGGAGCTATATGTATAATATGATCATTTGAGATGTTAGTTCCATACATACCTATATCACCTTAAGCAGAGGTACCGATGTCACTTAATCTAGTGGAAGAGGTTTCACCAACATCATTACTTGACTCGGCATTCTCATTTGATTCTTTCCTCCACATAGTGTTCTTGATTCTCATGATATCTGCAATAGTGTTTCCACTCTCAATTACATGTCCTTCTTCTGGTGCTTGATCTCTCCAGTCCTTGCTTAGATGACTAACCTTATGACAATGTAAGGATGCCATTCCAGTGCTTGTCCAGCTTTGTGATTGTCGAGCCCATCTTTTCCTCATACAATTTTCTGCAATGTGCCCATATCTACCACATGCAATACAATTAGCCCATGTATTGTAATCCCAAACATAAGAGTTACCTTGTCTCTTTGGTTGATAAGGCTTGGGTTTTCTCTTTTGTTTTGGTGTCCATACTTGCTTCATTTTGGCCTTACACTCTCATGCAGTGTGTCCATGTTCATTACAAGTATAACATAATTTCTCTATAGTAGGATTGTTAGCATTCTTATTCAATTTAGCTCTACATTCATAAGCTTGATGACTAAATTTGGCACAGTAATAACAACATCCATTAAACTTAGGAGTGACTGGGGGTTTACCTTGTGCTTTGCTTCTATAGACATAAGAGGTATGTCCTGATTTGCCACAATGATAACATGACAGCATCTTAGGTCTTTGACTTTGATTGTTGTTGACTTGTTCATCTTGTTTGGATGATTCTCCTTCACTGGTATAGCCTAATCTAGTTTTACTTCCAAATCCTCTTTGATTAGTCAAAAAATCATCGATCTTTTTTTAACTATCCTTAGCCAATTTCATCATTTCATTATGTTGTTTTTGATTCTTTACTTCATTTCTCAGTCTCTCATTCTCTTCTCTAAGTATTGCAATGTCTTCAAGTCTTCTCTACAATTCTCCATTTACCTGGTTGACTCCCTGATTCACAACCATCATCTATGTCATACCTTTTTCACTCATGTGCCCGAGTTTGTTGTGCCAGAGTGTTGTGTCAAAACCTACATCAATTGTTTGATGTTCTTCTTGCTCAACTATAGCCACTGTTCCTGAACATTCATTATCTTCTGAAATAATTAAAGTAGAAGGAACAATATGACCTGTACAAAGATATAAGGTGCCTACTTTCACATCTTTTGCTACTACTAAGGAACCTTTTGAAACCTTCCAATTTCTATCAATTAAAGTAACTGTACAACCCTCATCACCTAGTTGCCCTGCTGGAATTAAATTCTTACTTAGCCTTGGAACATGTCTTACCTTTTGTAGTAGCCAATGATTCCCATTCTACAACTTAATCTTAATTTTTCCCTTTCCAACTATCTGATAGGGTTCATTATCACCCAAATAAACTTGCCCAAAATCCCCTTGGACATAATCAAGAAAGTAACCTCTAAGGGGTGTAGCATGAAATGAAGCCCCAAAATCTAAAACCCATGAATCATCAATAATTTCTAAAGAAAGAAGCAAGACATCCTCTTCGGGTATATTACTTACCACATTTTCCTCCTTGTTACCTTCTTGTTTGTCTCCTTTATTCTTCTGAGACCAAGAATCTTTCTTCTTATGACCTAGTTTTCCATAGTACTAGCAATCATTCGGCCCTTTGGATTCAAACCTCTTTCCCTTTGATTTTCCTCTTGATTTCCCATGATTTCCAAAGTTGTTTCCTCTCTCATTGGTTCTACCTCTACTTTTTGTGTTTAAGACACTACCTAATGTGGATCCATGTGAGCTTTTCCTATGAATTTCCTCACTCAAAATAACACCAATAACATCATCAAATTTTAGGGCATTAGAACTAGAAATAGAGTTACTAACAACCATTACCAAGCCATTCCAAGTTTCAGGCAAAGAACAAAAAATCAAGAGAGCCTTGACTTCTTCATCAAAAATAACATTGGTAGAAGTTAGTTGACTGGTAACTATATTAAAATCATTTAAATGATCATAAACTAATCCACCTACCACCATTTTCATATTAAAAAAATGCTTCATGAGAAATACCTTATTTGAAGCGGAGGGCTTTTCATACAACTTCGCTAGGGTTTTCATCAAATCTTTAGTCATCGTTACTTGTGTAATATTGAATGCCACTGATTGTGCCAGGCATAATCAAGTACTACCAAGAGCCTTTCTATCAAGAATTATCTAGCCCTCATCAGAAATGCTTGCCGATTTGTTGGCTTTTCCTTCCAACGGCCGCCATAGATCCTTTTGATAGAGATAGTCCTCCATTTGCATTTTCCATAACCGAAAGTTCTTCCCATTAAACTTGCCAACCTTCAACCTACCCTCATCTGCCATTTTTCCCACTCAATTGTGAGACACCCACTAAACTGTGAGATCTTATTGCAGAGGATAACTGAAAAAAACCTCACTTTGATAACACTTGTTAGGATTAACAAGTCAGAAATAACAATTACATGCAAAAATTACCAATATCAGAAAAATAATAACCACATAGAAGAGAACACAAGACAAAAATATTTAACATGGTTCACCCAATCCTTGGGCTACATCCACCAACAGTGAGTCCAATATTATTATTATCCAGTGATTACAACCTAATTACAATCTGTAATCCCTTACAGCTCAATTTCGCTGCAAGTACTAAAACCATACATCATGAAATCCCTAACCCTAAGCCATATTATATAATATTTTTCTGCTTTAAGGTTAATTAGAATGAGTTACAACATGTCAGCCCAAAAATAGCCAAAAATATGTCGGCCCCAAACCCCGGTGAGGGTAGGAGGAAAAATTGTATAGTAGTTTCCTGATCAGTCACCATAAGCTAACAACAAGTGGTATGGAAACACTTTCCAATTAAATTCCTCCTCATTGGGATGGGGTAGAATTTGGAAGAATGTTTTCTCTATTAACAAAATTTGGGAGAAAGAGATGACACTTTCTTTGCACTTAGACTTGGGAATTTCTTTTTGGGAAGAGATTTCTAGCTTAGGAAGAAAGGATAGAGAGGATTTGGGAAGGAAGGAAGAAAAGATAAGGAAGGATTAGAGCTCTTCTTCAAAACTACATTGCCATTTTTGGCTTGGAGAGAGGTTAGTGCATCTATCATTGTTAAGTTACTATGTTCATGTGAATTTTGTGGTTATGTAAATGTATGTTGCATGTGTGTAGTGATGTTTTCAAGTTTTGTATCTTGGTTAATGTCTTGTTTTTCCTTGGTTGATTTTATGTGTATTCTTTTGGGAGTGCAAGGCATTTCTCACCCTTGGGAGGGAAGAGAGGCTTGAGGGTGAACGGGTTTAGTTGGGAATTCCCTTTAGTGATGAGCCCTTCTTCATGGAGGAAGGTGATGTAGCATGGGTGTATGAGATCCATGCTACCACATGTTGTTCTTTCCTTTGGGGGTCATAAGAGAGATGTTTGTGAATTGTGTAGTGAGAAAATGTGAATTCATGAAGCAAGGAGTTGTGATGTGAAATTTTGAGCCTTGTGAAGGCATTGTTATGTTTTTTAGAAAACTAAATTCTTTGTTGCGGCTTTCTCATTTTGGGTACACTTCTCACCTTCACCCATTTTGGATCCAAGGAGATCCTTTGTGCTTTCCATGGGAATTGGGAGTTTATGTTGTGATTTCATGTTGTTCATGTTTTGTGTGCGAGTGGATTGTTTTTCACTCATCCATTCTTGTTTCCCCTAGCTCGGGGGTGGCCTTGTAAAGGCCTTGGCTGGGAGGTGAGTCACCATGGTCATGCTATAATTGTCATATATTGCAGGTGTTGCTTGGATGAAAGATGAAGATATGATCAATTTGAAGTTATTTGGAACATAAGAGTTTCTTGTTTAAATTCCCTTAGAAAAGATAAGGTTATGTGAAATATTTTATCATTTGTAAAACTCTATGTAAAGTGATGCATCTTTGTAAAATAATTCTACTTTGTGACTCTTGAAATAAAGAGAGGAAAGATGTATTATTTCAGCTAAGTGAATTAATCAAAATTAAATTTGAATATTTATGTAAAAAGAGAATGAAATTTTCTATGTTTATAGTTATTAATGTATTAACTTGATTGTATGTTATTGAAAGGAAATATAGTTTAATTCAATCATGAGGTCAAAATGTTTTTGTTGGTCTTTATCCCTTACCTTGCTAAAAAATAGAGAAAAGATTAAATTGTAGCTTGTTTTAAAGATCATTTCAAAAAAATATATACCTATCATGTCTATGAAGTTAGAAAATGTCTCTACTTATTATTTAGAAGAAATAAATCTTTTATTTTTTCTATTTTTGTAAAAAAAAGATAATAATTCTTTCCCAAACATGCATGTATTTCCTTGTTTTCAAGAATGTAAATGTATAAACAAAAATGTACATATATAAGAAGGAAAAAAAAATTTATTATATTTTCAGTGTAATAATATATTTATATGAGAATATAAATGTTTATATTTCCCTTGTACTTTGGTACCTTGTGAAGATAATATATATATATATATATATATATATATATATATATATATATATATATATATATATATATATATATATATATATATATATATATATATATATATATATATATATATATATATATATATATATATATATATATATGTATATGTATATAATATTATATATATTAAGTATATATCATATTATATAAAATTTCCAACTTTTAAACTTAACAACTAAATGTTACATTTTAAATACTACCAAAAAAATAAATAAACGCACAAAATATTAAATAAAAAAAACAATATTAAAAAAAACTTTTAGGGGTACTGTATACACAGACACCCCTCCCCACGCGTGCCCTAGGGCTGAAGCCACACGAAAGGCGGTGGCCCTGCACTGCCGTCCCCATTCGATGGGTGGTGGGCAAAGGAGCCCCTGAACTCCACTGGTGGGTGCAGAGGGTTTAAAGCCCCCACACACCACCAGTGGGTGCGGTAGGGCTCATGCCACTGCAAGCCACTGGTAATGGTGGCTGGACTGTGCATGCGACAACCGGCAGTCCAGTGTTATGTATTTTTTTTAAATTTTATTTTAAACATAGAAAAATAATAATAAACTATAATATTCAATATTGCAATATATTTAAAATCAAAAGAAGACATGGTATTTAAATATTATAATTTGTTGTCTGCAATTAAACTAAACTAGATAGATAAAAGAGACATGGCTTATATACTTGTAGATTAAAAGGAAACTTTATCTTCACGAGAGTAAGATAATTTTTCTATGACTGTCAAAATTTGTATAGTCGCCAGAATATTATTTTGGCATCAACAGAGGATATGATGAAATAATATTCTGAGCAATTTTTTATAGAAAAAGAACAGAGATATTTTAAAACAGAGATGTTTAGAAATACCAAGATTTATAAAATCTGAACTTTTATAGTGATAAAAAATTATACACAATAACAAAGAAACATTTACCCAACCGAGTTTTATGGGCAGAGATTAGCTGAAACTTTTGGCAAAGAACTCCCTAGGGTTTGTGTGCAACCCTCTGCTAAAATCTTGAGAAATATATACACACAAATGTATATGTGTGTATATACACCTTAGGTGTGTATATGCACACATGTGTATACAACAAAAACTAGATATATCCTATCCCATGCCCTTGGCTCAGCGTTGCATCAACAAATGATGAAATTAGGGTTTGTATCGACTTTTAAATTTGGGGCCTAA
The DNA here is from genome assembly GCA_027943335.1 of Chamaecyparis obtusa. Lineage (NCBI taxonomy): Eukaryota > Viridiplantae > Streptophyta > Pinopsida > Cupressales > Cupressaceae > Chamaecyparis > Chamaecyparis obtusa. Next base: position 404,895 of record BSBK01007315.1, read on the forward strand.
CCCTAATTCGAATTAGGGTTAGGATTAGCCATTTGGGGGCCTTTTCTTTTTATTTTATTTATTTTCTCATTTTGGTCCCACAAGAAATGGCTTTAACTTTTAATCCATGTTTATAGTTAGTTAAAATTAAGTGACTTTAGAAAGTCACTTTTATTGAAAATTGATTTAATTATTATTTTAATAAATTTTCTTTTTTGAAAGTGTGTAATGATGATTTTTAATTAATTGGTGAGATTCTTTCTTATATTTGTTATTAGATGCAATTTTAAAATTATTTAAGGTTGTATATGTTGGAATTTTTATTTTATGAACCTTCATATTATTTATTTATTATTTTGAGAATTGAGATTTGAGATCTATGATTTAATATATTTTAATATTATTTGGAATAATCCAATGTCTTATTAAAGTTTAGGAAACTTTAATTGATTATTATTATTTTAGTGACCTTTTTTATTTTCACTTATTATTTTAATTATTAGGGAAATAGTTAATTTTATAAATCCTAGGAAGGACCTAGGTGAATTAATTGTCCCTAATAATAATAATAATAATATTTTAAATAGTAATTATAATTCTTAATTATTTAAATCCCTTAGTTGAAATATTATTAATATTTATTGAATCTTAAATAAAATTATATTTTAATCAAGGATACATTAATTGTATCTTAAATTAATCAAATAATATTATATTTCAACTATTAATAAATTATTAACCCTAGTGTTGAGATTAGGTGATTTTCATGTTTCAATCTAATATTATCCCACTTATTGAATTTTGCATTTATCCTTGAAAGGTTACCCGGCATCTGTTAGGGGCCATTAGGGATACAAATTGATTAGGTTGATTTTTTCACCATCATTAGAACCCCTTGGTTTGATTCCCTAATCGAAGGGCCTTTAATATTTACTTAATTTGGATTTGACTTGAGTGAATTTCCCTTTTAGTTATTTCTATGCCAAACCTAGATAGGGCTCCCGTTGACTAATGTAGTCTGACGAACAAGGGATGTTGGCACACCAACGCATGCCATGATTTCCCCTTGCAAGTTGATTTGTGTTGGTTGTTGTGCCTCATTTTCATTTCGAGCATTCTTAGTGTGTAACCTAGGTGATGTTTTGTGATTTTAAAAAAAAAATTGTTGTGTTTTGCCTTAGATTTTGGGTACTACATTTGTTCACCAGTACCGACCAACTTTTCAGTCTCATAATAGATTTTCACCTTTCTATTTTCAAATGCAACTCAATGACCTAGGAGTTATTCAGCTCTGCTACACTTAACAAATTATAGTTAAGTCCCTTCACCCAATATGCATTCTCACATATGATCTTATTGTGAAAGAAGATGGATCATTTTCCTTTAAAACTAGACAAGGTGTATCATTTCCCATTTTAATAGACCCACCATTATAATGTTTAGGGTATTAAAATTTGTCTTCATCAACTGTCATATGATGTGTACAACCACTATCAATAATCCAAGTATCATTCTTGCTAACTTTAGAAATAAGTGCTATTTCAACATACCTTTCTTCTTCTCCTAAATCTTCTTTCAAGGCTACAAATACCACCTCAATATATTCATTAGTGTCGGTGTCAATGTCATCATCATCATATTCAATAAGGTAACATAATTTCTTTCCTTTTTCTTTGTAGTCTTGATTGCTTCTTCTGTCATATTGTCGGTTGCTTCCGTGTTCTCAGTTATCTCTTCTATCAAACTTTATTTCACCAAATCAGTCATTTTCTTTGTCATCTCCTTTCCAATTAGGATATCTAGCTACAATGTGACCAATCTCTTTACAGTTAAAAAATACCAAGGGTAATTTCCCTTTATATCTTCCTTTACCTTTATGTAGTCTTCTATCCTTTAATGCTTCAAGTTCATAAAGTTCATCCTCATCACTATCACTATCACTCTCATTTCTTATCATGTGTTTACTAATTGATTTACCAATTTTCAAGGATGACATTAATGCAGACTCAACATTTGGAACAATATTGTTATCATAGTTATTCAACTCAAAAGTAGTCAATTTACCGATTAGGCTATCAAGTGTAAGATTATTTCTTGGAGCCGATCTCATTTGATGGATTCTAGATATTCTAATAGCATAGATAGGTAGCAAGGTTATAATAATTTTACTCACCATAGTTTCTTCATCAATAACACCTCCTACTTCTTGAATAGCATTGACAATCTCCTTAATTTGGTTGTTGTATTCTGAAATGTTTTCTCCTTTCATCTTCATGTCATCAAACTTTCCTCTAAGACTCTCAGCTCTTTCCCTTAGCACATTTTCATCTCCTCTGTGAACTAGTGCAAGTTTGTCCTACATTCCTTTGGAAGTATTACATGTCTTGACATCTTCAAATTCAACATTTGATAAGACTACAACAATCTCTGATAGGGGGGTCTCTTTGTCTTATTCCTAATTCTCCTAGTACTTCCTCTAGGTCCTTCTCTTGGTCTAGTTAGGGATATCTAAGGCCCTACTTCTCTGATGGATTCCTACCAATTGCCTCTCTCTCCTAGACATCTCTACCAACTTAACAACATAAATCTATCTCCTTATTCCCTTCCATGGACTCATTTCTTGAAGTCCATCACCACATACTGTCAAACTAAAAAAATATTTGCAATTGGATAGATGTCTTATTTTGATCTATTCTTGAATGGTTTTGAGTTTCTTAAGTTTTCAAACTTATTCACTCAATAGTCGATCTCATCAAAATTAGGCTACAAGGCTACAAGCCCAATTAGGTCTAATTAGGTCTTTCAACATGCCTTCCATCCCATAACTCTTCAACTTCCCACACAAGTGCCAAAATAAACTTGATACGAAGACACCCTTTTAGAAGTTCTTGAATATTTTTAAAGTCTAAGAACCTCATGGCATCCATACAATACCTTCCTATTACTATGCCTACTTTTAAGGCCTTTTTTCTTATCACTAGTCACAGTAGAGAAATGGATCTTTCTCCCTTCACCAAATTCTTCATCACCTCTCCTTCCTAGGATAGAGTATTTAGACCTTGTTCTTCACCCCTTCACCCTTGGATTGAATCAATCAATCCTTGAAGCCTTCTATCCATTTCTTTCATCAGTCAAGCTTCCTAACTGGACACACTATGGCTCGCCTAGGGCTTGATAGTAAAATTAGCTCTGTTGCATACCTGACCAAAAAAATTCATAATTACAATATATATACATTTCTCTATCATATTCCACAGGTTCATATAGCTCTCACTAGTGTTTTTTATGCTAGAGCCATTTTGAGTCTTTCAACCCTGGTTAAACTAGTGAAATGGTCCCAAATGAAAATTAAATGAAAGAAAAGTAAAACAAACCTAGTCCTAAATATGTACACACAAGTTAAACTAGAAACAAAAGACTAATCACACATTCAAAGGCTAGGCTAAGGTCAATCCATAGCACAAGGATAATCAAGCTCTTAGCACGGTTCCCATTTTGCAAAGCACATCAGTAAACTCAATTCAAAAACAAAAAGTTACAAAACTTTCCAACCCTCATATTTGGTCAGAAAAAAACTTAAGTAGGCTATAAGGATTAGGAAAATTTTTCCAAAAATATCCCTAACTACTTTTAGCCTTCAAGAGCCATTTTGACAATTGTTGTCATGACAACTTTTGATGTCAAGCTTGATTAGATCACTCCAATGAGTCATAGATGATATCAATGGTGGATAAAACTCTTTGAGACCATTTTCCTTCTTTATTCCCTCATTTTGGGAAGTCAACCTAATCATTGACCAACTAGAACAATAAGGTAGCACCTATACAAAGGAAACCAAGACTAAACAAGCCTAGAGAAGACCTTTCCTATCTCTCAACTAACCTCTTTAAGACTTGTTAGTCTTTCCACACTCACTTGGGACTCTTTGTAGTCCTTATTTTATTAGTGACTTGGCTAAGGTCACTACAAGCCAAAATGTTTAGACTAGGATAGCCCAAAGACCCTAGGTGCTCCTGCACCATTCTCCCCCTACAACAAGAAGTAAAGAGTCACTAGGGGTTAAGATATCTAAACTAATCCCCATCTTTTTAAAAATGTTCTCTGCTACCCAAGTAGCCTCTGATTTAGGTTATTGTTTCCACTTGATAAGGTGTTCCATGTAGACACCATGCCTTGTCTTTTTCTTGACCCTTGAGTCTAGTATCCTCTCATCTTGAGGCTTCAATGATACATGTAACTTGAGGTATTTTATATCAGTAGTCACATCATGGCTATAATCTTCTTATTTGACATCAGGGCCCCTATATTTAATCATATCTTGGAATTAAAAAAATGGGATATGGATAGCTCCTTAGGTAAGCTTATCTTATATGCATTGGGGCCATACTTGGCTAGGACTTTGCATGGTCCTACTCTTCTCTTCAATATTTTTCTAGGGATTCCCTTTTGGAGTCTAGCCTTGTTGAGATGTGTCATCACCCAATCCCCAACTTCAAACTATAAGTCCTTTCTTCTTTAATCTACTCTTGTTTTAAGCTTTTGATTGGCTTCTACCAATGTCCTTATCTATTCATGAACTTCTTGCATAGATTGATAAAATTCATCTGCATTACCACTAACTCCTTCTTAATTACCTAACTCCCTAAGTTCACACACACCTCTTGGATGGATGTCATACACTATCTCAAATGGACTCTTACCAGTGGATCTATTTGTACTATCATTGTAAGAAAACTCAGCTTGTGGTAACACTTGGTCCCACATTTTCCCATATTCCTTTGTGAGACATCTCAAGAGATTCCCAAGTACTCTGTTTATCACCTCTATTTGGCCATCCATTTTAGGATGATAAGCTGAACCAAATGCAAGATTTTTACCCAATCTCTTCCATAGGGTCTTCCAAAAGTGCTCCATAAACTTCACATCCCTGTCTAACACAATGTTTATTGGTAGGCCATGAATCCTCGCCACTTCCTTGAAGAAAAGATGAGAAATATAGCTAGCATCATGTGTTGTTTTTCAAGGGATAAAATAGCTCATTTTACTAAACCTATCAACCACTACAAAAAAACTATCAGAACCAATAGTTGTCCTTGGTAGACCTACTATAAAATCCATGCTAAGTCACTCCCATGATCTAGTTGAAATTGGTAAAGGCTGATATAACCTTGCATTGGAAGATGTGCCCTTATCTTTTTGGAATACTACACACTACTCCACATACTTCCTAATATCTCTTGGCATCTTGGGACAATTGTAAAACCTTTTCACTAAGTCCAATTTCTTGTTCAAACCAAAATATCCACTAGGGCTCCCATTGTGTTTCTCTTGTATAAGGTTTTCCCTCATGGATCCTTTGGGTACACATAGCTAGTTACCCTTAAATAGCAAGCCATTTTTCAAGGTGTAGTCATCAAATTCACTATGAAAGTGATTTTCAAATTCATCACATACCTTATATGCCCTTGATAAGTCTTCATCTCCCTTGTAGAGTTATTTTAATCCTTCGAGGCCAATGCTTTGAAGTTGAATTTATTGGATAGTTAGCAACCTCTAGCTAAGTGCATCTACAACCTTATTATTTAAACCTTTCTTATGCTTAATATTAAAGGTATATGATTGGAGAAATTGCATCCACTTGATGTGCCTATGACTTAACTTTTCTTGTGTATTGATATAGCTTAGTGCTTGGTTATCTGTATAAACTATGAACTCCTTTGACAATAGATAGTGCCTCCATTTCTTAAGATCTTGAATCAATGCATAGAGTTCCAAATAAGATGAAGAGTACCTTGACTTAGCTTCATTCAACCTTTCATTAAAAAATGCAACTGGCCTTCCTTCTTGGTTAAGGACTGTTGCCACTGCTATGTTACTTGCATCACATTCCAATATGAATAGCTTATCAAAGCTTGCTAAAACTAGGATGGGTTGTGTTGCCATCCTTTGCTTCAGTTTCTCAAATCCTTCCTGAGCTTCCTTGCTCCATTTGAACTAGGTTTTGATTCCTCCTTTTATTGTATCAAGTAGAGGTGCACATATCTCACTAAAGCCCATTATGAACTTCCTATAAAACTGAGCTAACCCATGTAAGCTCCTTACTTCAGTCCCTATTTTAGGAGTGGGTCAATTTATAATGGCTTATAATTTTCTTGGGTCCATTTTCAAATCACCTTGGGAGACTACAAAGCTTAGGTAAACTAGATCTTTCTTTAACAATTCACTCTTTTCTAGGTTAATGGCTAGCTTCTCCTCATGAAATCTTCTCAAGAAAACTTCTAAGTGTTTCATGTGTTCCTCCTTGGTCTTACTAAAGATGAGGATATCATCTAATTATACCATCACAAACCTTCCTATATAATCTTTTAGGACTTCATTCATTAATCACATGAATGTACTAGGTGCATTTGTGAGCCCAAAGGGCATGACCAACCATTCATAAAGATCCTCTATGGTTTTAAAATATCACTTCAATTCACCCCCCTCTTTCATCCTAATTTGGTAATACCCACTTTTAAGATCAATTTTAGTGAAGTACCTAGACCCCCCAAGACAATCCATAAGGTCTTCTATTTTAGGAATAGGAAATCTATACCTAATAGTTATCCTATTTATTTCCCTAGAATCACTGCATAATCTCCATTTACCTCCTTTCTTTGGTGCCAATACCATTGGGATGGGACATGGATTGATGCTCTTTCTAATTATGCCTTCATCAAGTAGCTCTTGAATCTTCCTTGCAATCTCCTTGTTTTGATCTGGTGTCATCTTGTATGCTGCTTTGTTGGGAAAAGATGCACTTGGTATGAACTCTATTTGGTAGTTGATTTCTCTTTGAGGATGAAGAGTAGCTGGTGTCCCATCACTAATAATATCACTAAAATGATCAAATAACTACCTTACTTCTTTTGGTATAGTGGTTTTTTGAGACTTGGTCTCCTCCTAGGGTTTAATGACTATAGCTAGTCCAACTCCTTCTTCCTCCTTGAGATCATGCAAGAAATCCTTACCACTCATCCAAAGCACATTAGTATCCCCTGAGTTTGTAACTCCTTCCACAAGTGATTGGATCTTGTAAGTGACCTCATTCTTCTTGAAGGTATACATGTTCTTTTTTCCATGGTAGACTATATCCCGGTCATATTGCCATGGTCTTCCCAATAGAAAGTGGAAATCATCCATTAGCAAGATATCATATAGCATTTTATCTTGGTATTTCCCAATCACAAAATCAATGCACACTTGTTCATTCACTAAGACATTATGTCCCTTATTTAGCCAGGTAACCTTATAGGGATGTTTATGAGGTATCCTAGCGAGGTTCAACTTTTGGACTACCTCCACTAAGATAATGTTATTTGTTGAGCCAGAGTTAATGATGACCTTCATACCTTTCCAAGGATCTTATATTTGATCCTAAATAGTTCCATTCTTTGCTTAGGTTCTTCTTTGACCAGTTCTTTGAGTGGGACTCTCCTAAAAATGAGGTTCTCACCATTCTCTGCATCTAGACTCACCTCTGATGATTTTTCATTACCCACTTCTTCTTGTGCATAGGCTATCTTCTTCTCCCCTTGTGAACTTGAAGCTTTTTCAGGATACCTATAGGCAAGATGGCCTAGTTTTCCATAGTTGTAACATTTCATGTTTGCAAAGTGTGAACCTCTGCTAAAGTTACTTGATTTGCCTCTTCCACCTCTATGAAAGCTTCTTACTCTACCATAGATCCCTCTTCCACTTGGCTCACTACTTTGTTCAACTAGCTTGGAGCCTCCTTGGCTTCTTGGCTCAACATTTATTCCACCATGTCCACCCCTATGTCTTCTAGAGTCTCTTCCTCTTCCTCTACCCCTAGGGTTAGAGTCTTTCTTCTTTTTAGTTTTCTCTTCCACCTTAAGTGCCAACTGAAAGAACTTATGAATAGTAGTAGGAGTCCAAAAAATGATCTCTTCTTGGATACTCCATCTTAACCCACCTAAGTACCTTGCCACTCTAATTCTTTCCTCTTATTTTACCTTAGATCTTAGATATATTCTTTGGAATTCCTCAGTATAAGAGGCAACATCCATCTCTTTTTGTCTGAGACTCTACCTTTTCTTGTATAATTAGATCTCATGATCCTCTGGTAAGTAATTCTCTTTTATTTTGTCACCATATCCCTCCAATTAGCTATTGGTATTTTCTATTCTCTTTCCCTATCTTCTTGAAGGAATTTCTGCCAAGTTAGGGCTGGTCCCCTTGGTATTTCTTTAGCAACCTTCACCTTTCGTGCCTCTATGATACCTTCACATTTGAAATGATTCTCCACCCCTTCAATCCATTCCATGACCAATTTTGAATCCATTTTGCCAGTAAAAAGGGGTATCCCCTCAAGTTCCTTACCACCCAATGCCTTGATGACTCTAATAATGGGTTCTTCTTGCAATGGAGGATCTAGTTCTAGTATATAATCATCCTCATTTACTTCTTTGGCTTTGTCTCCATCAATATCTAATTTTTCCTTCATCTTGTCAACTGCCTCAACAACTTCATCAAGTTATTCCTTCATAGCCTCTAGGGATTCTCTAAGGAGTCTATTTTCTCCCTTAGTTCTGTCACTTCCCTTGCCAACTCAAAATTTTTCACCATGGTGGATTTTCCCACTGATTCACTTCCAAATTCTGACATCCACTATGCCTTGTCCCAAATCTTTTGGTAGCTCTAATACCAATCTAATAGGGAGGTCTATTTGTCTTAGTCCTAATTCTTCTAGGACTTCCTCTAGGTTCATCTCTTGGCCTAGTTAGGGATATATAAGACCCTACTTCTTTGAGGGATTCCTACCAATCACTTCTCTCTCCTAGACCTCTCTACCAACTTAACAACACAACTCCATCTCCTTATTCCCTTCCATGGACTCATTTCTTAAAGTATGTCACCACATACTGTCAAACTGAAAACTCCTTGCAATTGGATAGAAGTCTTCTTTTTAGCTATTCTTGAATAGTTTTGAGTTTCTTAAGTCTTCAAACTTATTCACTCAATAGTCGATCTCATAAAAATTAGGCTACAAGGCTACAAGACCAATTAGGCCTAATTAGGTCTTTCAACACTCCTTCCGGCCTATAACTCTTCAACTTCCCACACAAGTGCCAAAATAAACTTGATATGAAGACACCCTTTTCAAAGTTCTTGAATATTTTCAAATTCTTATAACCTCATGGCATCCGTATAGTACCTTCCTATTACTGTGCCTACTTTTAAGGCATTTTTCCTTGTCACTGGTCACATTAGAGAAATGGCTTTTTCTCCCTTTACTAGATTGTTCATCACCTCTCCTTCCTAGGATAAATTCTTTAGAACTTGTTCTTCACTCCTTCACCCTTTTATTGAATCATTCAATCCTCGAATCCTTCTATCTATTGCTTGCATCAGTCAAGCTTCCTAACTTGACACATAGTGGTTAACCTAGGGCTTAATAGTAAAATTAGGTTTTCTGCATACTTGACCAAAAAAATTAATATTTACAACATATATACATTTCTCTAGAATATTCCATAGGGATGTATAGTTCCCACTAGTGGTTTTCATGATAGAGCCATTTTGAGTCTTTCAACCCTAGTTAGACCAGTGAACTGGTCCCAGAGGAAAACTTTAAAGAAAGCAAAGTAAAACAAACCTAGTCCTAAATATGTACACACAAGTTAAACTAGAAACAAAAGAATAATCACACATGCAAAGGCTAGGATCAGATCAATTCATAACACAAGGATAATTGAGCTCTTAACACAAGGATTATTGAGCTCTAAGCACTGTTCCCATTCTGCAGAGCACACCAGTAAATTCACCTCAAAAACCAAAAGGTACAAAACTTGCCAACCCTCATCTCTTGTCAGAAAAACTTAAGTAAGTTAGAAGGATCAAGAAAAACTATCCAAATGGATCCCTAACTACTTTTATCCTTCGAGAGGCATTTTTACAATTGTTGTCATGACAACTTTGAAAAGTTGCAAAGTTGTCATTGACAACTTTGATAAGTTTTGTTGTCAAGCTTGAATAGATCACTCCAATGAGTCCTAGATGGTCTCAATGGTGGATCAAAATCTCTGAGACCATTTTCCCTCTTTATTCCCTCATTTTGAGAAGTCAACCTAATCTTTCACCAACTAGAACAATAAGGTAGCACCTATACAAAGGAAACCAATACTAAACGAGCCTAGATAAGACCTTTCCTAATTATCAACCAACCTCCCTAAGACTTGTTCATATTTCCACGATCACTTGGGACTCTTCATAATTCTTATTGATTGGTGACTTGGCTAAGGTCACTACAAGCCAAAATGTTTAGACTAGGGTAGCGTAAAGACCCTAGGTGCTCCTACACAAATCTCTATCATTGTGACATTGTGTTCATGTATATGTCTCATCTAATCAATAGTCAAGGGTCCAGTCGGTTGGATGTAATCATTTCTTAAGTAGTATATTGTAGATTCTCCAATTCCAGATATATGTAGTTTCATTTTGCTTTTCCATGTCGAGAGATTGTATTTTTTCAGCATTGGTACCTCTCTTTTATACATCTTCTGATCTTTAGCTTAAGTCCTTCAAACTTTTCTCTCCATGCACACTATGCTCTAATACCAATTGTTAGATGACAGAGAGGGGGGATGAATTAGTTAAGTATAGTTATCCTACAAACCCAAATCCCCTAGATGTATATATTCAAAATTTTCTTTCAAATAATCAACTTGGTAATATATCAATAGTGTCTTTCTCTTCATGTACCGATTGACAGTAAATTCAATACTATGTTTACTGATCTACGCTGTTATGAAATGTGTAAAGAAAATAACAATTCAACACATCATACACACATAACATAGATTTTTAATGTGGAAACCATGTTAGGGGAAAAGCCACCTGGGACCAGTAACCCAAAATAATTCACTCTTCTGAAGTGATCTCGGTTAGGAGCCAACCCTGTTAAAGATTACAAAACACACTGTAAGGTGTGACCTGGTTAGAGGATTTTTCACTAATAGTTCTCCCTTGACCAACATTCACTAAGGGGTCAACAATAAAAAAATCAACATCTATTGAATGTCATATTGAAATACAAAAACTATTAAGTCCAACTCGGTTAAGAGATTTTTTTGTAACAATGGTTAAACTGATATGGTAATGATTTGGTTTAAATACAACTAAGATTTGTAGATGGTTAAGCTAAGCTCAAAATACCTCCTCTGATCAATAAAAAATTTAATCCTTCATATCCTTCAACTTTATTCCACTTGGTATATGCTTCTCTGATGCTCGGTAATGTATGTCATTAGAATCGGTCCTGTCTTCAACTAGTTTGATTAGTGGTACATGAAAATAGTCCTTTCATGCAAATTCTCCTGTAGTATCAATAATCTAGACTCAATAATAAATCTTGTGTCTCTTTAAATAGACAACATAAACCATTTTATTTTCATCCATTAGATTTTGCCTCTTAATCTTCATCACTCATTTTTCCACTTTAACCTTCCTCGGCAATTGTGTCATTAACATGTTTCATTCTGCTTCATCTGATCAATCTTGAATTTTGTCAGTAGTTAGATCATCATAACAAACTTTATCTTCTACCTTAGAATCATAAGCAATTGTCTAGCTCATCAATTCAGTCAGCTGAATATAATATTTATTTTCTTATTTCATTCGGTTAATACCAAAATGTGTTGGTGAATATGTACTCGGTTAATACTATACTCGGTATACACTACACTAGCTCGGTGTATGCATAAATATTCATTTACCAACCACATAAACTTGTTCAGTTCTGATCTTCAATACATAACAAAATCATGTAATAGTATCAAGTCATCAACATGATGCCATAGACTCATCAATAAGTTACCCAATGTATACCATAGCCATATCTTTCATATCCATCTCATCTTCATGTATATGTCTCATTCCTTTACCATTTTCCTTCTTTAAATGTTTGTAACCATCATGATAAGTACAGTCAAAACTAGTTGACATCAATGATAATACATTGACTGATTTAATTGTCTTACATATCACTTTAGTATCTCGGTGACCATTAATCAATATCTTTCACTTGTCCATTCATTCCATGAAGATATTCAATCAGTTTTAGGCTATAATATGTGTATATGTGTGTGTGTGTGTGTGTATACACACACACACACACACACACACACACAGATATATATATATATATATATATATATATATATATATATATATATATATATATATATATATATATATATATATATATATATATATATATATATATATATATATATATATATATATATATGTATGCATGTATATATGTATGTATATAAATATAAATACATATATATGTGCATGATCAAAAGTGTGACACACTTCTATATACCATTACACTTGAGAGAATCTATGGAAGAGGAGATCTCAAGAAGTGGCTCATAGATTCTTAGTTGAAGTGAGTTTAATCCTCCTCATGATGATCATCAAATTGGCATAGAGGATTAGTGACTTGACTACTCCAAAATGGAAGATTCAAAGCTAAGAATGAAGATAAGACACAAGATTTAAACTAGAATGAGAGATTGAGCTAAGAATGTATGAAAAATAAGTAGTATTCTAGAATGAATATGCAAGAGCTATACTATTGAAGAAATGCAAGAAAGAAACTAGATTAATAATGCAAGATTAAGCTAGAAATGAATTAAACTATGAGAAACTAAGAATTCAAATGACAAGATTATTATAGGAATGCAAGAGAGTGTAAGAATGTAAGAAAGCTAAATTCACCAAAAGCTAAGATGAAACCCCTGAGCCAAGGAAGAGCTTCCTTTTAAAGGAATTACTTCAAGAATGAAGGGTGGAGATTAAGAGGAAAAATAATGAGTGATTCAGATGAAGAGGCAAAAGGAGATGCAAGGTTAGGTAGAGATGATTAGTGAGGATTAAGAATAAAAAGGGAAATGTTAGTGAATAGAGGTAAAATGGATTCACCACTATTCAGATAGAAAGGGAAGGGGAAAATATTGAGATCTATTCTCAAACCCAAATTCCCCAAGGAAGAGATCCGATTTGATCAACCAAAAAGGCTAATGCACAATCGAATCAATTTTATGGAAAAGAGTAGGAAGAGAGAGCGAGAGTAAATCCAATATTTCCCTATGAATGGAATTTATGCTTGGAATATGAAATAATTGAAATAAAAGTACTAACCTCAAATTAGGGCAGATCTAGAAAATGTTGAATTTTGATGTCTGTGTACACTTTCAGGAAAATCTGAAACCTGTCCTAGATTGGAAATGCCGACAAAGAGAAAAAAATAGAAATATTTCCTCAAGATGGCTCAGCTCAGGTTTGACCCTCATAAAAGGTCAAATACCACATTCTTTATTTGAAGTCCGATTCGAATTCTATTTGCAGATCTCAGAAGTTTTCTGAAAAGGGTATCCAAATTCGCTCTCAGATTTGAAACTCCGCACCTGTACCTGCAAGAAAATGGGGGTTTTTTTTGTATGGGGGGTTTGCCTTGGTCAAACCCCGGTTTGGAATCAACCTTAATATTGAAATTGAAATGGAGAATGCTAGCAAGTAGTAGAAAAGGATCTAACAATGAAGCTATGCAATTCAATAGATATGCAATTGTATTTGAAATATAAACAAGTATATTGATATGAAAGCTTGAACAAAACAATAAATGTAAATCAAACCTCCATGGTTCTATGCTTGGAATTCACCTTGGTAAGAGAATGAAATGGAGCTTGAAGATGAACAAAGGATCTTGAAGGAAGATCACACCATCATGATGGCTAGATCTAGGGTTTGAATGATAAATCTTGAATGCTTGAACCAAATCCCTTCAATGGCTTGAATGCTTGAATCCTTGATCTTCAATGGAGAACTTAGATGGAGAAGAGGAATTAAATGCTTGAATGGATGCTTTCTTGATCACCTTGAGAACTTGAGAGCTTTGAGAGCTTGAAAACTTGATTGAGAGATATGTTCTCACAAAACTTGATGATGAAAATGAGAGAGGAAGGCCTCCTTTTATAGTGATCTAGGGCACACTCCTCTAGATGGGCCACCTTGGAGAATTAAATCCCAATTAGGTCCTCACCTTTAGAAAATATACCTAGATTAAATGCAATTAAAGGATTTTCCATCCTGAAACCCAAAATGGCCAACCCGAAAGCGGGAAAATAAATCTCCCGAAAGCTCGAAGCCCGAAGATTTTGGAATTTGAAATTTTGGAGGAAGGGGTCAAAGTCGAGGTTGACCCTAACCTAGTCAGGGTCGAGCTTGACCTTGACCTAGTTAGGGTTGACCTAAGACCTTGACTTAGTTAGGGTCGACCTAAGACATTGACCCTGATCCTAAGTTGACTCAGAACCAAGTCAAGATGTCCCAGGGATGTCCAGAAGCCTAGAATTGATGCCAGAATAGGATAGAACATCAAGAATAGACATAAAATCCTATGATTACTGAGATGAAGCCCAGGAGGATCCATTTCTAAATCATACCTAGAAAATAGAGCTATGGAAGAGTGAAATTTAGGAAAATCCTTAAGATCCTATCCCTAATTTCACCTAGGATGAAGCAGAAAAGAAGTGGAAAGCGGGGAGAAAGCCAGATGAAAGAAAAGATCAATTCAAGGAATCCAATATGACCCCAAACCACTTACTTGGAGGGCTAAATGCTCTTAACATGGAAGTGCTTCCATTTTAAGATGATACATTAAGCCCCCACTTTAGTAAGAGTATGGATTCGATGCAAACTCTTGGTAAAGGAGAAGAAAGAGGAGATCCAAGTGGATTCATGAAGAGATAAAATAACACTTAGCTAAGGGCATGAGCCCCCATACTAAAGATTATAACTCAACATACACACATGAGGGTGCAAAACAATAAAACCAAAAGAACAAGGGTTAGCACTAAATAACCCAAATCAATTAGCATAAGAAACCTCACTAAGAAATATTCCTCATGTTAATATCATATTTGGAAAGCTATCATAAAAGCATAAATGTTTACATAAGAAAGACAAGAGAAACACTATAAATAACATAGCTTCATGATCCTATCCTACTAGCATGAAATCAAAAAAGGAAGAAAGGAGAAAGTGATTACCTCACCCAGTAAGATGCCCACCTTACCATGAATCACCTTGGAGGGAGAGCCCAACAGGTTCACCCATAAACTATGCTTGTAATTGTAATGCATCTTCTGAGGACTTTTGGAATACCCATAGATCCACCTTCTTGTATCACTATGAATATGAAATGCGTGTCTCCTCAGGATTTAGCAACTTATGTGCGTTACCATCGAAAGATTTAGCATATAGGTGCGTGTCTTTTCAGGATTTAGCAACTTATGTGCATTACCTTCCAAGATTTAGCATATTTGAAACTAGAAATATGTGTCCCTTCAAGATTTAGCAACTTATGTGTGTTACCTTCAGAGGATTTAGCATATTGAAAAATTTGAAAAATGCATGTCTCCTTAGGATTTAGCAACTTATGTGCATTACCTTTGGAAGATTTAGCATATGAATGCGTGTCTTTTTAGGATTTAGCAACTTATGTGCATTACCTTCCAAGGTTTAGCATGTAAAAATAAAAAACTATAGTACAAGGGAGGCCCTATATATGCCCCCCTCCTTAATATGGCAAAAAAACATACTATTTTGACATGTTAAGGAAAAAGAACAAGGATAAAGCCTTCTTTAGCATCAAGACAATATCCATAGAAAACACCCAGTCCAAGCCAAGAAGGTCACAACTCCTATGAGGCCATGGAAGGGATAAATGTAAAGAGATATCATGCAAGAAGTGAAAAGAAAGTAACCCTTATGAGGGATAGCACACTGTTCAGTTTCCAAGGTGAGAGATATATCAACCATGGAAACCCATTGTCAAACAACAAAATAGGTTGTAATCAAGGACAAAGATCCTCAATGTAAACCAAAATTTTCATGTATGATTGGATGTCACATAATAGATAAATATTGCTTACCCAAGGAAAGAGGTGAAATCCCAGAAAAAATAGAAAAGAAGGAGATGCCATCCTTTCCCCCCAAGGTAGTGACAAAGATTGAAGAGGATACCTACTTCACAATGCAAGGAGATATCCTATTTACAATAATGTACACCATATTCTTAGCAAGGGTTATTGACCGCTACATCCAAGAGTACAAATAATCATGAAAAGGATATGTCACTCATGGAAAAGGATCCTCAAATGAAAGAGATCTTATCAACAAGACCCCCACCAAAGGGGAGTGCTTTAGATAAAATATCAGCTTTCAAAGGCGGGGAACAAAGATTCAACCATCAAGCCTCTTACAAAGAAGAGATAGAGGAATCTTTGAAATGAGGGAAACAACTCTAACACCAAAGAAAGGGCAAGAGTTTATAAAGAGTATAATTTGCAACATAGAGAAGAAGTGACGACTTAGAACAACAACTTATCATGTAAGAAGGTTATCTTTAGTCAACACATCTATCAATATGATGAAATAATATTGCAATATAAACAAATACCATTAAGCTAAGGAAAGCTGCTCCCTAGACAAAGAAAAAGAAAGAGGTACCTTGCCCCTAGAGATAGAGATAAGGGATACCTTTGGAAAACAAATGTCTTAGAAAAGATATCTTGAAAAGAAAAGGATAGATTCTATGGATGATTAAAAACATAATGCAAAACCATAGAAAACTAGGAGAGAAAGAATACCAATTAAGCCCCAAGAAAAGACCTAATGGATCCTAGGAGATTGGATAAAGATGCACCTCTTGCCCCCTAGTCATGAGACAAGAGGAGAAGAACATTTACATTATATCTAAAGGAGGGGAATCCCCTATATCAAAATTATGAAGAAATTGTAAAACTACATGAGAGTGAGATATAATTCCTAAAGCAGCTCTTTCTCTAACATATGACTTAAAATGTTTACAATCAGCTAGTAAGTGTTTGTTACTATAATGAAAAGGACATTTATATTTGTATAGAGCATCTATTGGCATAGGTCTAAAGATTTCTTTCTTGGAATTCATTAGCTCAATATATACCTTTTTAGCAATTTCTTGACGAGTAGTAGAGTTATCTAGGATAGGCGTGGGGAGAGGAGGATGATGTTTAGCATAACCTACCTTAACTTGAGATTTTGAACAGCCAACACCATTCATATTCAGTTTAGGGGGTAAATGAATAGGAAACCTAATACCATGTTCATTAACTCCTAGCCCTAAACCTTTATAACCTTGTTTAGTCACCATATTTTATCCAGTAGTATACATATTATGTAAAGCTTCTACAAGAGGTGATTGTTTATCATACTCATGAGTAAAGGTTGTATTAGGTGGAATAATAGGTTTGGTATAAGTGTCTATACCCTTTCCTTTAATATCATTCGGAATAAAAGGAGAAGGTAAATCAAAGAAATCTTGCACATCCGCATCCTAAACGAGAGCTTGAATCCCATCATAAGTACAGGAAGAGCGAGGATTAACAGATGGAGAAGTAGGTATCAGAATAGGAAGATTAGGATTAAGATTAGGATTGATAGGATTAGGATTAGGATTGATAGGATGAGGATTAGGAAGATTAGGAGGTGGTGTGTCATCTACCCAATTCTTCACATAATCCAAAAGATGAATAAGGCTACCACATAAATCTCTAACAAATGTTTTAAATGTAGGTAGACTAGTGTCGGTCAACTTTACAAAAGCATAGGCAAGAGCAAAGTGAAGGGTCATCAACATAATAAAATGAATAGTACTTTCATAAACATCATAGGTATGATAAAGAGATGCTAAAAGAAGAGTAGTGAAGAACATAACTACACACCAAAGCATCTTAACAATCACCATAGAAAATGAAATGCAAGAAATATTTTTGGATTTTATTGAATATATAATTTATTTATTTTATTTTGAACTAAACCTAATGTAAACGACAATCTAAAACCAAAAAGAAAGAGAGTAAGCTTTTCAGGTTCACCAAAATGAATAGAGGTAAAATGGATTCACCACTATTCAAATAGAAAGGGAAGGGGAAAATATTGAGATCTATTCTCAAACCCAAATTCCCCAAGGAAGAGATCTGATTTGATCAACCAAAAAGGCTAATGCACAATCGAATCAATTTTATAGAAAAGAGTAGGAAGAGAGAGAGAGAGTAAATCCAATATTTCCCTATGAATGGAATTTATGCTTGGAATATGAAATAATTGAAATACAAGTACTAACCTCAAATTAGGGCAGATCTGATATATAATATTTGTGCTCTGCTATTCAGCGAAAATTAGAGAGCAGTAGATAGCATTTTTTCCCATCCTTGGCAGCGATTTGGAGCCCAACTTGGCAGAGTTTTGATTGGAGGAAGGCAGAGGTTTATTTCAGATACATTGGGGGCACCATTTAGCATATTTTGAGGGTAAAATTCTGACTTTTGGAGGGTAGAATATCAGCATCTAGGGCCAGATCCAAAAATTGAAGGGGGCAGCAATTTTTTGTGGATGAATAGATCAATACCTCATTAGTGCTTGATCATTTCTAGATTTGTGTGGAAAGATGGAAGGAGAATCTAGTTAACTCAAAGCATTCATAATTTTGTTTGCAAGTTCAGATTTCAAAGGCAAGGAGAGAGATTTTGATCTCTTGGTGATTCATTTTCAGACTTTTGGCAAAGAGGAAAGGCGGCAAGATCGAAGTTGTAATAAACATTTCCAGATTTCCCTCAAATATAATTCTGATTTGAAGATAAAGTTCAGACTTTTAGAGGGAATTACACTCATAATTTTGGTTTGATAGAGGGATTGCATCCATTTGCCCAAGCCTCAAGATTCATTTGCAAATACATGAGGGCTAAATTTTCGAAGATTGGTAGAGGAGAGTTCTGATTTTGAGGGCTTCATATTCAAATTTTGTTATTTGGCAAGGCATCTACATTCAGAGATTTATGATTGATAAGGAAAATTTGGGCATCCACATTCAGATTCCTTGGCAAGAATGGAGTGCTCTTAAAACGGTTTGGAGATTTTGGCCTTGGTGAAATTTGGGAACGATTTGTTAAGGAAAACCGTGAGAATTTACTGAAGATCGCCTCTTGCTGACCAATTTTTCTCATTGAATTCCTATTTTCTGAGCTCTGCATTTTTAGGGTTTCATATCGAATGCCTATTTTGAGCAATTTGACCCCTGTTTGATCAGTGTAGCAAAGAAAGAAGATAAGGAATAGATGAAAGCAACAGAATCATGCTCTCACTACCACCATAGCCAGAGAAATAGAAGATGAATTTTATCTTGATAGACAATATATTACTTAAATTCATCCAGAGCCAGAGAAGAATTGGATCATTAAAAAATCAATCATACAAAAATGAGAAAGGTGTGCATTCAATGAAGGATAGCTTTGCATAACTGACAAATCAACCTAGGGCTTATCCACCATAGCCACTCATTGGCTAAACCATTGAGCTCTAGTTCTACTCTGCGCAAATCATATGAAAATGCTGATTCATCTAAAGCCTCACCACCGAGCAATGGCATTGATAAGGTCTTTACCGATTATTGTTTTAATTGTTGGCTATACGGCCACAAAAAGGTAGAATGCAAAAATCTGGAGGAGTGACAGCATCCAACCTACGATCATCTGAAAGATTTCATTGCTAAACAAAAAGAGAGGAGCCTACGGGAATCTATGCAAAATGATAAATCTAGGGTTTCGAAACCTATTGCAGAATCCATGGTTAACAATGGAATCCTATCATTGAGCAAGGAATCAAGGCCTATTATCTTCTCAATCCAATCTTTGGATAGACAATTGAGCTTCTATGCTAAGACCAAGTATGCAAGAAAGGATATAAGCTACGGGACCGCCAAAGCAGATAAACTTGAGTATAATCCATTATACAGACCCGATGAACCCCAATCTGCTATGGGGGAAGGCAGGATTTCATCTGATCAAGTGCCTCCCATGAGCATACCGAAACACATCTCTGCATGGAAAATGGTAAAAAGTAAGAAAAAGGTAAGGAGACACTCTCCATCTCCCAGTTATCATAGCATTTATAAGCAAAATTCCTTTGATTTGCTTAGGGAGGCTAATAAATGCAATGAGTCATACACACCCCCACACAAAAGGGTTGGGGATTTGGTGGATAAGGGCTATAGGGCTTGACATCACAATAAGGATGTCTCACATCCTACAGCAAAAAAACCCTACCCTCCTCACCGCAGGATTTTGGAAAGCCACTCATCACTCAAAGTTAATAATAATCTAAATAATCATGTTTTTAATGCTGAAAAAAATCATAATGATTATAAGAAAGCAGCATACACACCTCCTCATAGGTGGTATAGTCATTAGAAGCCAAGTAAGATAAATTTTGGTTTGCACTATGATACAATCATTGTAGATAATGATGATATTCTGTAGTACTAGAAACACCTTGCAAAAATAGGTTTGATATGCTTATGGAATGGTACGGGTGTCTCTGTTAATGATTTAATAGAAGGTCTGATAGATCAACTTCCTAAGGAGGTAAGTATATCGCTTCTCATGGAAAATTTCATTTATATAGAATGCAATAATAAGGATCTAAAAAATAGCATTATGGAAAAGAATGATATTAAATATAGGAATAGTGTTTTCTCTTTGTTTAACTAGGTACCTTTGTTTAATCCAATGCATTTAAAGGATTTCAAAGTTGAAAAAGCTATTTCGCTTAAAAATTTGCATTTGGAATTAACTAGGAAGGAGGTTATCTGTAATATAGGCAATACAATTGGTAGATTCATTAGGATTGTTGAATCAACACTTAAGAAGGTTGATAAAACAATCATTGTTGAAATGAATTTTCATCAGAAACACATTTCTCCTATTCAATTATGTTTCAATTATAATTCTATCATAGTTAATCTAATAATCTTAGAAAATTTTATTGAAAAGAACACAGATCCTCCTAAAACATAGAAAAACACAAATCTACTAAATCAACTTAAGAGGGATTTGGAGATTCATTTTTGTAATGACAGAGGAGGCTTCTCAATAACTCCCATAAGGGACCAAGAACTAGATAGGCCCTCTCCATCACCCTTGCCTATGAATACTACTGCATTTCTGAAAAGTACAATAATCACTCATTCCTAGAAAGAAGAGGAAGACACTTCTCCTCTCATGACCATTGAAACTAAAATGATAGAGGTCAATAATGATAATCCTAATACTCATAGCATAATAGGATTTTCGGAAAATGAATCTCATGTCAAAATAGAAAATGGAAGTTATCCTACTTCCCCTCTATCACCTAGCAGCACTAAAAAATCCCCCCAGAGGGATATCAACTGCATAACAGAGAATCAACCACTAAAAGAACTAATATCAGAACCACTTACTTGTGAACAAGAAGTTAACATAATCACTAAGTACTTAGCTGACTCAGTGACTAATGAATCAATTAACCTTTTCATTGATGAAATTTGTGATAAAGATGAATTGCTATTACAAAAAAAACTACTGATAGAAAAGATTATTAAGCTCTAGAAGGAGGAAACTCCTGAAGAAACTCCAATAAAACATCAAATTCAAAAAGATAATACATTATTATCTATTCCTTTGGAAATGGAAATCCTTAATAAGGAACTTCCAAAAGAAATAGAGAATATAATAGAGATGTTTGGAGAGGATATTATAGACCAAGAAGACTATCCTGATCTTTTAGAGGAAGTTCAGAAAGACTTAGATCAAGAGGCAATGGATATTAACCAGGATATTCTCATGGATATCCCTGAAGCCAGCAAAGCTCAGCTATTGTTGGTTTATTCGGGATAACCAATGAGGATAGCTAGCTCAGAATTGCTATCAATAGGGGTGGTTTAAGCACCCCCAATATTAATAAAATAAAAAAGAAGAGAAGAAGGAAGTCCTCATTTGAATTAAGAAACCTTGCTGGAAAAGCCAGCAATCAGCAAAAAATTGTTGACATTTTGCACATTGGGAAGGGGAAGTGCCTTCCCTAGGACCAATGAAAGTTACTACTTGGAATGTTAGGGGTGTGAACGCCCCTAACAAAAAAAGATTAGTCAAAAGATACCTAAAGAATTTTGAATCAGAAATTATAATGCTTCAGGAAACTAAGTTAAGTAAGGAAGAGAGTATTAAGTTTAGCAACAAACTAGGAATTTGGAGATCTGAGTTTGAGTTTTCCAAGGGTGCCTCTGGTGGCCTAGCTATCCTATGGGATCCTAGGAAAGTCCTAGTCACTATTTTACATAAACACAACAATTGGATGGTGGCAGAAGTTAGTAGCCTTAAATCTAAACTAAAATTTATGCTGACTAATATTTATGGTCCTATTCCGAATGAGGAAAAAAGGAAGGTCTGGAAAGACATTCAAACTTTTCTCCAATCAAACAGAGTAGTTACTCATATACTAGGTGGCGATTTTAACGCTATCTTAGACACAAAAGAAAAATTTGGAGGTTCCCATTTTATCTCACAATCTCAAAAAGACTTCAACCTTTGGGTGACAGATAACCATTTAATTAGTATTAACACTAATATTGGAATTTACACCTGGAATAATAGAAGATCGGGCTTCAGCCACATAGCAGAAAAACTAGACAGATTCTTGATCAGTGTTAATTTTGATCCCGTGAACCAACTAGTTAATGCGGAAATTCTCCCTGAGGCTAGCTCGGATCACTTCCTAGTCAGACTCACAATTACGGAAAGCTGTAAACCTCACAGAAACCCCTTCAAATTTGAGTTTATGTGGTTTCAAAACCCAGAATTCATTAATCTTTTGGAACAATGGTGGAACCAAATCTCAATTAAAGGATCTAAAATGTATAGTCTAGTTGCTGAATTAAAAATTATTAAAAATAAAGCACTGGAGTCGAATAAGAATAACTTCAATAATATTTTTATTGAAAAGACCAACATCGAACAAGAATTAGAAGATCTAAATAATGAAGTAATAGATAAAGGAATGAATGAATGTAGTTATTTGAAGGAAAAAGAACTTATGGCCAAATATAATGCAATTCTTCTTAAGGAAGAAATCTTTTGGAAACAAAAATCAAGAGAAACTTGGTTAAAGGAGAGGGACTCCAACACAAGGTTTTTTCATAACTCAACTAACTTTAAAAGAAGTGTCAATAGAATTTCAAAAATTAAAAACAATGAAGGTCTCCTCATTGAAGACCCAGAACAAATTTCAACAACATTAGTGCAATTTTATCAAACCCTCCTCAATAATAATGTCAAGATCAACCCAAAAGCTCAAAATGAAATGTTAAAAGAAATCCCCAAATTAATATCAGAAGCAGATAATAAAATGATTAATGGAAAATTAACTTTAGAAGAAGTAAAGACTGTGGTCTTCCAAATGCACCCAGAGAAAGCACCTGGACCAGATGGATTCTAGGCTGGTTTTTTCCAAAATTGCTAGCATTTCGTGGGTAATGAAGTCTAGCAAACTGTGGAAGCTACCATAAATTTGGGCTCTTTACTATTTGAAATCAATAACACCTTCTTTACTTTAATACCTAAGAAAAATGGCATGGAACCAGGGGATTTTAGACCCATTTCTTTATGCAACACTATCTATAAAATCTTATCTAAATGCTTGGCAAATAGACTCAAGACACTTCTCCCCATTATCATCTCTAAAGAATAGATAGGTTTTGTAGCCAACTATTCTATTCTAGATGGTATAATTATAGCCCAAGAATTAGTACATACTGCCCAAACTACCAAGACTCCTAGCATGCTTATTAAAATAGATATTCAGAAAGTATACGATAAAGTAGATTGGACTTTTCTTTGCAAGTACCTAGAGGCCTTTGGCTTCTCAAAACAATGGACAAGTCTTATCTTCAACTACATTTCCACTACCAAAATTTCAATTCTAATTAATGGCACTCCAGAAGGCTTTTTTAGTATTTCGAGGGGTATCAGACAAGGAGACCCATTGTCTCCCTTCCTATATGTGATTATGGCTGAAGCTTTAGGAAGAACAATTAGTAAGAGACATCTGGAAGGTAGTATTATAGGTTTAAAGGCATCGAATAATGTTCCTAACATTACTCATCAACAATTTGCTGATGACACCATTCTCCCAGGCTCAGCTTCAGTATCCGAAGCCAAGGCCTTTAAAGATACCCTTGACCTTTATATGAAAGCATCAAGTCAGTAGGTAAACCCAAATAAATCAAAAATCTTTTTTCTCAATACCACTCCGATAATGGAAAAGGAAATTTGTAAAGTGTTCGGTTATAATCTTGGGAAGTTTCCCTGTAAGTATCTAGGAATCAAATTAGACAAAGGCACCCTATCCTCCAAACTCTGGCAACAAGTGCTCATTAAAATCCAGAACAAAAGGAGTACATGGAAAGGTAAGTGGCTTACAAAGGCTGGCAGAACCACCATGATCAAATCAGTACTCTTAGCCATCCCCACATATCAGATGTCTGTTCTTCCCCTCTCGATTAAAGTTAAAAACAACCTAGACAAAGTATTTAGGGATTTCTACTGGCAAGGCTCTTCAGAAGAGAAAAAACCAGCCTTAATTAAATGGGAATCCCTTTGCAAACCAATCTCTAAAGGAGGTTTGGGTATTAAAAACATTCTATGGCAAAACAAAGCCTTGGGTGCTAAGCT
Source organism: Chamaecyparis obtusa (assembly GCA_027943335.1). Lineage (NCBI taxonomy): Eukaryota > Viridiplantae > Streptophyta > Pinopsida > Cupressales > Cupressaceae > Chamaecyparis > Chamaecyparis obtusa. The sequence continues at coordinate 429,530 of BSBK01007315.1, forward strand.
AATTTGGAGATTATACAAAGAATTTAACAGTAAATGGGCCTCGATTTTGCTAAATAAATATATACCAAACGCAGATCCTATTAACATTTTCAGAGTCCAATCTCACATTAAAGGATTTAGGATGTGGAACTTCATCAAGGACTCCAGAGGAATCATAAAAAAATTTCTCACTTGGGATGTAGGTAATGGGGAGAAAGTTTTATTCTGGGATGACTCGTGGGCAGGCCTTCCCACCCTGATTTCTCTAGGTTTTTCCCCTAACTTCATAGAAGAATGTAAAAATAAGATTGGACTATATCTCTCAAATTATCTAAGCCCGGATATGGATCTTCCTTCAAAACTCATAGATACCGACACATTTTCAATTACAGAAAGCTAGAGACTTTTCACTATTATTAAGGATAGAGAAGTGGTTCTCAAAACTAGACCTGACAAGTTGATATGGGTTGGATCGAACAATGGATAATATTTAGTCAAAGAAGGCTATAAGACTATACTAGCTGAGCAGAAGATGGATAATTTAGATATGCCTCTGAACCTTTGTTGGAATAAAACATGTCTCCCCAAAGCTGGGATGTTTCTTTGGGCAGCCATGCAAAGGAAGATCCTCACCGCGGATAGAATTATCAAACTGGGGTTCAAAGGGCCATCCTAGTGTGCTCTCTATGAAAAGCACACTGAGGATGTTGATCACCTTCTCCTTAATTGTGAATTCACACAACAGTGCTGGAATTGGTTATTGCAATGCCTAGGTTGGAAATCCGCCTTTCATATGGATCTCTTGAGTACACTTAAATCTTGGCCAGCTTTATATAAAGATAATCTCTACAAAGATATATGGATTGTAGCCCCTTCCATTTTAGTTTGGGAAGTCTGGAAAGAATGTAACAAAAGAATCTTTACCAGGGAAAAAATAGAATGGAGGTCACTCATTAATAAAATAGAAATATCAATCACGGAGACAATTAATACCTCCCTGAGGGACCAAGTTTGCTATGAGGAATCATTCAAAAGTTGGGACAACAAAATTAGATTGAAATGGCCTAATTTGCAGGTACCACCACTTTATGGGAAAGGAGGAAATAAAACTAAAATAGATTGTGTGAATTGCAAATGGATTCCTCTAGATGTGGGTTGGTACAAACTGAATTTTGATGGGGCATCAAGGGGAAACCCAGGAACTGCAGGTATTGGTGGAATCATCAGAAACTGGAATGGAGAAATTATAGCTAGTTTCTCCCATCCCATCAATCCTACCACTAACAATATGGCAGAGTGCAAAGCGGCTTTCGCGGGCCTAAATTTGTGTAAGGATCTTAATATAACCAAACTTATTATTGAAGGTGACTCTCAGATTATAATCAATGCTATACGATCTAAGAAAACTCCTAATTGGACTCTAAATGATAAAATAGAGGAAATAACTTTAATATTAGATAGCATCCCCAATTATGAAATCAAACACACTTATAGAGAAGGCAACACTGAGGCTGATAAACTAGCAAATCTAGGTGCAGAGGGCATGATAACTCTAAATAAATTCACACCTCACCTCTGGGATATACTTAGTTAAAATTACTCTCTAAATATTAGACAATAACTTAAGAGGTAAATATATAAGGATATATAAGGTTTATATCCTTCTTGTTATGATGATAGGAGTAAGAGGTAAATAATGTTAGAAGGGTAACTATTATTTCGGCTTCTATTGTTAATTTTATTAAGGTATTGATCAATTAAATTGATAATTGGTTTCATATGGATATAAGGTCATATGGTCTAAAGAAAAATTAGTAATGTAACCTTAGAATTATCTTCCATGTTTAAAAATTCTTTTTTGAAGGTAATTTGATTGGGCACCTATTCTCTTTTATCATTTTATTCAGAATCATAAACTACCTAAATACCGAAATTAAGTGCAAGTTGATGGAATTATTTTTTATTGCTTGATGAGGGTTAACCACTAGAGGTGGAAGTTTCTTTTGTCTTGCATTTCAGGTACAAAGAATCGTATGGAAGACAGACACTTTTTCCATCCAAAGAACAAAAGTAGAGAGTGTACATTAATGGTGGTCAATACCAAGCAAGCAACTAAATCACTCTATTACTGAAGATCCTAGAACAAAATTCCACAAAATTATTGATCTAATTGTTTGCAACATAAAGTTGTATCCTTAAAAATAGCATTGTAATAAATGTAACCTTAATCCTAGATATTCTCGAGCAGTGGGTATGCCCATTGAAAGTTTGTATTTCTAGTAAAACATCGATTGACTTTGAACCGTGGGAATGCCCACAGGAACTATGTATTTTAACAAATCTCAACAATTGTTGAAGTCGTGGGTATGCCCATGTAATTTTTGTATAAGTACAAGACCTATGGTCCCGAGCAAGGCTGGAGGTTTTCTTAACCCCGCTCTTTCCTACCAGCACCTGCAGCGAGTGGGGTCACATTGTAAATTAATTATTTATATTAATAAAAAACTATTAGGGCTTTAGCCTTTTATCGATAAAAAAAATAAAAATTAGGGCAGATCTGGAAAATGTTGAATTTTGATGTTTGTGTACACTTCCGGGAAAATCTGAAACCTATCCTGGACTGGAAATGCCAAGATAGAGAAAACCTAGAAATCTTTCCTCAAGATGGCTTAGCTCGGGTTTGACCCTCATAAAAGGTCAAATACCAAATTCTTTATTTGAAGTCTGATTAGAATTCTGTTCATAGATCTCGGAAGTTTTCCAAAAAGGGTATCCAAATTCGCTCTCAGATCTAAAACTACGCACCTATACCTGCAAGAAAAGGGGGGTTTTTGTTGTATGGGGGGTTTGCCTTGGTCAAACCCCGGTTTGGAATCAACCTTAATATTGAAATTGAAATGGAGAATGCTAGCAAGTAGTAGAAAAGGATCTAACAATGAAGCTATGCAATTCAATAGATATGCAATTGTATTTGAAATGTAAACAAGTATAT